>JAWWES010000081.1:60834138-60851150 GCA_035583135.1 Lophotriccus pileatus | reverse complement strand
GAACCATCTGCCCCTGCCCAGGTGCTTTTCCACAAAGCTGCTTAGGAAGACACCACTGTCCCCACCCACACTGCTACAATCTTTGTAGAGCTGTTAAGAGACTCAATGTTTGTGTAACGTCAATGCATATTGTGAGATATGTGAAAACCAATAGGAAGGAGAAACCATACCTATGTTAACAAAAAAACCTACATCAAGCTGCTGAACCAAAGACACACACAGTGAGATATACACTACTGGATCAATTACAAGATTTGCATGAAGCCACCAGAGAGGCCCCAACAGAATTTTGCCATCCAGCAGAACAGAGATCTACGCTGGTACTTTCAGTTTATATGCAAATAAAAACTATATACATATGTACACAGCAGAAATTACACAAAGTGTACCCAAACCAAGAACTTTTTTTTTTTTAATTAACGTCAAGGAAATCAAGTAGCAAGCCAGCAATTCACCAAAATCCATTTTCTTTTCACAATTAGGTGCAAAAGCTTGCTTTCTAATAAGCATGACAGCTAAACTACAAGACAGATAAACTACAATGTATGATGAAAAATTTAGAGCATTTACCTTTTCTAGAACTGTTCTGATTTTTCTTAGTAGTGCTGCTGTCTGCCTTCTTGACATTCGCACCCTTCACAGCTTTCTTGGTTTTCGAAGTCACCTTTTTAGATTTTTCTCTTTTAGATGCTTTTCTAGGGGGCTGTGAAGAAGAAAATCAGAAAATTCAAATGACGTTTTTTATCTGTACCTGTTTTCCACAAAGGAAAACTGTCCACTCCGAGGGCAGTTTACTCCAGCCACTACATGCCTAAAATTACTACAGAGTTGATGCAGCAAAACAGATATACTGCCTACACCTTTCCACCTGGACTATATTAAAAGCTGTCATAACCCTAAAAAAATGCTGCAATCTTAAAGTTGTACACAGACATTTTCCATTTCACCGTGTCCTATAGTCAAAGTAACTTGACAGACCAGTGTTTTTGTCATAATGTTTTATGACCAGTGTTTTTACTCCA
The DNA here is from genome assembly GCA_035583135.1 of Lophotriccus pileatus. Lineage (NCBI taxonomy): Eukaryota > Metazoa > Chordata > Aves > Passeriformes > Tyrannidae > Lophotriccus > Lophotriccus pileatus. Next base: position 60,850,128 of record JAWWES010000081.1, on the reverse strand, counting down.
TGCAAGTAAACTTCAGCTTCTGAAGACTTCAGTCTGTTCAGCTATTGTCTGGCAGATATATCTAACCCCTACCTTCTGAAAGAAAGCAAAGAAGACTCATTTATATCAACGGGGTTTACTGTCAGGCCTTTTTTGTTTGTCAGAATTTTGTTTTGGGGGGTTGGGATGTTTTTTTAATTTAAATAACTGAATTCTTGAAGAATTTGCTAAAAGACAACTCCCACCTCTGAAACAGACATTCCTCTCCTCACAGCAGAAAAACTGTCTTCCAGAAGAGATGAAGAAATATGTCAACTTTCAGTATTTCAACCCTGTTTCAATTTTCCATTTATGGGTAAAGAAAAGGGCACACTAAGAATTAAATTTCATGGAGGCATATGGAATTTCCTTGAATTATCTTTTTACACTAAAACGAACTCATATTAAAATATCCCTGGCAAAACAAACTATTAAAAGTTACATAAATGGCCTTCCAACAAAAGATTTTTGTTACTATTTTCTGTAGCTCAGACTGTTTACTTAACAGCCTGTCACACTTCATGGCAACAGACAGAATGTAACCCAAGTAAACAGTGGTCTTACATTACAGCCAAAGGTTCCATAGCTTACATAAAGAATTTTCTTGGACACCAACAGTTGACTAATTGCTGCTTGTTTCAGGGGTCTGATTAAGTCTAGAAAGACAGTTCAATCTAAGTCAAAATGGAGCCTGTAACTTCTTTCAATTTCTTTTTTCCCAGGCTTCAGTCATTTGGACAGTAACTCAGCTGCAGACTTGTACTGGTCCTCCACATTTTGTGTCTACTCTATGAATAACCACTGGGCTGAAAGGAGAGTGCATGGGGTTCACCTAATTTCTGATTAGGAACAGAACACCTCTCCTACAAGGAGAGGCAGAGAGAATTGAGGTTGTTCAGACTGGAAGAGAAAAGGCTCCAGGGAGATTTTACAGCAGCCTTCCAGTGCCTAAAGCAGATCTGTAAAAAAGACAGGGACAGACCTTTTAGGAAGGCCTCTTGCAACAGGACAAGGGGTAACAGTTTTAAACTGAAGGAGGAGCAATTTGGATTAGACATAAGGAAAAAATTTTTTATGATGAGGATGATGAAACACTAGAACAGGTTGTTCAGAGAGCTGGTGGATGCCCCATGCCTGGAAATATTCCAGACCAGGTTCGATGAGGCTCTGAGCAATCTGATCCACTTGATGATGTCCCTGCTCATTGCAAGGAGGGTTGGACAAGATGACATTTAAAGGTCCCTTCCAACCCAAACTTTTCCATGATTTGATGTTTCTCTCCTAGTACACAAAAAGCTTTGAAGAAAACAGAAAATACAGTGAGATAAGAACACTTCAGAGGTTGCAGGGATGTTTCTAAGGCTGCTTACTATGCTGCTTACTTTATCTTTGTGATCTAAGACACAGAATCTGACAAGAGATGAGGACATAAAATCCAAGAGAAATACAGAACCAAGATTCAAACCAAATGCAGTCATGTAGGTCAGGGACACTGACTGAATTCAAAGGATCAAATCTGAATTCCCAGGTATCAAAAAAAGGGAAAAGACAGACAGAACCAATAAATAGACAGAGGGGACGGGACAGACATTGGAAATTTTTATGAAATTATAGTAAAGTCATCACAAGATGATATAAAAAATGCAATCAATTATGTTAGAAATCCTGGCTGCCCCAAAATGGCACATAGTGAATGGTTTTATAAGGTGCATACACACCCCCAAGAATCAGAACCTTTGCTCTTTATCTGATTCTCTAACTTCAACACTCTAAGAAATTATGAAAACCTCTTATAAATTGCAGATGTATTCCCCTTTTCTTTCAAACCATTCATTCAGTTAAATTTCACTTACTCCCCAACTCTGGTGTTCCAAGAATTACCAACTGATAACAACAATAATGACAAATGTTTTAAGCACTGTTGAAAATCAAACAGAACTCCTCATTACCTCATCTTCACTTTCTTTTTCTTCTGAAGAGTCATCCTTTTCCTTCTTTTCATCTTCTTCACTACTCGATTCATCTGACAAGATCTCAGGGCACTTGGTGCGTTTTGCTTTTCTTGTTGTTCCAGAGCTACTGCGCTCTTTTTTGCCACCTTTGCTTGGTGTTTTTTTGGACTTTGGCAATGGCTGAGAGACAAGAGATGAGTATCACCCAAGGAGGAATTAAAAAGTCAATTTCAAAAAAAAAGAAAAAAAAAAATCTTTCAACTCACATGAAAGAACTGCAAACAAATATAAAGGTCTCTTAACAAAAGAAGTACTGTACGTACTACACTTCAGCCATAACATTTTGCAGTAAGCAGACATCCACTATGGGGATGGAGCTGAGCAAAATGAAATTTCAGTTCTAAGCTAAGTGCACTCCTTCCCTAAGCATACAAATCTTTAAAAGCTGGGGTTTAGGGAAGGGAAGCAAGAAAGAACAATCTAGAAGGAACCTTTTACCTATCTATGCACTCCCCAACCATAAAAGCAAGTCTTTACTTTTGGTAACAAATCAGCTAACAACTCATAAGACTTAAAGGAAGGAATTCTGTCATGTCTTAAGACAAACTGTATTTTGCTGTCACTCAGTACCTGTGTCCCTAAAGCAGCATGAAGACCCCTTATTCACATCACTTACCAGTGTTTCTTGGGAATAAATTCAATTTTCTAAGCAAGAATGCAACTATTTAAGTATTACTTTTGGATTAAAAACTGCAAGTCCAAGAAGATTAACGACAGAATTTAGTAGTCTTGGCAGCTGAATCAAGTGCACTAGCATATGCTTGCTAAATCAAGTTTTTCTAACCTTGCAAAAAATTCCATTTTGTGCTGTTCAAATGTGGTAACATACACTTGCCAAATGTAGCATACACAGGTAACATCTGTCAGTTTATTTTCTTGTCCTGTCATATTATGTCTATTCTAGTCCATTCACCCACAAAGCAGAAGCTACGTAGGGTTTTTGAGGCTGGATGTCCTAATTAGCTTCATGTGTTGACCTCATACCCTTCCGTGTGCTAGCTATGTATAATGGGTACACTTGCATGTAAATATATAGTTTCTATGTAAGTCCTCAGCACATTATGGATGCCTGCAGCAGCAGAGCTACTCTTTCAAGAAGACATTCCCACTTCTCAGAGCAGTCATTGTATCACCACTGGTAACTGGCAAATAACAAGCAATGGATTGTCCATCAGAACAGAGCTATAAAAGCAAGCGTAACAACCTGCATCTCACCTTGCCTGAAGATTTTGGATGCATTAAGAAGTTTAATATTCTGGTTACAAGCTCACTATTAACTCCTGATCTTTCCAAGTCAAGAACTTCACAGATACTTTTCAACATTGCATTTCTAAATCTGGGAAAAAAAAGAAAAAGAGAAAAGGAAAAAAAGATTCAGTATCACATCCTAAACAGTCAACATTTGACTGCTAGAAACTTCTGTCTGCTTTGTGTCTGCAACCTGAAAATATATATACACAGTTAACTACACTTCCAGTCTTATTTATAGTTAAGCAAAGAATCACCTCCCTGTTACATACGGTAACATAAAATAAAATTCTCAAATCCATATGTCTGTTAAGTAGGATATAAAACACGAAGCTATAAAATCTTAGTGAAGAAAAAGTACCTTCCCTAGAATCTCTCCTAATCTATCACAAAAAAAAAAAAAAAAAAATCAATCCTGTAAAATAAATCCAGTCTGTACGGTACTGGAACTTTAAGGGGGCAGGGAGTCTCCCTTTATTTTCTCTGGTTCCTTACCCCATTACAGAGGCATCTCTGATGAAGACAGAATGTTAAGAGGAACTCTGATATCCACCCCTTTTACTCCAAAGGATCTTTCTTAATTTTAATGTTTTGAAGGTAGATCTGCAGGTAACAGCAATTATAGTGAACTAAGTATTAAGATGCAGTTCAAGTGTGGAATAAACAAGAGAACAGGAGTTTTGAGTCAGTAACTTCCACAGCAAGTAGTTTTGACTTACAAAATCCAAGAACTCTAACCCACACAGCAATCTCAACTCTCACTCTTTGTAATTTATAACCTGAATGGGAAGATTCTGTAAAAATAAATGTTGACCTTTGTTCATCTTGTTCAGTGCTGTTAAAATATGACGACATGCAAGTGTACAGTGCAGGCAGAAATGAACCACACAGTCAGAACAAATTAACAAACAAACCAGCAGTGTTCCACACACAGATATGAACAGCAGCAGCATTTGGCGGGGTAACGCAAGCACACAGGGCTTGATATACCTTGACATAAGAGTGACAATGCAGCCAGGTTTCAGAATATTTGCTGGAGACTGAAGTGTAACAAAGCTAAACTAGCAGTTGTTTCGTACGGAAAATATGGAAAAAAAGGTGTGAAATTATTTTGTGATCTTTTGTAGATATGGGGAATTATCCAATCAAGCCAGTGGAAAACAGTCAAAACTCCCATCAGAAGACAGAGTTTGTCTTGTAGATTTCCATGTATTTGACAAACCCTACTTTTGGAAAACTGCATATATAAGACAGAAAAATTTGCAAATTCTAAATTCTGGAAGCCTTCCCACTATCAACAAACAGGCATTAAGAAAAAAGGCATTTTAGAATCAAATGTACACATCGCAGACTTGTAAATTTGTAAACATTGTAAATGTAAGCATTTGTAAATTTGTAACATTGTAGATGTTTTATTAGTTCTTTCACGTTTTACAACAAGGGCATTTTCAAATCCTTTTAATTGAGTCAAAACTAAGTTGTAGTAGCTTCTCCTCTTAATGGAGAAGCAGCTTACAAAGGGAGACAGTAAAAAAGAAATAAAAGTTTGTTAGACTAGTTGCTACAGAAATTCTAATATGTTTAGCATATAATAAGCAGAAATGGCTTTGGTTCTGAAAGAGGAAGGTTTTGATGCATAGAATGATGCAGGTTTGTACCAGGAATAGAGTACAATGTATTCGCAAGACTATGCTTGCCCTGGAGAAATAATGTTTTCCTCTCACTTGCCAGAAGAATGCTAGTTAGCACATAATAGCCAAAGCCAGGAATGTAGGAATTGTGAATTAAATGTTCACAATTTAATACATTTCAAGCTGTCTTAAGGACCAGTTTGTATGATGAAAATGATCTATGAAAAAAATCACAGAGCCACTCAGTTTAAATCTAATCTTAAGTAAAATTTGGGAAAAAAAAAAGAGTCTATAATATTAGTTAAGCTATGTTAAGTATTAAAAGAGATCATTACTTTTTTAACATTTCTTCCTTCTTTTTGTATTGGTCACTTCCTTTTTCAAACGGGAACCCGCTGAACTGACCCACATTCTTCTTTAGGGATGCAACCTAGAACAGAACACACAGATTACTTTCCATTGCAAGCAGTTTAAAAGATTTCATTTAATTACATTTGTTAACTTTTCATACATGAAAAATCTGTTCTAGCATTTAGCTTTCTGTTGACAAAAAGTTACATTGTTATAACCTACATGGACTATGCCTTTAATTATCTCATGACAGACAAACTACAACAACTGACTTTGTGTGATCTTGATACTTTTAATTACTTTTAGTAACTCACTAGATAAAGTCACCTGCCATTTCAGGCTTGTTTAGAATGTACCGCATGATTATTTACAGGTTTGCAAAACTTCAATGAAATGAAGCCTGTTGCATGCTTTGTATCATGTAATCTGTTATAAAAGAGTGGATTTTATTTTTTTATTCTCTAATTGGCTTACTAGCTTTTCTGGCTTAAGTCTTGCATAGGACCATTTTTGAACCTTTTATTTAGCAGGACCAGTTTTTGTATTTACATATCACCAATTTACAACTTCTACTGTTATACCTGACATCTGAACTGGGCTGAACTTTCATTGCAACAGCCTTTATAATGGGAAAATTGCTCCTATCAAGATTCCAAACATATTTAAGTTCTTTGCTTTCACTTTATCTTCTTTTGCCAAACAAAAGACATTAAAGAATAATGTCTTTCAATCTTTCAATTTTCTGAGGTCTTTTAACACTAAGACTAATTTGAACTCACTTCCAATATTACTACAAATTTTCTTTGTGCTGTTTCTCCATAAGTTTATAATTTTGCCAAATCTGAGCTCCTTTTCCAAAGAGCTTTGTCCAGCACCTAGAGAAAGTTTGCAGATTTGGTATGTTTGCAGTACGGGTATGTCTTATTAAAAATCTTAATTACAATCCAAAGCACATACAAGAATTTGCATACAAGACAAGATCTGACCTTCGCAATATTAAATAGCACTCTGAGTTCCCAAATATGTTCTGATTAAATATAGTTGTGAATGAAACTATACTAATATATTCTTCTGCTGAATATTTGAGGCAACAGGTCTTTCTTTGTCATTTAAACAAGCATTGCATTTGAAGCAGTGATCTAAGATATTACAGCTAGCATGCACCTGTACTAGTCCTATTCAGTTTCTGGGTTCTCTGCTAGCTGTTCAAGTCCCCAAAATACAAAAAGATATTAAAACCAAATTCCAATAATTATAGTAAATATATAGAAATGTTGAAATTTAATCTGCCTTAATTTCATTGTATTTATTTTACCTCTATTAGCAAGGAGAAGGGGTCATATTTACTCTGAAATTTAAGGCACAACCACTGATATATAAAGGGCTCCAAGAAAGATTTGCTATTATATTTTCTTTAAGTTTCATCCTTAAATACAAAAACAGACCATATCTGTTTTTAAGTAACATTTTAATTCTCTTACATAAATGCAACAAAAATCACTGTAATGTTTTATATATAATGTAATTTTACTTTCTACTGCTTTGTGCAAATAAAGGGAGAAAATGACTACATAAGCAGCAATATATTAAACTTACAGTTTTCAAATATAAAAGAACTAGAAGTATTAACAAAACTGTATATTGAACAGAATAACTATGTGGAATATTTTGAGTGCCATCTGCATGTCAGCAGACTTTAGCATGTGAACCACAAATTATTTCCAGCTCCACCCCCTTAAAAAAATAAAATTTTTTAAAAATCTACATTTAAGCAGACTTATAATTCAGTGCACTATAGGACTTTTACAGGAAGAGTAGTTTATAGGAGTTAAAAAAATTATGGGCTTACTTAACTGGTCCTGCAGTATTAATTTTTTAAGTTTGTAATAAATGACACCTAAGAAGTAGACTGACAAGCGCAAATGTAAAAAAATACACTACAATCATTTTCACTATACATGAGAATTAAGGTACACAAGAATGAAGTTCTTACAGTGCCTGGCCTGTTGTAGAGGAGTTTGTGCAAGTTCCTTAGTTCATCTGTCTTCTTTTTGCTCAGAAAGAACTGGATCCTTTCAATTTCACAGAGTTTTTGTCCTTTTCCTGAAACAATTAAAAGCAATTATGCTATTCATTACCTTCATATCTACCTATGTGTTTATAACTTCAAATATCTGTTTTTTAAAGAACCAAAGATGTTACTTCATAATAGAATTAGACATTATAATAGGTCAAACATTAAGCAGACCTCTTCCTATCACTTAGGCATACTGACAGGCTCTTTACCTTCCTTACTTGACAGTACCTAATTCAAGGTACAAGCATTTGCCATTGCTTTCTATTCTAGCTGCTCCTGCTTTTGTTGATGGTGGTGAGGTACTAAAGGTACTTACCTATTCTAAGTAAGTTTAAACATCATGTAAATTCTATGGTTTAAATTGATGCTACAAAATAAAAAAGGCTTTTCATATAATTATAGTAGCCTAATTATTTTAAAATGGATCATGACTCTTCAGGTAGGTCTCATTTACAACAGGCTAATAATTTGAACTTTTTAGAGGTTTCATTATCATTCCCAACGCTCAGAATTCTTATGTGAGAGGTCAAGCTTACCTGGTGTAATTGTAAAAGGTTCCTTCTGCAATGAGGACACTTGCATGGTCAGTCGGTCCACCTTCTTCTTCTCCCTTTTTCCTTCAACGATGAGACTCTTTTCTGCAAAAGACAGCTTTCTTAAACACAATTTTTCACTGCACGAGCACATTTGACATAGATACAGGGCAACATGACGCTGAATCTTTGAAATGACAAACCAAAAATGGATGAGGATATAAGCAAGTACTATGACACTTTCAGGCCTTGGCTAATAAGTCAACGTGATTCTATGGCGCTGCATATACATAACTAGAAGTCTCTAGTTCTTATCCACAATCCTGTATCCAACATAAGGTATCTTCAAGACAAGACTAGGCATTTCCTAAAAGGAAATTCACCCCATTGGAAGTGGGGGTGAATTTCCCTCACATCCACTCAAATGGAAGATACAGTATTTTCAGAAACCCATCGTTCTCTCCCTTCATGGCCTTTTTGAGGTACAGAAGGACATTGTTTGCATAGTCTCCTTCTTGGACATTGCACAGCTCCACATATAGCACTCCTGAGAAGAATACTACCACCAGACGGGAAAAAGGAGAGACCAGGATGCCTGTAGACAAATTCTTTTCCCACTACTGGACTGGAGGAACCACAGGTACCAGCAGGAGATGCAGAAGCACAAGCAGAGTGGGACTGTATGTGCCTATGCTGTGGAGCGCTTCAGGGCACAATATGAGTATCACAAATACTACAAGAATATCATTCCCAGTAATTCTGGTACTGCTTACTAATGAATATGTTTAGATTGCTTTATGTATACATTGCACATCATTACTTTAATGATACCACTTCAGGAGCACTTAAAGCTTCGCCTAAACATTTCATACTAAAATACTTGACCTCAACTCAAACTATCCTTAGCACTAAACAGATGGGCTGCCCTGGCTTTAACATCCAAAAGCAGCTTCAAACCTGTATGAACACAATCAAAACTGGTATGTGTCTGCCAAAAACAAAGCAAAACATACTTGTGTGTAAAAAAGTCAAATTGTTACTAAAAATCTAATTCCGATTACTCCATTATTTTCCAAATAACATAATCTATTTTCTTTCCACTACCTTTCCTAGAGACAAACTTGATATCTTTCAAGAATCCAAGACCATCAGTGCCTTGGTTTTCACTGTGCAATACTGCAGCTCTATTTCCATGAATGCTTTCATTTGCAAAACAGATGCCTGGAGACTTCACAATGGAAATTAACATTTTTACACAGTAGTTCCTTCATCATGTTTTGTACTCCTTGACTACCCTCTTCAATTACATACCACAACACAATACCTGCCTTGCTCATCTTATCATATTGCCACAATTTTTACTGACAACTTTGGTCTAATGGAATTTCTGCCTTCCCAGTATGATGAAATTTGGGTACTCAAAAAATTAATTACTGTAGTTAAGCAAAGACGTCAGTATTGTTTCCAAAAGTACTGCACACTCACAAGTTTCTCTTTTGCAAATATGGATCACTTCAGAGTGTTACTGGCAAAAAATAACTTGATAAAGGGTACTACCTCCTGTAATGATTGAAAAATTTACAGAACAATAAAAAGACCCTAGTGCAGAAACTCAGAATGCTGGCAATCCCTTCAACTTTCTTGAAATAAATCAGCATCAGTTTCTAGTGTTTCCTGTTACAGTCTAATAGGAATCTATTATGACCCATGAGACAGGTGTACCATGGAATCTTCTCAATAATTGTATAATTAGCCAAAATCACAGAAGGCTGCATACAGCAGCTTAGCATTTAATAAAGGAGAACTTATTCAATGGAAAAACAAGTACCCTTCTCCTCTTCCTCCTCCTCTTCTTCCTCTTCTTCATCTTCATCACTTTCTTCAGTTTTGTTCTCAGTTTCAGGTTGTTTCTCATCTGTTTTTTCTGGTGACATTGTATCTTCTTTTGATGAATCAACAGAAGACATGGTGTACGGTTCTGTAAAAAGCAGTCAGGAAAACCATCACCAATATAGCAATATACATGAAAAATTCAGGAATCTTGCTTTTTAAAATAATCTCCTGTGAGGAAACACTATGCACGTACTGTGATTGTTCACATTCTGTTATCACTAAAATGTTCTGCATATACACAACACAGAAAATGTTTCAGGAGAAGTTGCCATCTATTCTGCAACTAGTCCAGTTAAAAACACTCCAACTAAGAACACAATTATAAATTTTTTTCACACACAAGATGCTTTGTGAAGCACTCGGAAACACCCGCTCAAAGCAGCTGATACTGTTATCTATTAAAAACTGCAGTGTTTTAAGATATCACTATTTTAGTTCACCCTGCACTTATTCCTGATCATGGTTAACTATGCATGCAAGTTTCCTAGTAACTTAAAGAGGTTACATATTTAGATGGGAAATGGGAACAGAAAAAATAAAATAGAAAGTTGCAAGCAATACAGAAAAGAATTAACACTGCACTCATAATTCAGACAGCTGCTGCATCTTAGGGTATGAAAATGCTTTTTGGTTTTAATTTGTAGATCTAAAACAAAAAATGACAAATGCTTCATACTTAATATATTTAAGAGTCTTTTCTTAGCATTTGAAGTGACTTAAATGTTAACTTTAAAATATCTTAGCATGGCAATGCTACATGCAAAATTAAGAGAAAATGTCTATCCAGTAAAGGAAAATAAACATATGTTTCATTTTAGAAAAATTCCAGCTTTCAAAAATTTTCACTGTTTAGATCTGGAACAAAACACACTAATGATGCTGTAAGCACCTGTGGAAAAAGTATTAAGTATTTTCTTCTTCTCATATTAAAGCCAATATTATTTGCAAGAGGTCAACTGCTTATATGCAGCACTAGCAGGTGGCAGAGAGCAGCAGTGCTGCAAATGACAGAAAGTGCAAGTTAATATTTATTACCAACAGTAAGGGGAAAAGTAGTTTCCTGCTCTTCGCTAACTCACTGCGGGGGGAGGGGGGAACACTTTCAAGGCATTACTACCAATATTTCACTTGATACGTATTAGTCATTTTCGCGGCATTACTGTCTGAATTTTACTTGAAGGCACGAGTGTAAAAGCATGGGAAGCACTACAAGCCGTTTTTCCCTCCCCTTTCAACAGGAGCAGCGGGGGAATACGAAAGTTAGAGACTTCTCAGCTTTTTATCACCCGGGTTCATAAGGACGGCTTGCTCAGGGAAAAAGGGCTCTGGCATCCACCTTTAGGAAGACTCAACTCGGGGATGCTTTTGGCCAGGAGAGGGTCTCTCACCCTCGCCTGGGGCTTTTCAGACCGAGACTCGCCGCCTGTATCCCCTTTCCCGACCTGTAGTCTGGAGGCCAGGGAGAAGCACAGGCTATGGGCAGCTCCCGGGGGCCAAGGCTCCATCGCCTCCCCGACTGGGACCGCTCCTCCCGCTCCCGCCGCAGGACAGCGCAGCGCCCAGGAGACGACACCCCGGGCGGGGGCCGGGCCGGGAGGCGGCCGCGGTGACCAGCGCTCCGCACACATGGCGCGTCCCCAGGGCGGGACGGCAGCCCGGCGGCGCGGCGGCCGCGTTCCGCTGCTCCTCGTCGCAGCCCGTCCCCGCCCGCCCCAGGCGCGGCGAGGCGGGACCGCTCTCGGGCGCCGTTACGGCCATGGCGGCGGGACCCACCTCGGATCGAGCCGCGGCTCCCGGCTCCTTCCTCGGGCGCGGATGCGGCGGCGGCGGCGGCAGCAGCAAGAGGCGGCAGTTCCCCGCGGACGGGGCGGCTCCGGGCGCAGCGACACGCACACACAGACGCACACACCTCCGCCGCGGCGCAGCCCCGCGGCCGCCGGACACTCTCTGCCTCGCCTTCCCCCGCTCCCTCCCTCCCGGAATCAACAAGGTTTTCAAAATGGCGGGTTCCCGGGCGGCGCGGAGGAAGCGGGAAGGCGGCGGCCAATCAGCGCGCGCGGCCCGGCCGGCGCGGGCAGGGCCGGGGAGGGCTCGGGAGGCCGCGCGTGACGGCGCGCCCGCCCGCGCTGACGTCAGGTCGCGCGCGGCGGCTCCGGCGCGCGCCCCCGCCGAGGGGTGCGGGAAAGGGGGAAAAGCGGCTTTCACTGTTAAAACCACCGCCGTGTGCGATGACACCGGCTTTGAACAAAAGGGCTTTAAAGCAAGGAATCCGCACCTCTCTTGCCTAAATTAGGCTGTGATTAATACGCACTCCTCAGACTTTCTTTCCCTAGGCAGGATAGAAATTGTAGCGTTTCCTGATACCTCTGGAACAGGTTGCCCAGAGAAGCTGTGGATACCCCATCCCTGGAAGTGTTCAAGGCCGGTTTGGATGGGGCTCTGGGCAACCTGGTCTAATAGAATGTGTCCCCTGCCCGTGGTAGGAGGATTGGAACTACGTGGTCTTTAAGGTCCCTTCCAGCCCAAACCACTACGTGATTTTAAGTATTTTGTACTATTTGTGTCACAAATATTTCCTAGTTTTACTACCCATTCTACACTACTACGCTTTACGCGCGCCTAAGGTTAACAATTCAGAGGAGTGTGACATTCCTCCCACTTGCTCTCCTTTCCCTCTGCCGCGGCTCCGCCCCGCGGGGGTTGGTGCAAAGCTCCCGATCCCCACCGTGCATCCGCGCACGGGATCCCGACCGCATCTCCGCGGTCCTGCCCGAGCGGGATGAAGGAAGGGCTGGGCCGTCCCGCCCGGTTTTAACGGCCGGGACGGGTCAAGGATTGCGGCCAACGGTGGGAAACGGCCTCCGAAACGGGGGCTGAGGGGTGAGCTCTCCTCCTTATTCCTGCAAAATGTAGGAGTCGCGGGTGGCCCCGAGAGAGCCGAGGCCAAGTTCCACTCCTGCTGTACCCTGAGTTTAAGATTTAAGACCTTAATTTTCAAACCTGAGAGGAGGCCGGGTTGGGTTTACGTGCCTGCAGCAGGAGTCAGGAGTACTCGGACTATGTCGGAGGAAAGCAGCCTGAACTAGGCAGTGCTGGTGTTTTGTCTCAGAGACCTGTTGTACTGACAGCAGTTTCTTGGCTGGTGTGAAGAGCTGTAGGTATGTGGCTCTTGCTTTGGCAGGGACAAGGTAAAGGGGTAGTAAAAGAGAGGAAGTGGGAAAAGTGTCACACTCCTGAGAATTGTTAATCTTAGGCGAGTGTAAAGCATAGTCCTGTAGAATTGGTAGTAAAACTAGGAAATAGTGAAATGTGTGACACAAATACTACAAAATACTTGGAATCATGGAATCACAGAATGGCTTAAGTTGGAAGGGACCGTAAAAGACATCTAGTTCCAACATTCCCACGTGTGGGCAGGGCCACCTTCCACTAGACCAGGTTGCTCAAAGCCCCATCCAACCTGGCCTTGAACAGTTCCCAGGATCCACAGCTTCTCTGGGCAACCAGTTCCAGAGGTATTAGGAAATACTACAATTCATATACTGTGTAAAAAAAGAAAGACTGGGGAGCATATATTAATTACCACCAAATTAGGCAAGAGAGATGCAGATTCCGTATTTTAAAGCTATTTTAAAGCTGGTGCAATCACAGATGGTGGTCGTTTTAAAAGGGAAAATGTAAATTATTTGCCAACAATACATAATTAAACAAGCTTCTTGTTAACACACAATAAGAAGACAAAAATATAATTGAGCCATGGGCTACACAAATGGCAGAACACAGATGTTTGAATACAACACACTAGTTCCCATAAGATGAATAGGTTTGGATTAGTTCAGAATCATGACAGAAGACATCCACAGGCTGTGCTTCAGGTTGTGATGGTAAATTAGACTGTCATTTTGTAAAGAGGGATGTATTTAACCAAAGGAGATGCTTTACCTAGTTGTATTACCTATGTTAATATTCTACACATTAGAGTTGTATCTGCATCTTGAGGAGAAATAGAAGATAATGGTTCTGTTGATCCTTTTAGTGAAGGCATATCACATTAGTAGCAGTTAGACCCTCAAACATAGACTGAATTCATCATTTTAGAAACTGACATATTCCATACAAGTAAATTTCATTTTGTCACAGGTTTCTTCTGGCAGAACTTCAACAGCTGTGGTAACTAACTTCTGAGTTTGTTTTTTGAAACTTTCTCTGCCTTTCATAATATCTTTATGATTTACAAGTTTATGGAGTAGTTTCAGTATGCTGTCAACAGTTTAGTAGTTGGTTGTTGCATCTCTTAGACAAGACTGAGATGATATGGATTAAAAAGAATTTTAGAAAAAAATCTGCAAAACTAGAATTTGGGAGAAGGAGGGGACCAATTTGAAAAAAAGAAATCAGATATTTTTTAAAAGGAAATCACTCAATTCAAGGAAACAGATTGAAACTGGTTTATATTCTCACTTTAATTGTGAGTAAGAATGCTCATTCTCAATATACTGCTTTTGGAGTGCTTCGTTTTACCAACACCTATATTGCTACCGTTTCTTCTCCCAGTTAGATGAAGTTAACTTAATGATACGATTTCAGCTGTGAGGTGAAAGACCTGGATGAGATAATTATATTGGTATAAAATGTTAGCATTATCTAAGGTGTTCAGACAGTCTAGTGAAGGGTTCTAAATGCAACTTAAAAACCTTGGTCCTTGAAGAAGGACAAATTGCAAAAGGATAAGTCATTCTAAGAGGTTCTTAAATGTTAATGCAAGAGCTGCTGCCTACAGCCTGCTCTTCTACTGCCATAATCCTAATGTTAAGGAAACTCATAGTTTTGACAGCTAGCTCCATGTGGAAACATCAGTTCCATAAAACATAGTTGTCCTGGAGGTACTTGGGGCTCACTTGTAGATATCAAAGATGTTTCTTAGACATCATAGCTCAATAGAATTAAATGGTGAAAAACGGTTTAAAGGTGCTATAAAAAGAAGCACCTGGCATGTTTGAAGATACATTACAAGCTTTTATTATATACTGGAGTGCACCAGGCAGAGCAGTTTTAAACACGGTTACCAGCAGCTATTAACTAATATAAACAGCTCTTTTCGGTTATTTCAGAGCAGCTTGTATTAACAAGCAGTGTTTATTGGCTCTTGATGTAGAGCTTACAACAGCCTATGAGAAGGTTTTGGAAACAGATGTGTAGGCATTTCCAGAGTATACAAAGTACCACAGGCTTGCATTTGTTTCCAAAGTGACTGGTTACTGCAGTGTCCTGCCATAAGTGGAGAAAACATCAGATCTGCTGTGGGCAAAACTACAGAAAAGGTCATCTGTGGATTGCAGAGAAAGCACCCTGCATCAAAGTAGATACTAAGTGCCTCTCAGTAGGAATTTTATCCATAGAGTAAAATACCAGAGCAACACATGGATGCTACTTTTAAGTAATGTAGGTACTGTTTGTTTGTGTTCTTGTACGAGTCATATAAATATATATGTATGCACTTCAGTTTCTCTGTAACAGTCATGTAACAACATGTTTCCTAGAAATGTCAAACTGCCTGGTCTATGACATACTGAGAAAAGTCCTGTGCAAATGCCATGTACATCTTGATCAACACTAGAAGCAGAATCTGGCTTTTGAATCTAAGGTTATTTAGTTGCTACTAAAAGCAGAAATCTAAATATGAACTGATAAATGAGCTAATTAATACAATTTACAAGACAAGAGAAACTTGAGAACTATCTGAGTAGTATGCCATTAAATTATGGTGTGATGAATAATATAAGCTATCTCCAAGTGTTCACTTCATCTTTGTGCAAGATCATAGAATCATAGTATGTTAGAGAGTATGTTAGAGAGTCTCTTGACTCTTTAGAACTTGAAGTCAGTAACAATAAGGTTGGGTGCCTGTGGATCATAATCAGGGGGAAGGCCAACAAGGCTGACATCCCATTGGGAGTCTGTTACAGGCCACCCAACCAGGATGATGAGGATGATGAATTTTTCTACAAGCAGCTGGCAGATGTCTCAAAATCGCCCGCCCTTGTTCTTGTGGGTGACTGTAACCTGCCGGATGTCTGCTGGGAACTCCACATGGCAGAGAAGAGGCAGTCTAAGAGATTCCTAGAGTGTATAGAAGACAATTTCCTGATTCAGCTGGTAAATGAGCCTACCAGGGATGGGGCCCTGCTAGACCTGCTGTTCACAAACAGAGAGGGGCTGGTGGGAGA
>JAWWES010000081.1:60816788-60834038 GCA_035583135.1 Lophotriccus pileatus | reverse complement strand
TGGAACCAGCCCAACTCTCCAGTCTGTCCAGGTCCTTCTGTAGAGCCCTCCTGCCTTCCAGCTGATCCACACTCCCCCCCAGCTTGGTGTCATCTGCAAATTTACTAATGGTGCATTCTATCCCCTCATCTAAATCATCAATAAAGATATTAAACAGAACTGGTCCCAACACTGACCCCTGGGGAACACCACTGGTGGCCAGCTGGATGCAGCCCCATTCACCAGCACCCTCTGGGCCCGGCCCTCCGGCCAGCTCTTAACCAAGCACACAGCGCCCCTGTTCAAACTATGGGCTGCCAGCTTTTCCAGGAGAGTGCTATGGGAGACAGTGTCAAAGGCTTTGCTGAAGTCCAGATAGACGACATCCACAGCCTTCCCCTCATCCACCGGGCAGGTCACCTGATCATAAAAGGAGATCAGGTTAGTCAGACAGGACATGCCCTTCCTAAACCCATGCTGGCTGGCTCTGATCCCTTGTCCATCCTGTAGGTGCTGTGTGATTGCACCCAGGATGATCTGCTCCATAACCTTACATTTGCTGACTGATAAGAGCAACTGATTAGCAAAAGGTTTCCTACGGGGGTCCTGCTCACTTCTGGCATCCTGCATTTGTTCCCCTTTTCATATCCCGTCTAAGTGTTTCAGTATTAGCAGGCTATTGCATCATCCACACTTGTCATCTCTCTTATCCCTAAGAAGCTTAAAACGTTTTCCCTATAAATACAAATACTTGCAAATATGAAATGTGTAATTGATATGACTCAATCTAAACAGTTTCACTACATTTTGGAAATTCCTATATGTGTCATGATTCAGGATAAGTATATGCAAAATTCAACGAAACTGTAAAGTAATAAAAACCATCAGAGATAGACAATGAATCAAAATAGTATATAAAATCGTGGTTTTTGTCTGTGTATGAATGACAACACTGTTGTGTTGTCAGACTGAGCTCCATGTTGGGATTTCTGTTAACCTTCCACCTACCATGAAGTCAAATCTTACTCTCCAGTGTTTGAAAATTATATATTTATTTGTTTGGTAAAACCTACAACTGTATGTTCAGCCAATGCACGCACGACTATTATGCCTTTTATGAAGTCCTTAGATCTAGTGCTAGCTAGATCCAGTATTTGGATCTCCAGGAAGAGCCTGGGAACTCGGCACAAATGACTAGCTCCCGCAGGCAACAGACCTCTAAAACACTCCTGCATCCTTCTGCTGACGCCGAGGAGAGGGATGGTAAAGGGCTCTCGCCTCGGGGTCCTACGTGCTTCTCTCTACGGAGAACTGTTCGCAGGATGGTTTGTGTAGCGAAGTACGGCAAGGACAGAACCTGACCTGTGGTGAATGTTCGCTCCTGGCCTCCTGCTACCCTGGAAGAGCTTTGCAATGAATAGTGAGTGTATGTGCCAGTGAGCTATGCAAATGTTATGTAATTCACACTTTAGAATAAGAAACACTGTCAATTCATTTATGCCTTAAAGGTTTCAGTCTGTGAATTTCTGCTTGATAGGTCTATAGGTTCTGGAACAGTCTGTCATTTACAATTACACATTTTTAAACCCATTGTAAACTGAAAACGTTGCCGGGGTATCGCTATTTTCTACTAGGGAGCGTTTGTACTTAGTACATCATCAACCTCGGCTACAAAGTGACACTTGCGAATTCCACACGCGCTGCGTGTAGATAGCGGCAACCTCTTTTTAAAAAGCCCCACCGAAGAACGGAAGATAAGGAGAAGGAAAACACTGTCGCTTTCTAATAATTTAAAGTGATCGTGGTAATAAGTTGTCGTCCTGGCATGACATAATTCGACATTTTCCAGAACACAAGAGGCTTTCTTTTTTTTTTTTTTTTTTTTTTTTTGCCGAGGGAGATCCTCCCCCCGCAGCCGCCCGGCAGCGTGGGACCCACCGGCACGGAGCCCTTCCGCCGCCGCTCTCGGGACGTGGAGGATGAATTTGCCCTTTGTGGGAGGCGGCGGCAGCGCCGCCTGCAGCTGGACTCCCGGGACCGCCGCCGGCAGCGGCCTCGGCGCTCGGAACACCCGCGGTCTCTCCGCTCCCCGCCCGCGGCGGCCGCGCAGGGGGTGCCGGCGGCCCTCGCAGCCGAAGGCAGATGTACGACGCGGGAGGGAGAAGAGCAGCGAGGGAAGGAGGACGCGGGCGTGGGGACGGGAGGCTCGGAGCAGCTCCCCGGCAGCCTTCCCGCGGGATACCGCCCCCGCAGTCCCGCCCGACCCGCAGCCGGGAGGACACCGCCGCCAGGCAAAGGTAAGGAGCGGCGTGCGGCGGCTGCTCCGCACTCCCCGTCCCGAGAGGCCGCTCGCGTTTCCCCGGGGGCCCGGGTGGGCACCGACGGGCACCTGCCAGAGCGAGGAAGGGAGCTGAGCCCGCTTCCCTCCTCCTCCTCCCGAGGCTGGGAGGGCGAGCTTTTTCACCCCTGCCTTCCAGGTTAACAGGAGGCGATTGATGGCTCAGGGAGTGAGTGTTCATTGCGTTATCTTCTGCAAAAACTTTTTAAGTCTAACTGAACTTAGCTTTGGGATTTGCCTGTGATTTCTCTCGAATGGGAGCTTCTGAATGTGGGTTTGGACCAGGGCTAACATAACGTGGTAATGGCATTTGGTGCCGTTTTCATTTTGCATATTTACAAGTAATATTCTGCAGCCTAATTAAGGTTTCTTTTTTTTTTTTTCCCCCTCGATAACATTCATTCAAGCATATACTCTCTGTAATTTTGGCAGGCGTTTTAAGTTATTTTCCACATACCTTTTCTTTAGGAGGGCTTTGCCACATGTGAGGTGCAAGCACAACTCTACAAAAGATTCTCATCCTTGAAGAAACTACTGCTATGATTAATCTTAGCACTTTTCAGATTCAGTTCCTTAGTATTTACTATGAAATACACAAACTAGATACAGAAAGAAATATTTAAATATCCAAGTGTTCACAGTCCTTACTTGAAACAATTACGTTTATTATATGGAAAAAGAAATCCCAGCTGAAGTTGTTTAAAGGCTTATACATCTGGCTGTAATATTCAGTCTGCTTTAAAATTCCAGGATCTGCCATGTGAATTCTGTATGAATCACGTCTTATTTTTAAATGAATGTAATTTTACATGGAAAATATTCATGGCTTATTAAAGCAGTATCCATGGTCTGGCTTAGACTAACAAAATCCAGAAAGTTCAGTAAGAAAGCAAACCACTTATCCTCATTTCACCTCTGTATCCTGGGTCTCTAGGCATTTCTTCTCACAAATTATGTAGTTATTCATTGTTTGACCCTTTCAGGGCTTTAGGTTTAGTGAAGTGAGTAAATGCCAGGTGACCAAGTTCTGTTCCCAGTTACTTCAGACTTTACACCATGGTAACTTTAATTGTTTCAGAGCTCTTACTCTAGATTTACCTGACTGTAATTTGATCCTGAATTTGTTCAATAGCTTCTGTTGTATTTTTTTGACTTTTGTCAGATCAAGTCAAGCTCTTAATACGGGATTTGTATGCAAGTTGGATAATGCACAGTTTAATTGATTCATCTCTTTAATAGGACTTGCAGAATTGGAAGTATAGTTGTAACACATGTTTTTAGTAAAGACAAGAAACCACAGTGTTGTTCTGTGTGACTACAGGGTACGAGCTTTCAGTCCTGATGACCTTTTTAGTGGAAATTCTGGTATGACAGAACTAAAAGCTTTAGGGAAACTGTTTTATGTGTACACACATAAATAGACATGCAAAGTCAAGATGAGAAAGACTTTTAAAGTTAAAAAAAAAGTCTTAAAAGAATTCTGGCAATGACATTTTGAAATAGTCACAATTTAAATATAGGAAGTTTATATTTTCCTCTCTGGTGGCTAGACTTCAGAAGCTTCACAGATTTCTGCATCTAGCTTTCCCTTCATGTAAGGTGGGCCCCACCATGGTTTAGGACACCACGGAAAGTTGCAGGAAGCCTGCAGAGAGCTGCAGGGGTTTAGCACAGAACAGAAGATTTACTGTTTTGTAAGTCAGGTCTTGGTTTGTTCCTGTCCTGTGTTAATGCATCTTTAGGGGGCATTTAGGTAAAGTTTGTTTACAGTGTAAGAACCTAGAAAGATATATTTTCAATTATTATAGTGTGCAAAGGGAAAATGCCACAATTTTTATTATACAGACATTTGTTGCATAAGTATGATTGGGTGGAAATGGATTGGCAAAAACTTACTTAAATATCATCACTACTTTAAAGTGGAAGCATATTTGATAATGCTTATTTGAAATATCACTTTTGATAGCAGAGTCTTTATTTTGGAGAAAACATAGTGTAATACCTAATTTTGAATGTGGGACTCAACTGTTTGTCAGATGAAGGGCAAAATTAATATAAGCATTCTGAAGCTTCTACTGAACTGCAGCCTAATCTAAACATTATGCAAAGGTCACAAGTTTGTAATTGTAGATTCTGTCACTACATTTCTCCACCATGTTACTTTTTCATTTATCATTTTTCCAAGTAAGTTTTCATTGATGCCTCTCATTTAAAGTTTGGTGCATGATAGATTTGCACTGTCATACAGACATTACATAATTCCAAGATGAATCCATATGCAATAACATTTAAGAAAAAGCATAAAAGGGAGACTGCATTTAAGCTGAGAGAACGGGATCACTCACCACTTTTTCCAGTGGATGTAGCTGGCTGATGAAGCCCATCATTCATAAATGTGCCATTGTATAGCGCATTCCAATGATGTGGCAAGGTCTGAAAGCTGTGAAACTAATAATTCCTGACTGTGGACATGGTGATAAAAATGTCATCCTTTCCAGAGGTTAAAATAAAGATTGCACCCTGATAATTGTCAGATAAAGCAATCTGGCTTGCACGAATAGCTAAGAGAAAATTCCCCATGTTAAAACATCAGGTGGACATTTTTTTCTCATAACAAGCAGGAGTGAAATTCAAGGTATGCTATGGTATAAAGGAACCAAGATGCTGACACAGGAGTGATTAGAGATGCTACCATGCAAAAGGAAAGGTGGCTGATACTGACTGGGAAGGCTTCAGCTAATTCTGCAGAACTTGAGGTCTCCCTTATTTTACTCCTAGGACTTCAGCCACTCTTCATAGAGGAAAACACTGATTTAAACTCACTGATCTTGAACAGTTGCTCCACTTACTTTTAGTTTTCTGTATAGAACAGAAGCTTGGAGTTGTAAATTTTATTGTTCCTTTAAACAGTCTTTTTCATATTTCAGTCCTTTTCTTATGGACGTAACAGAGATGCATCCTGAAGTCTTCCTAGTACAAAGTAGCATATTTACATGTGTTCCTGAATTTTAGAAAACCTTTGCTCAAGATTTAAGTATTTTTTACCAAATATTGCTTAAATTTTGATCTTTGAAAAAATGAAAAGGGTTTTTCAGTATGGAACTAGAAGATGAGTTTCCAGTCCTGTGTGAGTGAATCTGACAGTCACCTGCTATGTTGTTAAAGACAAATTAGTGAAAGTTGCTGTACCCGGGCTTTGTAGGCATAATATGGAGAAGATAATTCTGGGGGTATTCTGAAGCTTACCCAGAATTGAAACACTGTGTGATGCCCAGTGAATGGAAGCTATATAAATTCTCAAAATGGTTAGTGGAATTGTATGTTGTATTTTAAGTCATGCCTAGAAGGTTGGGCTAAGCCTTCCTGGTTAAAATACCCAAACACAAGAGTATCCACTTATATTGAAATCAGTACTTTAGTTATCCTATTTATCCTATTTATTCTGCAGACAG
This sequence comes from Lophotriccus pileatus, assembly GCA_035583135.1. Taxonomy (NCBI): domain Eukaryota; kingdom Metazoa; phylum Chordata; class Aves; order Passeriformes; family Tyrannidae; genus Lophotriccus; species Lophotriccus pileatus. The sequence continues at coordinate 60,828,269 of JAWWES010000081.1, read as the reverse complement.
TATCAAGATGCTATTTTACTTGATGTAATTCTAAAAACTAGGTTGCTCTGTAAAATACTTTGGTTACAGCAATCCCAATACAAGTCAAAATTGTTACAAGGATGTCACAGAATTTGAGAACTGAGTTGCCTAAGGATGAGTGATGCCATTTCTGATATGTGGACATTACAAATAGACTTTCCAGGAATAATGTCACATCATGACCTACATGCATCTGTGGGTGTTTGTTAAGCTTTTCCGGAAAATTCACAGGCTAGCTAGTTAATATTCTTAAACTAGTTGGAATTTGCCAACTAATGTCTCTAAGTGAAAGCACCTCCAAGACACTAGATTTCTCTCTCTCTTTTTCGTTTGCATTTCTGGTTTGTTTTTTTTTTGTTTGTTTGTTTTTGTTTGTTTTTTTTTTTTTTTTCCATTTCCTGACATAGTAAAATGAGGCTAAACATAGTATAATGATTATTTAATAGCAGAACCAGAAATAGGGTACAAGTCTGCTGATTCCCATCCATACTGTGTGGGCAGTGGAAAAATAATGGAAATTAACAACATCTTTCGTAGAAATCAATAGGAAAAGGCAGAGTAAACTGATCAAACTGTACAATCTCATGGGACCTTTAATTGCTAACATGGACAGTTTATCTGGAAATAGTTCTGATGTGCATTCTGTCTCCTTCAGTGTTTTTTTTTTTGTCTATGAAGCAGCAACCTCACTCTGCTTTACAGCTTGATGTGTTAAGGTGAAATGCTGGGTTGTGATCCATGGCAGGCAGCTGTAGGACAGAAACCCAAAAGTGTACTGGATATAAGCTGATGACTCTTCATTTTCTAATATTCTCTTCTATGCTTGTGAACATGTAGGTGTTTTATTATGTGTGTTTTTCTGTGAAAATTGTGACAAAACTGGCATGAAAACTGTGACAAAACTATTTTCTTCCGTTTTTGGGGGTGACTTTAGAACTTGGGCTGTTTGCGCTTTTCAAGATTTCAGCAAAAAGCAACCAAACAACTGTTACTGTAGGTGTCTATTTTAGGGCAAAGATGTGTTAGTAAGAGTAAAGTATCCACAGGTCTGATGTCTCCTGTATTCTCACTCCACATTTCCATGATAATTCTAAAAGATTTAAGAATTGATAAAATAGATCTTGGGTTGGTTCCTGTTCTGTGAAAGTTTTTGGGGTGTCTCAGATTTTACTCTTTACAGTTTTTATATAAATAATTTTACAAGACATTCCTAACTGTTTCTGCTTACAGAACCTTATTGTTGCTGGTATTTTTTGTATTTCTTCAGTTTACAAGGTGATACATATTTCAAAATAAATATCCTAGCTTCTCCAAGTAATTACTTTATAAATAAGCTAAAACTCTTTAATATTGGCAAAAATGCAAACTGTCAAGCTTGTCAAAATCCTGTGGTTCTATAAAATGATCTATTGCTTTTTTGAAACAAAACAAGCATAGTTATGTGGACAAAAGTGTCTTTGTGGAATAGAACACATTCTTACACTTTTAAAGCATTTGCTCCTGGTATTGAAGATTAATGTATGAAAATCAGAGAGAAGTAGAGAGCCCATGCCTTTAATTCAGTTCAGTTTTTTTGAAATAAATTATTATTTTATGTTCTTATTATGGTAGGTGATAGTCTGTAGCAGCTGCTAGATGGAAAGAATTTTTTCTATCATTTTGTGACTGAATGTTCTCTTTGCATATTTGTAATTTAATGAAATATTCTCTTTTCTAGCCAAAAGTTTTATATTTGATTTTAGTCCAGTGGTTGTCTTTCCTGGAAAGCTTATGGGAAAATACTTTCTCAGGTTTTGATTTAAAAAAAAGATTGCCTACTTTTCACATTTAAAATGTAGCTGGGGAAAGAGACATGTTATATAAACACAACTGTATAATTTGACAGTTTTAGCCTGGTCATTTCTCACTGACAATTTAATTACTTTGGAAATAAAAGATTGAAAAGATATTTTAAAAATCTGATGTCTGTTTCTAGTTTACTCTCAGTTGCTTTATGCTGTTTGCTTTTTGAAAGAACTCTACCCTGGTTGCTGCTGTGTGATGGGGCTGTTCTTTTAAACTGCTCTAAGTTGTGATGAATTAACATGTACTACACTTGCTTCTGCCTTTGGTGGGATGAGGCTTCCTTGGATGCTAAGCTAGGCCTTAAGGGAAACACTCAATACCCACTATGTAAAGCAGCTTTTATTATTGATGAGAATTAGACTTTTTGGTGATGGATTGCAGCATTGATTACAAGATCCTTGATCACACATGAGCTCTGTAACCTGAACACTCTGGTGTGTTGGAAGTAGTTGCCTCTTGCCTCTCAGAAATAGGTCCTGAAATCCCAGTGCTAAAAATACCTATGAGAGTGGTTATCTGATTTCCTCACCCAAATAAAGGTAGATTATTCGTATACTCAAGGTTTCTATAGGTATGTACAGGATTGCAGACCTAAGCAACGTAAGACAGTTGGTATCTCTGTAACAGGTTTTAAAGCTTTATAGAAATTTGTACTATTTGTTATTATTATATCTACTTGTTTTATAAAACCTCCTATTTAGAGCTTGAAAAGATGTCCAAAACATTAACATTTTGCCTAATTTTCATTAAAATTTGGAATAAGATCTGTCAGGTTCTAAAGCCTCTTTAAGTCCTTCCACTGTTTTAAAGAAGTCCTGAATGGAGCAACTCCAAGAAAAGTCTTTTTGTCCACAGTAAATTGTGGCCTGATGTATCCCAGTACTGAACCCAGCTGGGAGTGTACACAGGTTGAGTGACTCAATTTCAGAGGGTTACTGTGTGTCACTTCTTACTTGTAAATGTCAGTTCAATTTGTAAGTTTAAGCCCCCATCTAATCTACTACAGGCTTTGCTGAGAGGAAATGCAGATGCTGAAAAGTGAAGCAGGATCTACCATTAACTACAGAACTTAAGACTTATTAAAAACAAGTGCCGTGGCTCTCATAAAAGTAAGAATTCAGTTATGTCATAGCTATTTCTTTTTTAAAATGTGTAGATATGTAAATTTCTGGTTTTGGTTTGGTTGTGGTTTTTTTTTTTTTTTTTTTTTTTTTTTTTTTTTTTTTTTTTTTTGGTGTGCTTATGAGGTGACTTACCAAGGAAGAATTTGGTCTGCAGTGTGCATCAGAATGATCAATAATACACAGGTCATATCACATATGTTTTTTCTTAGAAATCTGAGTGCTGTTAGATTACATCTGTTTTGTGTGTTTTTTGTGTGTCTAATTGCCTAAGCAGTTATCCTTTAGAAAATGTATTCACCTTGAGTTTGCCCAAAAACTTCAGTGTGTCTTTTCAGAGTAGTTTCTACTTTTAAACTTTATTTAAAAGAAAAAAGAAAAGTGTGACCTTACTTGGCACAGAAGGTCACATATCTTGGCTTTCCATCTGGTTAAGTAATTTGGTTGAAAAATGAGCTAAGCAACAGAGCCATTTTTGTCATTTTTGCAAGTGCCTTACAAAAATACTTACTTGAAATATTTTCACTTCGCACTTCTTCATAGCTACCTTCCTGCCCAGTGCTAAACACAGTCCTCTGTCTTCACTGCATTTTGTGTCTCAGAAAAAATGAATAGCAGTTTCTAGGCTTGCATACATAGGAACATTCAGGAAAAGTATTCCAAATTAACAGCGTGGACACTCTGGAATATGAATTGGATGGAGCTAACTTCAAATGTATATTAATTAAATCACATTCAAATCTGTTACATAGTCTTTTATTTGGAAATGACTTTTGTGAATTTTAAAATAAATTAAGTTAAATTTACTTCTTAAGTAAATTAAACAAAAGCATTTTACAGTCACTTTTAAACTCCAGTTATGGTTTAACTAATACATTTTAAAAGCATATTCAAATTAATCTTCCTGAAGGTTCTGGCTAATAAACCCTGCTAAGTTTTGGTAGAGTTACTGCTATGTCTTGTTCTCTGTTCTGCTCCTCTCCTTAGTCTGCTGGACAAAAGAGTTGCAGAACAACATGAATACTTGCTGGGCAGCCAGGATGGTTCACAGATGGTACATAGCATAGACTTATCTTCAGAGAAAGCAAAAACAGTGAACTGTGAACTGGGGAGTCATAAGGCATAGGCAGATTGCTTACTGTGCTGCAGCAATGGCCATCTTTGGCAGAAAGTGAGGCAGGCAGCAAAAAGGGGTCACATCTTCACTGTTCCCTAACATATTCAGTTGCAGGATTTGGCAGGATGTCAGTAGCATGAATGACTCTGTAAATGAGCTGTCTATGAACTGTGAAGTGAGAGTGTGCTCACTTTTGGAAATCTATGCTAAGTTAAACTGTTTAGAATTTATTTTACTTTATTTTATTTTTAAGTTTCTATTTTACTGATCCTGAAAGTGCCAGGAGAAGTTGCCAGGGAAAAAGGTAGGAGGTACACAAGACCCATTGCTCCATACTGTCTCTTGTTTTGGGTATTATTGAATATTCTTATATAATGTAAAATAGTTCATTATACTGAATCGTTCAGCCCATTGCACGTGGAAGTAGTTGTTGAGCATTTGAGTTTGCACTGTATATTCATACCCTCAATTAATACAGAGTAACTTCTTCACGTAGATAAGTTGTAAGAGTCCTTTTTTCATTCATGCAAGGCCCTGTATCCTTGAATATCTTTCCATGCTTTTCCAGCAGTACCAAAGTCTGCTGCTCATGTGGACATCCCTGATGCCAGAGATCCTCATGCAGTCAGGCCATCCTGGAGAAGCAGTACAAGAGGAAATTTTGAATGCAGTTAGTGGTGGGATAAGGCGCGCTTCATTCTCTGGAGTTATGGTTACATTATGTACAGACTGATTTGGATGAATATGTGGAAACTTTCTCATTTATGTGGTTCTGGCTAGGAATACTGATAGCTTTTCAAACTTGGTGTGTAGTAACACATATTGAAGTCCTTTATAACCTATGGCTAGTTACACATCTCTTTCTTCTCCTGTAATTTAATCCCAGTGATCTGGAATTCTCCCGGTAGAGTAACCTGCAAAAAGCCCAAAAATATGCCCCCTTAAACATTCCTGATGCTTCCCAAACTAGATACTCCTTTTTGACTAATGAAACAGATCACATTCTTTGTCATGGTCTCTGCTCCTGACCTCAGAAAAACAGTCATGAAAATTAATTCAAACAGTTCAGAGGAGTTGGAAACAGCTTCTTTGGAACTGCTACTAGGCATTGGCTTCTACCTTCTAAGAACACCTAGTTTTGTGCTTGGGGTTCTTTCATCAAGGCTAGCATATGCAGTGTTCATAGACTTGCAATCATTTCTATTCTGTCTTTTGCTTATGTAAAGACAACGTGTCATCCTTATAGTATATTGAGACTTTTGAAAATTGTTTTTTAAAATGCAAGTTTTTTCCTTACTTGTGTTCTCTCACTGTTATTGTGGAACTCAGATCTGGGCCATTTTGCTTTCTGTGCTGCATTTTATTCTGGCAAATACTGTATAATTTGTATGCATATCTATATTTGTTTATGATGATTAACATTTTCAGATACATTTGAAAAGTCCAGTAGAACTCCAGTGTTTCAGGATTTTTTAAAATGCAGATGTATAGGTAATTTAAAAAATGAATTGATGTTTATAGTTGATGAGGAGATGGGTGAAGGGACAAGTGTTGCATGTACAGTTACTGTACAATCATATGGCAATAAATCTGCAGATGCTTCCAGTGTTCAGTAAGATGATGATGGGGAAAAAAAGCAAAACACAGATTAATTGAAATTATTAGTTTTATTTAGTAAATAATAATGGACTAGGAAGAGAACTCCTATTTCTTTACTGCAAAAGGGGTGCTGCTTTGTTGGGACCACTCTGTATCATTCATTAAACTGTCAGAAGAAAATGAGCAATACTGGTGAGTGGAAGGATGTGGAAAGTGTAAAACCCACTCAAACACAGGGAAGTTTCATGCCTGACTGGGTGTTCATCCATTGCAGCAGGATTACAGAGAGCGATCATGCTGGTTCGTTCCTGTTAGTCTCACAAGGTGGAGCTCCTCTCCTTCCTTACCTCGCTCTGGGCTCTCTGAGGTATTGCCCTTGTCCTCGATTTTGCATGGAAATATCTTCAGTCTGTGCTTCTGCTGAAGGAGTGTCCCTGTCATCCTCCTGGCCACCCACCAAGTACTGCCACTCTCTCGTATGCTACTGCTGGCATTCATTAGTGGCATGATTAACTGGACAATAGACATGGACCAGTTGGAAAGGAATCAGTTTTTTTTTCGTCATTTAAGGCTCTGAACAGCGTCCAGATCTTGCAGGTCCCGTGTCTACACCAGTGCTATTCTGGCACAAGCGAGAAGTCACGACCATCTTCCTTTTGGGGAGAAAGATGAGGTTAGATCAGTTTTAACTTAAAAATATGCCCTGAGCATGTGGCTGGATCTGCTGCTGTCTGGTACAACTGCCACTCCCATGGAAAGAAGTGAATTTCTCTTACATTTCTATACAAATTCATATACTTCCTCTGTTCAGACAGGATAAGTTCAGTAAACCGGTCTGATGCTCTTTGTTTTTTGGAGGCTGGCAGAACACTGACTAAATTTTCTGTCGGATGAGCTTGCTGGACTGTCTTACTTTGTGGCTGCACAGTTATTAGGTTTGGTGGAAAGGAAGCTAAGGAAGGGAGGGGTGAGGGGAAGGAGGCAAGCAAGAGCTCTTTTTGTGGGGGAAGCCTGCAGTTGCAGTGGATTGGAATGACATTGTGTTACATTACATCTAAATATTGAAGATAACAAATTATGCTATGAATAAAGTTTCAGTTCATAGTATATGTCTTTTTTTAAAAAAAAGGGAAAATTTAACAAGAATTAGAACTACTTTGCCACTAACAAAACAAAACACTGTTTTAATTATTTTGAATACCTCTGGGTTATTTTAGCTCTGTTATGAAATGTTTCTCTTTTTGTGTGTGTCAATAAGGCCAGTTTTAATCCCAGGATTTTGCAGTATCCACAGAGATTAGCTGTCTGGGTGGCTTTGAACCCAAATGTAAAGCAATATGAGTAATAGCTCTGCATTTTATTTATTGAATAAAACATTAGATTTTTTTTTTTTACATAGTAAAAGTGGACATACTGGAATTTATTTTATTTTGTTTATTTTATTTTGTTATTACAAATGTCTCCTAAAAACTTGAACTTGTACTTGGTTGTTCTTAATATTTGAATACACTGATTTTATGTTATAGATGATTCAGATTCCCACCAGCCTGCTAAGTGTGTTAATTTATAAGAGCTGTAAAAGGCAGGCATTAAAAAAAGTCATGGACTGTGCAGCATGCCCTTCAGCACTGAATACATGCTCGTTACCTCCTACTCCCCTTGTGTGGTTTGTATCCTGGTTCCTTTTTCTCAGAAGACACTTGCATATGCTACTTTACACTGAGTTGTTGCCTAGGAATTAAGGGAGCTCTGATGGTCCTCTTGTCTTCCATCAGCTCATCATCACTAGTTTATGAAGGGGCACAGGAATGAATTAAAGAACTGGGAGAAGCTGCACTGGTACAATGTATAGGGTGATTGAGAGCATGCATATGGTGATACCCTTGGGGTAGCAGGAAAGAATATATATCCCCTGAGGGCTCTCCTCATCCAGAATATTGAGGTGTGTATGGATTTACTGAGCTCGTGCCCCTCTATGTGTATCTCTTGGGTAAGTGCCACTGAGCAGTGATTTCTCCTTTGCTTATTTATTGTCTGTTCACTCCCCTTGACCCTCTGACAGAAGAGTTTGGGATATGAAGCTGTTAGTTCAAGCTCAACTCAGACAACCTGCTTACATTAACAACCAGGGGAAGGGGAGCATGTTCTGAGAAAATGGTGAGTTGTTTGCTCGCTACTATTTTAGGTTTAGGACTATTAATTGTGCTTGAGTGCACCCTCAGAAAGTTCATGGATGGCACCAAGATGTGTGGTGTGGTTGACATGCTGGAGGGAAAGGAGGCCATCCAGAGGGACCTGGACAGGCTTGAGAGGTGGGTCTGTGTAAACCTCATGAAGGTCAACAAGGCCAAGGTCCTGCACCTGGGTTGGGGCAATCACAAACATGGATACAGGCTGGGTAATGAGTGGATTGAGAGCAGCCCTGTGAAGAAGGTCTAGGTGGTATTGGTGGATTAAAAACTGAGTATGAGCTGGCAATGTGTGCTTGCAGCCCAGAAAGCTTATCATGTTCTGGTCTGCATCAAAAGCAGCATGGTCAGAAGGTGGAGGGAGGTGATTCTGCCCCTCTGCTCTGCTCTCCTTAGACTCCAGCTGGAGTACTGCATCCAGCTCTGGGGCCTCCAACATAGGAAGACATGGATCTGTTGAAGCAGGTCCAGGAGGAGGCCATGAAGACTATCAGGGGGCTGGAGCACCTGCCATAGGAGGACAGGCTGAGACAGTTGGAGTGGCTCAGCTTGGAAGAGGCTCTGGGGAGACCTTATAGCAGTCTTCCAGTACTTCAACTCTGCCATATTAAAGTACACAGGAAGCATTGTGGAGCTGAACAACTTTCCAGAGTTCTTTTTTTTTTTTTTTTTTTTTTGGTTTTTATTTAAAATTTTAGCAAAAGTTGAATGTATATTATGAATTTTTCAAAGAATGCTTTCAAAAGTTCCCAAATCTTATTGTCCTTCCATTTGTGCTTATTTTAAAGGAGAAAACTTGTTTCTCATGTATGGAGCTTTGATTTCTAACATATTCTTTTGTCTTTTATTATGTCAGTGTTGGTAAATGTGTGCTTTGAAGGTATGACCATAAAGGTTTGAGTGTATTTTTGTGGGAAGAACAAGCACAGGTACAAGACCGTGATTAATATTTGATTAAAACTAGGCTTCACGATGTTAGTTAAAGATTAGAGATTTATGTGCCAAATATTGCTGATCATGTCATATATCACCATGAGAAACAATGCTGTAAAAGCAAGGGATTAAAACTGCACTTGTCTGAAGTCTGTGAACAGCTGCAGGCAGGCCCTGGACTCATGATCAGAACAGCACTGCTGGACCAGGACTGCAGCAACTGCTTAGAGGTGAGCACTCCGTCTGCCTCTGGAGGGTCCAAGATTTTGGCTGCAAGTTTTCTGGTGGTTTACTATTATTGCCTTCTCTGAAGATCTGAATTTTAATGTCACACCATTCTTAATTCTATATAATCTAGTTAGTTTGCTTTTTGGGGTCTGTGAAGGACTGATGGCCCCTATCTTTAAAAGCTACATAACTAGAGGTGATCATTGAGTAACAGGGCTACGAACTAGTTTTGCCAGGCAGGGTGATGGTAGTAGCATATGCTGCCATTGTGCAGCATCTCCCTGCTTTGGTCTGGGTCTCCACGGAATTTGGACTAGCTTTGGTTTCAACTGGTAGTTCAGTTCACACTTGATTTTACATGAAACAGTCATAAACTTTTTAATGTCTGACTTTATTTCACTTGAAATGGGTTGAAAGAATCTTAGGCAAGTATTTAAATCTCCTCATCTTTTGATATGTTATGTTTAAGAGCATTTGAAGAGATGTAAAGTCTTACGAGATTCATAAACCTTTTTGATTGCAGAAGGAAAATGTGTTCGTTTCTGAAGTCTCTCTTGAGAAGTGGAGGAGGAAAATAGGTTATGAATCAAACATGGAACAGAAAGTATTTTGCAAATAATTTCTGTTCAATGTACTTTTAAAAGATGAAGACAGAACCACTTGTAACCTTTGTAAGTACAGCTCTAGAGTTTTTTTAAAGCATTTGCAGAAGATGCATATCCACACTATGGTTTTCATTTTTGAGGTGAAGAAAATATGCTTGCTTACTTGACTTGCCCTCTGCAGAATCACCTCTCAATAGGCATCTGTAGTGCACGTATTTCTCCTTACCTTGACCTATTTTTTTAAGGAGAGGAAAAAATGTTGAATAAATTTGGTATATAACAGTGTGTCATTCACAGGGGATAGACGAGTTGATAGTTTTGGCTGTGTCTTGGCTGATAGTTTAGGGGAAAATGAAACCTTGCGTTTGTGACAATTGACCTGATAGCATCTGTCAAACATGTTTTTGAGTCCTGTAAGTATTTGAAAATGTTCCTGTCAAATAATGGCATGCTCATTCCTGACCTTGGAAATTATTGCTTGTTTTAACAAAATGTCCTTGTGGCATCTGTAGTTTCTGTGAATTAGGACCAGTAGGGTTCTTCAAAATTAATCTGTATTATCGTTAATATAATAAAACAAACCAATCTCCTGTGTCAGAGCATCATAATTAATTTGTTCTAGTGTCAGTCTGCTTTCTTTCATGCTGCTTTTCATTTTTTAGTGGAGGTTACAGGAAGAGGGAAATCATAACAGGACACTGAGAATTGAACTCTAATTTACATGGAAAAATATAATAATAGTAAAGTAGAAGTAAATTTCCTTTGGGAAAACAAGGTTTTCTTCTTTGGTACTGTTGTTCTTTATAAAGTCGTATGCGCTTTGACCTTGTAGTTACTGACCTCAATAGACTTAAATTCACTACAGGATTTAATATATTTTCCTTTTTCTTATTATCCTTAGATGATTTTATTGATTTCATGGGAAACATAAATTTAATTTACTTTTAGATAACCAGCTTGTGCTAGGACATTATAAACATGATAAACAGTTCTAAAGTTTTTGTACAAATACTCCATAACTGAGATAAATGAATGGACATTTTCATTCCATATTTAAATAATTTATACTTTTTGTCCTTTTGCAACACAAAAACATGCTTTCAAGTTCCTGAAGTAAGAATACTGTAAATAAACACATGGAGGTTAAGACTGTGTTACATATTCTATAGTCTTCCAAATGGAAGAGTGAACAAGCAGTCACTAAATGGCTTTTCATATGTCTAACTTGCTTAATAGGTCTCAGACAAAGGCTGATGTTATGCCTCCTAACCATATTATTTTGCCAGTGTTTCTGATTGTACATAATATATCATTAGTCTACAGCAAATCTAAAGAGACTCTGAAATGAGTCTTGCACATCTTGAGGATGAATGTCAGTCTTGTCTATACTATCACACTTGATTCTCAAAACTTCTACACAGACTTTCTAAAAATAAAGAAGTTACAGAAATCTAATATGTTTGTACAAGCATTTGATATAGTAGTCTTGATTTCACTACAACATTACGGTTCTTGCCCTTTTTCAATTGCAACCATGAAGTGGCTATAAAATTCTACTATAAATTATGAAAAAGTAGGAATAAAATGTCTAAATACTTTGATACTTATGAAATTATCTCCCTAAAGAAAATGCTTTGGTGTAGATGAAGAATTACCTCTCTTGCTGAGAACAAGTATCCTGCGAGTTGAGGATGTTTTTTAATTTCACTTCCAAGAGCTGCATCAAAGCTAGTTAAAGTGATGTAGAATTGTAATAGGTTGAATTAAAACTTTGTATAAATAACTGGTTATAGTTACATAAAAACCATTCCTTTAACAATTTA
>JAWWES010000081.1:60782960-60816688 GCA_035583135.1 Lophotriccus pileatus | reverse complement strand
TTATTTTCTATTATGTGCTATTAATTATATTTTTTTATAATTTTTAATTGTATACTAATAAATATTTCTTTATTATATTTGATTATTTTGAATATCTCGAATAATCTATATTAATCCATAACAGAAGTACTAGTGTAACAACACTGACCACACAAATTGTGCTTTTACAGCTTAAAGAACATCGTGGTTTTGTCTTTGCCATGGCATTATTCCCTAGACACATGTATTCCCTGCTCCTGTCATAGAGGTTAGAGGTGCCATGTCCTGGACAATTCTGGATGCACAGTGAAGTCTAGGAGAATTGTAAGAGCTGAAGTAAATTCATAATCTCCTGAGAAAGTCTCTGATAAAGGCAATGTTATATTCGATCATTTGCCTTTGCTAAGGCCAAGGACTCTGTTTCTGCTTCTGTAAATACAAAGTAGATAAACTTCAGATAAAATAGAGAGGAGGTTTGGGGGGCTTTGCAGGTTTTTTGGTTATCTTTTTTTAAATTATTATTATTTCTATTTCTTTTGTGTGTTTTTGGTTTGGTTTGGTTCTTTGAAAGGTACATGGGAAGTCTGGGTTTGAAATTTTGCATGATGCTGGAAGTTTGTGAGTGTACAAGTACTTTCTTATTTTAAGTGCAGAGACTGTATTTTTCTTTCACATCTGGGTCATGATTACAGTCAACAAGATAGTATTTCTAAGGTGTAACTAACAGTAGCTTGCTGACACTAGGATAAGAAAAGGAAATAAGTTTCAATTTTGTACTAACTTCATTCTGATATTGCAGCTGCTTGGATAGGAATCAGTTTCCCCTTAAAAAAGGGAATGGTATTAATTCTGTGGTAGATGGCCATCACCCTTTACTGGTAAATCCACTGTGCCTGTTACTGGTGGGGGTTGGAAGGTTCAATAACAAGTACTGTACTGCTAAACATTTTCATGAACATGAACTCAGGGTGTTGGAAATTACAGAGTGGATCAAGTTAAACAGCTTTATCTATAGGCAGGTTTACTCACCCTGCGTTATCTAATTCTTGGGAACCCATTTACAAGAAAGATTGTTAATCCGTGCAAAGGCTGTGAAGATGCAGTTTTCTTACATTTACATCATGGAGTCTATGTGTCTCTAGGGTTGTGGGGTTTCATGCTCAGATAGGCATTGTACCTTTCTTTAGCTCAGACCAGGCCTCAGTGCAGCCTTCCATCAAAAGATGCAAGATTTACTTTCTAGAGAGAAAAGTAAGTGTAGAGCTTAAGGGGCAGGACTTGCTACAAAAGTGAGGAGTTTAAGGTCAAGATTTTCTGATGACTCAGTTTGTGTGCATTTAAAAAGGTGTTTCTCTGGACTCATTAGTTCACTCTAAAAACTGTGAGGGCTGAATACTTCCGAAAAACTGGTTTACCTCCTCAACTTAGTGCCGTCAATTGAGATGCTGCTGCTTCTCTGTAAATCTCACAAAAAATATATTCAGTAAAGCCTGCCTAGCTCTTGCTGGAGATGGTAGCCAGAGAGCCTTTAATTTGTTTTGAGACATTTCTGTCTGCCCGGAGAGAAAGAAAGACCTGCAAATTAAACGGCGGCAGGGGCTTTTATATTACCTATGACTGATGCACAGCAAGGATAGGAGCCATTGTCAGATGCCAGGGCGCTGATGGTGGAGCCTGTGAGACAGTGTGCCACCAAATGAAATGATTATGCCCATTCTTCTTATCCACAAGCTCTGGATTCTGCTTTGAGTCAGTGCTGTCCCTTGCATGGGCGCGTGATAGCCATGCTATGGGCCTGATCTGATCCAGGTGGTTAACATTTAGCAGGAAAATCCCCTGGTTTCACTGGTCCTCTGGGCAGTGTCTGTGGCAGCAGGTGAGAGCAAGGGGTTCCAGACATTCAGTAACAGCACAGAATACCTGCCAGAGAGAGACTCAGAGGGGGGAAAAACTCATGTGGGAGGTCTGATGTATTTCAGGGTGTCTGAATGACCAGTAACACCTTACTTCAGGAAGTATGTCTTTGGCATGGAAATGCAACAATGATAGATGTTGCCAATTGTTATTACCTGGTAAAAGCACTGCTCTGATGAGGTATATGCAGAATCATGTAATAGTTTGGGTTAGAAGGGACCTTTAAAGGCTGTCTAATTCAACTCCCTGAATATCTGGGATTTTTCTTTCTTTATGTCCAAAATATATGTCACTCTTCAGCTACACATACTGGATGTCTATCAGCAGACTCCCTCTGGGCAAAATATAAGTATATTTTGTGCTATCTTACGGATTGCACTCATCTCTGTCTTTCATCTCTTTTCAGTGGAGGAATGGGTTAAAATTCTTTCTCAGATGGTGGATAGGGAACTTGAAGGCATATTCTCTATATGTTTTTTCTACAGCCTGTGGTAGCACTGAAGTATGTTGTGGTGTGGTTCATAACTTGTCTCCACAGGCAATTTTGTTGACCCAGATGAGGGAGTGGGACATGTGAATGAATAAGAAACCTTAAGATAATATTGCCTTTCCTCCACAACATGGTCTGAAGGATTTTGTAATTCATTGCTTTAACTGTAATGGGGTGGTCCTTCATGAATTTAAGGGAATAGAACCTCTATAGAAAAAAATACCTCTTTGGAGATAATTGCAGCATGGCCCATTAGTGACTGACTTCCACCAGTGGTGACTGAATGAGAGAGCTAGATAATTTTGAGAACTGAAAGCTCTTTTTCCATATGTAAATAAATATGTACCAGTGAATATTATTAATGGCTGACTGAAATGCTCTTTAAACCCATGAGTCCTTTAAAATTATTCAGAAAGTAATATAAAAATACTGTCCTGATAAAAATTGTAACTACAGAATTTAAATTATTTTCTTCATCCTGATGTATCACCCAGAGCCTAAAATTTACTTTCTTTCCCTTAGCTGGAGATTTTTCATGGAGTTAATAGGCAGGGATTTGCAATGAAAATCTTTATTCATTTGAAATAATGAGTTATGACTACGGTTGGTGAACACTAGAGGGCTCTTCAGACTAATGCAAAAGAATGCAATGTCATGTTTATAACTGAGGATTTATCTGAGGCATTTTATTATCTTGAATTAAAAAAATCAAACCCACTGTTTTCACCAGAATAGTGTAAGGCTTTCCTCCTCAAGAAAAAACAAATCACTGTCTTTAAAAGAACAGGAGTATAGCCTGTTGCTATGTAGCAAGTGTTTGAGTTTTTGAAAAGTGTGGGCTTTATATGTAGTCACATAACTTGTTTAAATTTTTATACATTCTTCTGATTAGCAGTCAACATTTTTTTTCATGTTCCCATTCCAAGCGGTTTTAAGATAACTTATGTTATCTTATGTGCATAGTTTACATTTCTTTCTGCTTGTCTGTCCACCTTTAAATTTATTTCCTTACTTGGTATTTAACTTATGGTATCCCTTGTATTAGGAAGCCCAAATCTACATTGCAGTGTACTGTACATGATCACTGTACACAGATGTGAATGTAAAATGTAGCTGTGCTTGTTTGGAAGTGTTTTTCAATCATTTTATATTTGCTTTCCAAAAAAGTTCAAACATTATACATTTCATGGATGTCAAGAATGATTCTTAGCTGGTCTGAATTTCTAATGCAGCCTGAAAAGGCTTTGCCGTCTTACACTGGCTGAAATTTGGACCCAGTGTGTTTATTCCAGTATTAACCTATGTTATTTCGGGGAGTGTGGGGGTATAAAACCTGCTCTATGTTGATGGGAAAAAACACAAAATAGGACCACTCTATAAGCTATAGGGGAACAGTGATCTCATTTGGTTTGGTTTACGCAGTCTTGGTTTACACAGTCTTTGTAATCAGATATATTTTTTTCGTACATCCTCCTAATTTTTCCTTGTAAAGTCATTCTTGTGCAGAATTTCTCCTAGTGTTTTTCAATGACACTGTGGTGTTGCAGAACATAATTGATGTTAGAGAAAGGGAGAGGCATTAAAAATTAAATTAGTTATTATTGTACCCAATTTACATCACTCTAGGGAGCATAATTTTATATTGTCAAGGGAAGAGGGAAATTATGAACCAAAATTAATACAACTGTGCTTTTAATGTAAAGTTTTTACATACACACAAATACACCCACTTCTTTCAAGAAGGTTTTGTGGGGAACGAGTAGGCTGCTTGTTTAGAAAAGTGAAGGGCATTTTTTTCCCCATGGCAAGTCAATCATCAAAGCAGCAAATGAGACTTGAAATATAGGCTCAGAAACAGATGATTTGTAGGACCAATGTCCTAGAAACCAGTAGAGATTTTTCTGTGTTAAATAATGTTGGCAGCAGCAGAGTAATATTACTTGAGAGACTTTCTTTAGCTGTCAAACATTTCCCATTTTCTTGGATTTTCCTGGCTCTCATTTACTGTTTCCAGTCATAGGTATATTCAACTTATTTTTAGCTGTTGGTGGTGTTGTTCTGTACAAAACATTCTGCCTCCAAGTGGAATTTTTGGAAGTAAAAAATGTAATGGTGTAGTGGGCGCAAGAACAGGAGATCTATCTGAACCATTTCAAGATCAGTGAGATATATTTTCATTTGGTTTTTCTTTTGGACTCCTGAGACTTGGTGACTCAAAATATCCCTTGTTCAAAAGGAGACTATGAATTTACAAGGAATAATAAAACCGGTCAGGGAAAATTCTGACTGATGGTGAGTGAAGTGTTAACTGACCAGAACAGCCTGCAAAGAGAGCAAGGAAAGAACATTGTGGTCCATTTTAATAGTTCCCTCTCCTCCAAGTCCCATCAAGCTCACATTATTGTTCTTACATGCCAAAAGCTCTCAAGGCAAATAGGATAAAAGGAATGCATGGAGAATGTTATCTAAGAGTGATGAGAGTGGAATCAGTGTGCTTTTCCTGTCAGGGAAGAAGATGGGGAAAGAAGGTACAGTGCTGAAAAGCAACAGACTGAGGGATCTGCTCTACTGAGGTCAGAGTGGGAGGAGGAAGCAGGGAGCTTAAGCAGAAAGGAAGAGAAGAAGACCTGTTTCAGGCACCAATCATCCCTGACTGCTCCTAAACCTTCTACCCTACTCAGAGCCCTGTAACTCCTTGCTGGTAGCCACTCCCTAGGAACATTTGGGAATCCCTCCAGACCTCTTTCAGGTCTCACCCTTTCTCCACTGCATCACTTCCCCGCCTACCATAAGCCCCCTACTATCACCCCTGCCCTATCTATATCCCTGCTCTACTGCTATTTCCAAATATTGCTGGCACAGGAATGAGGACAAAAGTACTTGGTTTCTTCTCGTCTTCAGAGAATTAAGATTTAGTTTTGCCTGTCTTGCTGAGGTGCCTTGAAGTGATTCCATAGAGGATAGTACGGCTCTCTTTCCCTAAACACTGCTGATGTTACACCTAAAAACTACCAGAATCCGAGCAATTTTAGTTTTCTTTGAGGATAAATGCGCTGACTATATCAAGTCTGTAAGTGTAGTTGAGTTTGCTGAAGAGAGTCAGGGCTATGGACATTAGACGTGACTAAAATGTCTTCTGGACACTTTATGGCCAAGAGACCGTTCAGCCTAAGACATGTCCGGCTGCTATATTTCTGTTTTTCCTCACTGATGAAGCACGATGCATGTGATGACTTACATTGGAAAATTACAGGCTTGGATCTGTCTCTGCTACTGCTTCTAACTATCATACAACCAAAATAGCATAGGCTGCAATACAGTTCATAGAGCTTGCAAAACACACTTGCCTAGGGAAAATGCCAGCCAGGTATCAAATACTTTGGCAAGGAGAAGGTTCCTTTGATATAATCAGAAGTTTATCCCATGAGTGTGGTCTAGGATTTCAGGAGAGCCTGTATGGGCACTATGCTGAACAGACTGAATGCTCAGTGAAAAGAACATAATACATTTAAAAATTATTTCAGCCTTATGTGTCATGGTTAGTTCTATTTGACAAGGCTTTGTTTGAATACAAAATAGAATACAAAATACTGTGATTCTGGAAATCTTGAGCTCATTTCTTAACTCTACTCAGTTTTTGCTACTGTGAATTAATAAACATACATATACATACATAATTCTTATTATATAGCATATTTTAATATTTTTAGCTTTTGCAATTCTAGGTATCAGGGCAAGATTCAAAAAAATTACTGAGAATTGCAATATTTTAGGAGGAAGCTAAATTGTGCTAAATAGAGTCAGGAAAATTAAAAAGAATGAATGAATTTCATATTATTGGTAGACAAAGGTTTATGTCTATAAGAATCAAGTAATTCTAAAATGTTAACTTGTCTGAGGATATATTATAAACTACTATTGTTAGTTATCATTAACATTGATACAGGACTCTTTGAAGGAGAATATTTTTGTTCTGTATTACATAAATTCTAAACCAAAAACTTGTTGTAGACAAGGAACATTTCTGGTAAAAAAGCATTTTTAAGAAATAATTAAATGTATAATTTTGACATTTTGAAAATAAAGAAATAATTATGCCAGGCTTAATCACCACCAACAAGTAATCAAAGGAACACATTCAGAACTCTCTTTCTGATGAAAAAAATTCAACTGGGAATCTTAACAAACGTGGGGAATCCTCTACTGTATGTAGAGTACTGTTTGCCTTAATGCCTCTTTTAATTTAGAACAAGTTATATTAATGTTGTCCTTCAAAGGCATGGCTTTTTCTGGAGGAAAAGGTAATGTCTCCCTGGATTGTAGAGAGGGGATGAAAGCAAAGGAAGAGAAGAAAGCATGGAGCAGGCATCATGTTCAAGCCCTGACTTCTGCCAGTAGAAACCGGTGATAATGGGCCAAAACCAATTGCCATTACTTTGTGTACCAGTACAGGTGGAAGTGCTGAAGAGGGCTGCAGTTCTGATGAAGTTTATGAAATCCACAGGTACCTAATAAGCTGTATAAGCTACAGTAATTAGTGCTAATAGCTTTCCATAGAAATGCAGCCTATTCATAATCTCTGAAAGTGGGTGGTGGCCACTATAATCACAGATAAATACTTTTCTTTGATAGGTATGTAGATATTTTTCTCTCTACCCATTATGTAAATTTGATGGCTCCCAGTTTTCCTCTGAGTAGTTCGGCTGGCAATGGGAAATTTTATGTGGGTGGTGGTAAAAAATAACCTTTATTCCAATGCAAAGCATATAAGCACAGTCAGCATAACCACGACTGTGTCCCTATTTTTCTGCTCCTGCTTTTTATTTAATTTTCATGGGACAGCCTGTCCAAAGATACCAAAAGACAGGCTGGATCCTGTAGGCTTGCCCCCAGCTATCCATGTTGGTTTTGCCTAAAGTTCATACTTTTTAGGATTTCATGTTTCCTCCACACAGCAAATTTTGCTTTAGGCGCCATGATACAGATAAAAATACAAACACAAAAACTGCTTGACCGCTATTGAGATGTTTCTCATAACACAGCAGCCAAAACCTTGTTCAATCTCTTGCTGATATCGCTCAGAGCTAGAGGAAACTGAAAAGCTTGCCACAAGTCTATTTTTTTTTTGAAGAATTGTGTAGTTCACCCTTCTCTGTCATGCCAAGGCCTTTCTGTAGGTGGAAAATAGGGCGGAGCACCTCAGTTTGAGGAAGCAGCACTGATATTTTTATGTGGCTTCTTAAAGGATTCAATAAATTGTATAAAATTGAGTAACATGTTTACTGGCTATTTTCTCCCTTTTGAGTTAGCTGTGCAAATAAGCTTCCAAAAGCAGAAGTTGTGCAATGAAAATAATTATCTCGGGACAATTTTGAAAGGTGAATTTTCTGGTATAAGTCTGTCATGCTAATGTGTTTCCTGAAAACTAGCACCAAGCAGCATCTCAGTAGCCTTTGGAAGAGACTATATTTTTAGCTTTTGAAGAAAACACAGCATGTGCAATCACCCTGTGTATTCCTTTGGCCGTCCATCTTCCCTCTAAGGATGCTGGACTCACTGCCCAACGTGTAGAGGTTCCTGCCTGACTGCAGGTGACAGAGCTCAGGCCTAATTCATTACATTCAGCTAGTGCTGGTCACCCATTAGTGCAGATGTAGCATTAGGCTGGCAGGACCTGGGTAGAAGAGGGAGGATGAGGGCGGTGACCCTAGCAAGGGAGTAAGGTATGGTGAGGAGGTAGTGGAAAAATGCTGTGGGAGGGCACCTGGAGAGAGTTGTGTGTATGGTGGAGAAGATCAGGGATTGTGCAATTAACAATTGCTGTGAGGGAGCTTAGGGAATACAGCTGTGTTGCACTGGAAGGCTCAGCGTCTGTATTACACTGTGGATGCTAAATGTAGGATATAACTCTGTAGGAAACCAGACTTCATTAGTCCTGCTGTTCCCAGGGTGACTTCCAGAAATATAGGCATGCTTTGATGTATGGGTGTATACTAACAAAACTTTCTGTGAATGGCTCAATGACCGAGTGCTTTCTTTTGCTCCAAAGACACATTTTTATTTCCACAGAAATTGGAATTATTGAGGGCCTGCTGTGGATAGAAAGCCTGTAATTTATCGGGGAGCTGCACTGGTAGGCATATCTAATCTGCCTAATCCATTGACATTAGCACTGAACAGACAAAATGTTGAAAGCATACATAAGCCCACTGGTGATATAAAGCGCCTACAGTTAAATAGATTCTTTTGTTTCTTGAGATTTATACCTCACATATGTTTGCTATACAATAAACCGAATTCAACTGAATAATATTACTGGAACTTAACTTAGTTAAAGCTTTCTGTTGACTGTATAAATCCTGAGGGCATAGCTAGATTCCCTTTTATGTGCCTCTAGAATGTTGATATAAAAATAGATCTTTCTGTGTTCATATTTCTTCACATTCGTTTAAAAGAATGCAGAGGCAGTAGTTCTACCGAAACAGATCTTTAAAACTGAGAGTGGCACGCATTTCCAACAAAAGGGAAATTCAAGCCTGGTATTCACTTCTAAAGAGCCTCAGTTACAGAGGGGGTGGAGAGAATCACCTTTGGTTCTTTTGCGCCACTCCTCTGCTGGTTCCCACTGAATGATTTCAAAAGGATGCTTTTTTCTAACATTCACAAATGTAATTGTTTAACAACATTATACTGCACATTGCAATATAGAGCAAAATAAAAGGAAGGCAGAGGAGTGAATGAGGCTTAGTGAGCAAGACACAGTCAGTCTGACAAAGAAAACAAACAAAAAAGGTAAACTGTAGTTCGGTGCAATGTTTGGTGCTCTGGGTCTCAAAGGCATTTATCCTACAAGTGGGCAGTTGGGAACATTACAAACTTACTTCTCCATCAGCATCTATCTGATTTCAGGTAACAAAAATCCTCATGAAACAGTTTGGTGTAGTCTAAAGATATAATGTGTTAAACCCTGTGATAGCTGGTGCTAATTTCACTTCTTTTCAGACATTATTCGCCTTTTACACGGTAGTGTGCTTTCTTCAGTCTGCTGACACCAGACACTATCCAGTTATCACAACTCTTAGTTTGCACCCTCTCTTTAATATTTTCTTTCTCTTATTTATTTTTTTTTTTACTCTGCTAGCTTTGACAAAGTAGTCTCTTATGTTGACCATTCCCCTTCTAAGCTGGGGTAAATAATAAATATGACCAGTGTTTTGAAGTGTTCAATATTTACTTTGTTCTTGAAGAGCCACTGAATAACTGGTCAGAGCTGGTTTTCAGGTGACCTCAGCATGTTCATTTAGCACTTTGCTCAGCAGTGTTTTGAAGGAGGGAGAATATAGGAGCAGAGAGCTCTTTATCACTGTTTTTTTTCTCCTTGGGAAGCCTATTGGAAATTCCCACACAGTGCTAGCATGGATTAGTGATTTTGCCTTCGCAGAAGTTGAAAAGCTTATAAAATACCATCAGGTTTTGTGTATGATATTAAGACAAATAATGCAACTGTATGATCTCAATACATAGTATAAGTACTTGACTAAAGGTTGCCTAATGTTCCAAACATTGATAACACGCTGTGTGAACCTTTTGATTTTTGGGCTAGACCCTGCTGTCAGCTATTACTGGTTTTACTGCAGTTTTACCCAATATGGGGGAGTTGTCCTGAGAGCAAGTCTATGAATGTAGCAAAGTCCTGAAAAGGCTGAATAGCTGCAGGGAGCACAAATGGACCATTACGGTGTTCTTGTAGCGGGTGTCAATATTGTGGGAAGGGACTGGAAAAAAAATAAAAAAAGAGGAGAGCTTGTTCAGTTGGGGCTGGCTGGCAAAACAGAAAAGTTTTTCTCACCTGGAGATGAAGGTGGAAATGGAGGAGAATCTCTGGAGCCTGTGACATTTCTCAAAGGCAAAAAGCTTTGTCTGAAGTCTAAAAATACGGCAAGACAATGTTCAAGAGGAGATTCAAAAACATGGCAAGGCAATGTTCAAGAGGAGATCTGACTTTTGGTAGAGCAGAGCACCATTCTGCACACATTGGATTTCAACAACTCTGCCAGGTAGTATTGAGAATCTGGACTGGAGACAGGCTTGATAAAGATACCATTCATGATGATTAAATGGCTCAAATGGATTTTGAAAAGGAGGAATGTGTCTGGCTAAGGACTGTGTTAGTTGATCCTTTGCTGATTTTGTTGGTAGGGCTTGGGACTTTGCATCTAATGAAAGATGAATTTTTGTGTGACTTTGTGAGGGAGCTGAGTCAGAGGATCACTAACGTGATCTGCCTGGACCCTGCCAACCCCACTGACAGACAGACAGGCAGAAGCTTTTTAGAACCTGGTCTCTGCATCCTTCTGTGTCTGTGTTTCAGGAAGCTGATCCATACAGAACAGTTCTTCCAGACCAATCTGTGAAACATTCCTTGATTTGATGGCATTTAACACTTTACTTTGTTTCTAGCTCCTAACCAAGAGCTAATTCCTCCTAGAATAGTTTCTTCATATCATTTTTCAGGACAATCAGTTACTGGAGCTCCAATTACAAATGCCAGGGACAGCTCCTCTCAGTTGTGAGTGTCAGCAAAATGGCTTCTTTTATTAAGGTGGCCCCCTTTGTGGAGGGAGACTGCATGGCAAAATAGAAACTCCACCAGAAACACCTCCACATTGAGGTGTTTGCAATATCTGTGTCATGATGAAGCAATTGGAGCACCTTACTAATTACTAAAACAGGTTCTTCGCAGACCTGTCTGAAACAGTGAGGATTTTTGAGGGGCAGAGGGCAAGTGGGGAAGGGGTTGGTGGCTGAACTGAGAAAAGGTCAAAAGGGAGGGGTGGTTAGGGAATTCTTCCAGTGGCTATAATTCAATTAATGTCATGCAAGTACTGTCAACTTTGTGATAAAATGTTTGAGATCAACTGATGCAGGAGTGTTTCATGAGACTCTTGAGTCTGAAAAAGCACTTTGTCCCAATGCATATAATCCGCTTAAAAAAGTTTGTTGCTGTTTTGGGGATTTTTTTTTTTTTTTTTTTAAGTGAAAAAACGACCAACTCTGGAAACAGTGAAAGGAAATGTGTAATTTTGTTGTTACTGTTTTCGGGCGTTAGGTGTTACCATTAACCCTTCTGTGATGGTGGCTGTGGCTGTCCAGCTGTCTGTTCAAATCCTGTGCTGGTCTGTAGCTCATGCTGAATGCCCTCTCACCCATAGACCTTCGGTAGGGAGGATTGCTGCTTCTCCTCTCTACTCTTCAGGTCCTCCACAACTCACTGCTGCTCCCTTGTCTTCTGCCAACAATGTTAGCCTTGCTTGTGTTGTTCTGAACTTCTGTGTGGCCCCGTCTGTAAAAAAAGCACCTAGCCTTATTATTCATAAAATCAACACAAGAGAAACACCTCTTCTTTCAGCTTCTTTACTTCCTCTATGACTTGCACCTGTGTCTAGCCAACAGTGATGACTAGTTAATATTGGTCAAGAATTGCAGTTATTTGTTTTCTTGATGAGGCAGAATGGAGGCTAAAGAAGAAATATCAAATATTCTGACTAATTTCATTGTGTACAAAGGTATCTTGTATCTTCCTCCAGTCACACTTTTCCTTGTTGTTTTATAACTCTTCCTCTGATTCCCTCTGATTGCAGTTCAGGCTATGAGCTCTTTTTGACAGTGCAGCTTCCTGCGTGCTTGGGTTATGCCTTGCAGGGTGACTGCAGTCTGAAGTAGGGTAGAGAAAATCTATCAGATAAAAAGTAATGACACCAGGCTACTTAATTAATTTACCTCATGGTCTCGCAAAGCACAACCCCTTGTCATTACTTTTAATGATAGAAATGTTAGCAGTTAGGAATTTTCAAATAGGTGTTACCTGAAGGAGTTGCCTTCTGATAATCCTATACACACATTAACGACAAGCATAAAAATACCATGGTCATGCATATTACATTTCCAGTAAAACAGGAACTCAGATCATAGAATCATAGAATATGCTGAGTTGAAGAGGACCCAAATGTATATGCTAAAAGAAAAACTGTTGCTTCAATACACTTCACAAGAAAGCCTTTAAGGCAAAACCAAGATGAAGCACACTGGAGCATGTTATATACTTCTACAGATACAAAAATCATAAGCTAGTGCCATATTAACAGTAGGATATTGGGGGTTTTGCTGACTGAGGGAAGTAACTATTCTGTTGAAAATGTAAAGAGGTTTTTGACTTTTAGAGTAGATTTAGACAGGTTTCAGACAGGTAGTTCAGGGATGACCAGGCAGGAGGTATTATAAACTGTCTGCCAAAGTCTGTGTGGCTGAGATAACAAGACAGAAATTGATGGGTCAAAGGGAAGATAGGGGAAAGGTGAAAGGAAGATCACAGGGAGAGATTCAGAAAGGTATCCATGGCCCCTTGTGATCCCATAACTCCTCTGCTGGCACTTTATATTCATTTTGTATTAGCATCTAGTATTTAAGCAGTTAGAGTGTATTTGACACTTGTCTGTTCTATCTTAGTTAAGGCAAGATTGATAGAAGTATGGCACATGTAGAGACTTTGTATTGTTTGAATGATAACATGTATGGTCTTCCAAAAAAATATAGTTCATCATATCAGTGATGTTCATCAGAAAACTTTTTTTATAGTGACTGAGTTTTCATCTTTTAATTCACATCATATTTCCCTGTTGAACATTGCTGTTTTGCTGCTTTGTCCTTGAATCCATCTAGCCTGAAAATGCAAGACACTCTATGGTCTGTAACAAAGTATACAGGATATCTGGGGCATGTGTTGCGTACTTTGTATACAAGTAAGGTCGTGGGGTTTTTTGTGCTGTTACAGATCATAAAGTTACTGTGCTTTTCCAAGGTCAGAGGAATTTTGTGGCACAACCTAGAAAAAAAATCTAAATCTTTTATCCGTGCTGCAGGATTACGCTATTTGTCTGCTGGTACACTTGAAAACTTTTTGAGCCATTGATGTGAAAAAGCAGGCAGTGCTCCCCTGTTGTATATTTTCTGGTAACAGCCGATCAGAAAACAGTCATCACAGATGAGGTTTACTAATCGGTGTGCATGTGGGTCAGTGCAAGCCATAACCTGTGCTGGCCCTGGTCCAGGGGCACTTTGGAAGCTTTATCAGGGATCTAGGATTATTGTTTTAGTAGTGTTAAGGCATGCAAATCCTTAGAAACTAGGCTTTATTAGTTCTGCCGCTCAACCATTTCGTCACATACAAGTTTGGAGCATAAAATCTGCCAAATTAATAAATCTTCATTGCTGAGGAGAGGATAGTTTACAATACCTTCTGAATAAGGAAAATAATTTTCTCATTTAGTTTTTTTTTTTAGCCACATGACTGGAAACATTTGTACGAGAATCAAAGCCTTCATTATTTTAAATTCATCAGCTTTCTGTAATCTTTTTTTCAATAGAAAAAAATTTTTGGCAATTGATGGTATAGACACAGCAGAGATCTTGGTCATCAGTTTAGGGACACTTTAACGTGAGAGAATCTTTAACCTTGATGCAGTGCCAGTAACAGACTTTGTGTGGTCTAAACAGAGTGATGGATGGGCCTCTTGGCCCATAATAGTATCCAAACTCAAAACATCATGGTACGTGGAGTGTTGCACATTTGGGTTATCACTAAATGACAAAAGATTTATTGTGCACTTGTTGCCAGTTGAAGGAGGCTGAAGTAACTTCTCTGTTTCCTGGAAGGACAATCAAAGAATGAAAGCAGATTATTGGAATTTCTCCTTCACCGTCACTGTCTTCATTCCTGTCATACTCTGCTATGTTTAGTGGAAATTAACTACAACAGAACATTCATCTGATTTCCTGTAAAACATTAATTTTATCTATTCTTCCTAAATGTTTTTCAGTCACCTCCTCTGCTTCCTAAGCCCACTGACAACAGAAGAAATTACACAAAAGATCAACTGTTGACTTTCTGTAAAATATTGCATCAAAATAGTGATTCACAGGAAAAAGATTTCCCACAGTCAACACACACCCAAATACCCACTCAGGTCACAAAAACAAAAAAGATATCAATAAGGACAAAGGAAGTTGTTATTTTAGTTTTTGAACAGTCTTGATTCATGCTTCCTGTCATTTTGCTTGGGACGAGATAAACCACTATTCCTAAATAAACAATTAAACAGAACCACTGGAAACTCTTCAAATCCCGAACCCAGTATTATCAGGAACAAATCCATAGTGGAAATAGGCTATGTTCTCCTGCTATCCAAATTCTGTTTCTGATGCTATCCTATTTCTCCTGCTATCTAAATTCTTATGATTTTTTTTTAACCCAAAGATGAGAAAACCATTATTGTAAGCCCTGTTTTTGTGGCACGGTGTGATGATCACCGCATTTCAAAAGGATTTCTTGATTCTTACCAAGTTGTGCTGGATCATTTCTCTGAGGTTTGCTCAGTAGGAAGCAGCCTATCTGTCCCAGTTTTGCCAGCCCAGAGAGATGCTTTGTGCTGCTTTCACAGCTGAGCCCTGTGTCACCTTGCTCCCTGGTGCACCCAGAGAGTGGTGAGATGTTTGTGATCACCAACAGGGATGCTGCGGATGCTACATGCTTGGATTCTGACACTGAGTTTGCTTTCTGCAAGGCTACTGGGAAGTCCTGTTAGTAGTTTTTTTGTTATGTTGTTTAAAAAAACATGAATATGTACAAAGCTAAAAGGTTTTTCTAAGAGCTTGTCTTAGAAAGGAAAAAAAATTATTCACAAAATTGATATAGCTTTTTTATTAAAATGCTTTCTTTGGTGCAATTTTAGAAATATTCTGTAGTGTATATAATTTTTCCTCCATTTCACTTGCTTTTTGTTTCATATAGCAAATGTACTCTATGCATGAATCAAAAACACAGAGAGAGGAGATTGTTATGCTCACTCTTTTCATGCTCTCAATTTTGTATTCAGGATTGTAAAATGGTTTCCCTGCCTTTGGCCCCTGTCAGAATCATGGAATATTTTGGGTTGGAAGGGACATTTAAGAGTCTCCTAGTGCAACTCCCCTGCAATGAGCAGGAACATCTTCAACTGGATCAGACTGCTCAGAACCATGTCCAACCTGACCTTGAATGTTTGCAGCGATGGGGCACTATGCTAGGCAACATGTTCCAGAGTTTTACCACTCTCATTGTAAAAAAACCCTTGTTCCTAATATCTAATCTTAATGGATGCTCTTTCAGTTTAAAACCATTAGACCTTGTCCTGTCACTACATGATTTTGTAAAAAATCCTCTCCAGCTCTTTTGTAGGCCCCTTTAAGGTACTGGAAGCTGCTTTAAGGTCTCCCAGGAGGCTTCTCTTTTCCAGGCTGAACAACTCCAACTCTCTCAGCCTGTCTTCGTAAAAGGGGGCCTCCAGCGCTCGAAGCATATTTGCGTCCCTCCTCTGGACTCATTTCAGCACGTCCATGGCCTTCTTGTGTTTGAGGCCCTAGAGCTGGATGCAGTACTTCAGGTGGGGTCTCATGAGAGCAGAGGAGGGGGACAGAATCACCTCCTTCAACCTGCTGGCCAAGCTTCTTGTTATGTAGCCCAGAATACAGTTGGTTTTCTGGGCTGCAAGTGCACATTGCTGGTTTGTGCCCAGCCTTTCATCCACCAAATCTTCCTTAAACTTCATGTTAATTTCCTACTTAAATTTCATGTTCTCTCATACCTCCTTGGGAGACCTCAAGATCCTCCTGTCTTGAAGAAGTTTCTTCCCATCTGTCTTCTGCAGGTGGTAGCTGATCTAAATTTGGTCATATGGTAAGTGAGAGAGGTGTCAGAACTTCTTCCATGGAAGTAGGCCAGTTGTTT
The DNA here is from genome assembly GCA_035583135.1 of Lophotriccus pileatus. Taxonomy (NCBI): domain Eukaryota; kingdom Metazoa; phylum Chordata; class Aves; order Passeriformes; family Tyrannidae; genus Lophotriccus; species Lophotriccus pileatus. The sequence continues at coordinate 60,800,483 of JAWWES010000081.1, read as the reverse complement.
CTCCTCTTTCTCTTCTTCCACAATGCAGTATTTCCATTCCCTGTGATCTGGGATATTGTTTTTCCCCTAGATTTGTAAATTGCAATCATATGGATAGTTATCCTAAGGATAATGTAAGGAGAAATTTAATTATTTACTCATAGTCAGAGTTCACTGAACACATTTTCTTCACCTTGAATTTATACATCCTGGTAAGATAGAACTGGTAAGAAAGATAGAACTCATGGAAGCTACAAATTCAGAGTTCACACTTCAAAGCTTTGTTTATATCGTGTAAAGCAAAGTGATCCACTGTGGGAACAAATTTATTGATGCATTTTCCCCCTGACTATGTTTTCTCATATCCCAGAAAATACACATGTATTTATAAAACCAAAAGATGGGACGGTATACCTAGATCTGTTCAAATTTCTTCCTGAGAAGGATAGGGTAGTTAAATGGAGCCGGTGGATTTTCACAGATGAAGTCATGCTTAATGAAAAGATGAGTTTACTTGTCATTTCTTCAATGACTGGAGATAGTACTAAAGCAGAAAATAATATTTGCTTGGATGTTAGCAGTGTTTAGAAAAGCAAAGGTTTTGGTATGTCTCTTGCCCTTCTGCCCCTGTTCAGTCTCATAAAACTCATGTTCCTTTTCCTAGAGATTCTCTGTTCAAACGGGTATACCTAGTTTTATAAGAAACTTAAAAAAATTACTAGGTAAAAAGCACATATTGTTAATAGTTACCTGGCACCTGAATGTAACAGACTCAAAAATAAACAACATGAAGTTAAAACCTCCCAAATTATTCCAGTGCAACTGACTAAATCATTACGTCAGTTGCAGCAAGCAAGCAATGGGCTTGTCTTTGAGTTCCCACTACACTAATTTTAGGATTGTTGAATTTAACTACTGCTTGCTAACTGGTGCATGTTAAAGATGTCCTTTCAAGGAGATACTTTAATTGCTGTCTTCTCTACTCTGAGCAGAGGAGGAAGAAAATTTTTATCACTATCCTAACAAGGGACCGGAATGTGAAGCAATTGTGGATTTTGTTACTACAGCTGTGATATGATAAGAGCACTGCCAGCAAACAGTTGCACGTGTTTTAACACGTTGCTGCTTCTCATCTGGGAGGTCACTATTGTGTCCTAGTTGGTTGCTGCCATTGCAAAAGTGGCCAGCAGGGAGAAAGTGGACTCACTCAAACATCCTTAATGCAGCATACTGAGAGGCTGAAATACCTAAAAACTATTAGTCAAGATTATCTAACCGCATTATTAAATTCCATAGGGAGAAAGGTGGATCTGGATAAACTTTTCACATCTGGTCTCACCATACATGGATGAGATGTAAACTAGGATAGGGAGAGGAGACTATAAAGGGGAGGGGAATGGCCTGAGAACCCTCCCTGGATGTTGAGTAGGGAGAGGGATGCTGGGAGGGAGGGACTAGTTTCCTGGTTTTCCTGTATGGGTGTGTTTCAATTGCATTATTTCCCTGCGTAGCCAGTCTATTGGAGTTACCCCTCTCAACTTGGAAATTGTTTCTCATCCTAAATTAATCAAAGGGTAAGTGTGTCATACCTAAATGCTAAAGAAAAGATGAAAGATATGCTTTAGCTCCTCACCTTGGTCCTGCCTGCCAGATGCCTGTGAAAGTCCTATTGTTGGCTTTTATAACCATAAAATTAGGAGCCTCAGCTCTGTCTCATCTCTGACCTGCCTATCCCTGACTTCAGAAGGTAGTTAAAACAGGAAGGTCTGGGCTGAAATGTATTATTAGGCAACCCCCTCTTGTCACCCTCCCCTCCAACTTATAGCTGTCTTTTAAGCCTGTAGATAGAGCCATCACTAGGAGACTGGCTTGGGTTGGAAGGAATAAAGCTGTCTCCTAATATTTCTGAAAAAAAGGCAGTTAAGAGCTCAGGGCAGGACACAAAAAGCATAAATAGAGACATGAAAACAGTGCACATTTTTATCTCATGACAAGGACAGGTGGGTGACCTCCTCTGTTACAGAGCTTCCTGTGTTGACTGCCAGGATGGTTTTGCCCTCTCAGTTTTTAAACTGATGTTGATCCTGATGTCTGAAATCACTGCACTTCTAGGTATGTTACCAAAACACTTGGTTAAAAGTCAACAGAATGTGTCATTTTTGGGCACACAGTCAATAGGAAAAAAAAAATGCATGCATAACTGAAAGTCTGTGATCTGCTCTGAAGTTAACTCTGAGCACAGTTAATAGAAAATTAATTAATTTAACTGAGCCTTAAGTTTTCCCCATGCGATCATGCAATCTTTATACAATTTTGTTAAAAATGTATGCCAGTTTTAAGAGAAGGGAGAAGTGGACAACTTTAGTATCTCCTCTTCACATGTATTTAATGTTTTCCTCAATTCTACTTTATAAATTACTATTTCTTGCAGCTAGAAAATCTCACCTGCTACCTGATGGTAGTAAGAACTGAGCAACTCCACTTCTGTACATGTAACTCATGAATATGAGAGCAAAGCAACCTGTTTGGTTTTATTTTATTTTTTTTTGTCATCAGCTCATGAAGTAGTGCTGGTTTGGGGGAAGCTACCATGTGCTGTCCCTCTGGGGAACTGAACGTGCTTACACAGGTCCTCTGAGCCTGAGAGGTGTCCTGCAACCTCTGCTGCTGTGTCACTAGAAGCAGCGCCGTCATCATTGATCATCACTTTGTGAACTGATGGCTGGCAGGTCTCATGTCACAGGAGAAGGGTAAGGGGGATTGTGACAGGAACCTTCCTCTTCCCTGCATTCTGAGTGCAGAGAGGTGGCGGAGGACATGTCCTGGTCTGAGGGTGCTGCCCTGGCTGCCCCTGGGATGGGTGTCTGCTGTTCAGTGGCATCTTTTTAATGGCAACTTGTTTTTTTTTTCTTCTTGCAGGCTGGTCCTTTACACACTTAGTGAACAGGCAGGAGCTAGCAAAAGCAAAAAATTTGTATAGAGCTGTTGCAGAGCTGTTTGGTTGCTGATGGCTAAATGTCCACTCCCAGTGACATTGCCAATAGAGCTCTGCTGCCAGCAGGTTTTGCTACAGGGGCAAATATGCTTTCTCCTAATGCTTCCAGGTCCCAAGAAGACAAGTTGCACTGGAACTCCAGTAACATACTGTCAAAACCATCTGTGTTGATCTTTAAGCTGAGATTTCTAAGCACCTGAAACCTACCCACTGGGGTAGAAGGCTATTTTATCACTGTTTTCCAGTGGGGATCTATATTATTTTTTTATCTTCTAGCACAGTTCTGTATGGATCAAATACCAAAAGCTAGTTCACAGTATAAACAATGTATTAAAAACATACGAATGGAGAAGAAATACACAGTCTTATGAAAGCCATCATGTTTTGTTTAGAGATGGTGTGCTGTGCCAGCAAAGTTTAATGAATATTGCATTTCGCCTTGTTCATAGAGCAAGATGAGTATAAGTCACCTACCACACACATTTTGAGATTGTAATCATTATAAATGTTCAGTAGACAGTGTGCCATCCCACTCCCTTTTTTACTGTGAAATGAAAAGCTCTTTGGATTTGTACCTACTCTTCTTTCAAAATAATTTAACTTGTCTTATTTCACTCCAATAGAAAACACCTTGTAATAAAGTTTTATGTTTTAACTAAAGGAAATAATGAAGATCTCAAACCTAGTTTGTCAGTGCGTGACTTGCATTCTAAGTCAGAATTGTAGAACAATAGGGTTATTTAAACAGGAAAAAATGTGATGCTGATTTTCTCATGGCTAATAATGAGTAAATCTTATCTGCATGCAAAATATTACATAGCTCTGTATTTTTTTGACATCTGATATCTAACATTGTGGGATTATATAAATACATATATTGAGCAAAGATTCCTTTTTTAAAATATTTGGTTTATCAAAATACCGCATATGAAGGACTTTTGATGGTTTAATCCTCCTTTAAAACAGTTTCCATTGAATAGAACTAATAATAGTCCATGACATCAGGAGCATCATACTTGTAACTTCAGATAATATATGTATGCTCACTGTGCAAAACCCCTTCCTGTTTTGTTTTCAGCATTGGTTGTGTTACCCATTAGTATCTATTCTTGTTCTGAAACTGTGTCTCTTACACATCCAAATAATTTTTTTCCATAAGGAAATGGATAATTTGTATGTACAGTAAGTAAAGTGGATAAAGACTCATTTTTCTTAGTTAGGCTCTGGTTTTAGAAAGCTTGTTATAAAACCTGGTTTTATATTACACCTTTGGATAGCAATTAGTTTCAGGATTTTGTTTTTCATTAGTTGAAAACTGAAACAGAGTAGTGAAAATTTCTTTTTTGTTTTTCCCTCACCAGCTAATCCTAGTTCTTTATGTAGAATTATAATGAAACCCTTAGTTATTGACTAACTCAGTGTTTTTACTTGCTGCTAATGGTATTTTGTTTGTGGGATATGAGAGATCTTTTCAGTGGTCATGCTATTACTTTTTTACCCACTTCTGTCATAAACTAATGAGTAATTTTAGTTAATGCAGACTGGCTTAGTCATTTTGTAAGTATTTCAAGCCACTGCAAGAATGACACAGCAATGTTAGTAATTAACTATGCCAGCCTTTATTTGTATTCTGGCTAGGAACTCAGCTAAAAGTTCCTGGTGATGCTGCATTTTGGTATGTATCCTCTCCAAGGCTCAGCCATTCCCTTAGCCATGGAGATATAAAAGCTTCAGTTGAGAGTGTCCAAAAAATTAATTAGACCCTCTCAGATTTGTGCTTTATGTCACTGCTACTGAAGAAGAGAGCAAATGGGGAAGACTTAGCTTGTGCCTTGTCTGGCATTGTGTGACATTTCTCAAGTTGTAGTTTTCTTATTTGTTGGCTCAAAAAGGAACCCAATCAATCTGGGTTAAGAGATTCAGGGATTTGGGCTAGGTAGCAATTCTAGCATGGCTCATAACATTTCACAAAATTAGCTTGCCAAGAACATGTGCTTCTGTGAAACTCTGAAGTACCTGGGCTTGAGGTAGATCTGGAAGAGAAATCATTTTGACAGAAGAGCTTGTAACAGTCCAGCTCACATCTTCTGGTGATGGCAAAGAAAAGAACCATCAGTATTGATCACCTCATGTCCTTATAGCCTGAGCTCTTGCACAGTGCCACGTCACCTTCAGCACCTCTTTGCTGTGGAGATCCTGGGTAAGCTCAGAAGTGAGGACAAATACAGAAGAGAAGATGGAAACAGAGGTATAGCCAGCTGTCCACAGAACATCAGTAAGTGGTTGTCCTACATGTAAATCCTGGGACCACAGTTTAGGATTTGATACTGATGAAGTGGAGTGCTTGGAATGAGCACACCTTAACATTATCAGATAATTAAATCTCTTGGGAAACATTAATAATATTTCTCACCGATTTTGTGATGTTTAAGAGAAATTAATTTTGCTATGAGCAGTTTTGCACATTTGTGCAATCGCATTATAATCTTCATGCATAGAGATACCTAGTAGGAAATGGGATAAAAATATCCTGGATGTTTGCAGCTGCTGTTTCCAGAATTGGTCTGCATTTTAATGTACTAATCTTGTTTTCGTAGTTTAAAAGAACTGCCCACCTAGATACAAGCTGGCCTCATCATTTATCTGAAGGAAAGATGATTAATCTTTGTTTGCAGTTCTATCTCTTGACTGTTGGAGGCTACTTCAGTGAAGCTTGGTTTTGTTTTGTTGTGCCAGCAAGAAGTAAATATCAAGCCAGGTGCTATTTTTGCTACTCTCCTACTGGCTGCTGCCCCGCTCTACTTCTGAACCTACTGTCCTGCCATTTTCCCTACACCTGCATGAAATGACTTGATTTTCCTCATCCTCACTCTCTCACCACTCTACTCCTTGAGATAATTGTCTCTTTGCTATTCAAGTGCTGTGTTGCTGAGCACAGGGTCTGAGAGCAGGAAGATTTTTCTTGCTGAGCTTCATCTGTGGCTTAAAAAGTACTTGTGTGATGGAGGCAGAGTGGCAAAGGTAATAGCTGCAATAAGAAAATATAGGAACTGGAAATGAGGGAAACTATTAAAAAGAGTAGTGATAGAAGCTCAAGATACTTCAAGATATTGGGATAAAAATCTAACAACTGAAGGAGAATGCTTTTCTAATCATGAAGTTTTACAAAGAATTCCACATTTTAATTACTGTTCTGCAGCCTGAAGAATAGCTCTGAGCCCTAGGTGTTTCTTGAGTACCGTCTAGGATTGGTCAATGCTGAGGATATAAGTCTGCTTCTGGTGGGAAATGCTGTGCTCACTCAAGTGACAATATATGTGACATGGTTCTAGTTTGCCTAGTATTGTAAAACTATTGGTGAACACAGTAGGGATCAACATGATTCCACGTGTTTGAACAGCTGTATTTTTTCTGGTGATTAGTCCCCCCATGCCCTCTAAATATAAAATTATATGTAACACCCGAAGTTAAACAGATTGATTTTAGATTTGGACTTATTCTAAGAGGAAAAGAGAATATGATGGTAATTCAAGCAAAGCTGTAACGTATAGATGTGAGGAGACCGAATTAAAGTTGCACAAGATTTCTGCCTTTTTCTTAAGTTAATCTGATGCAGTATAATTGGCTGGAAATAACTAAAAACTCACTTGTGAGCTTCTATACACCCTGGAAGAAACACTTATATATCAAAGTACTGAAGGCAAAACACCAGCAATAATTGCATGAACTACAAAGTAAACTTATTTCATCATAAAGAGAAAATTGTAGATTAGCATCTGTACTTCCCCCGCCCCCCCCTCCCCCCTATTTTTCTGCACACCCTGCACTCTGATCTGTCTGTACTTCTTATCTGTGGGTGTGGTGCATTTCCTACAGCAGGAAAAGTTCTTAAGGGTTTGATGTCATGTGTCACAATAATACCTTCTGCTGCTCGGCTGCTGTGAATCACACCCTCGTGTTTGGAGTACAGAACTGCAGAATTCCCAGCCCCTTTTGCACACAAGCCCAGCTTAAAGAGTGAAATTTCAGTATGAACAGAATTAAGCATTCAAATTTGAAATTACACTGATACTTGACTTGTGAGTTAGATTTTTTGCTCCATTCCCCTCCAACATGAAGAAATCACTTTTCTTTAAATGACATTTTTCACAAGAAGAAGCCAGCAATATTTCAGACATCATCTGCCAGCAGGGCAGCTGCTATGCAAACTGCTATCCTAAAACAGGTTAATTTGGGAGGGTTTTTTTATGAGTGTCACATCTAATGCCTTGCTCCTTTCAGTTTTACCTTCTCAGAGCTCAGATGGGAGTTGTGATTAAAAGCAGCAGAGATATCCAAATCAGGACGTAGGGTGTGCATTGGCTGGCTGAAAGGGTTTAAGTAATCACCTGCAGTTGAATTGAGTCTCGGATGGGAAGTAGGAAGTGCTGTACTCAAGCTTCCTGTATAAATAAATGCAGCTTTCCCACAGCTACTGCATACAAGCTGTGACGTGCTTTTAAGATATAATGGCAGCATGCTCTAATAGCAGGGAGAGGATGATTTATCAGAGTGGCAAAGGCGCTGGGAGACAAGTCCTGCTGCAGTCCTAAAAAGTGTACAGCTGTCAGATACTCAGAGAAGAGGAAGGGCGTGTGAGAGCAATCTGCCTCTGCTCCTCATTGCAAGCTTCAGGGGTTTGTGACACCGTGGTTCTTGGGAACGCCGGAGTCTGAGTGCAGCTACTGAAAAGTCACACAGCTGGCAGTGAATGCTCTCCTTTCAAGGTATGTTGGAATACAGCTTTCTGTCTATTTTTTCCTTAAAAGCAAAGGATACCCTAAAAGAACAGAAAGCCAGCATTGGCTTCTAATGGAAGCAAGTAGAAAAGTCTTTTTATTAAAAAAAAAAAAGAAAAAGTAAGGACTAGAATGATTAAAGAGCTAAAATAAATGTTATTTGTGGTTTGGCTAAAATCAGACTGTGTGGTGCTTAGAGCTAAGGCAAAAGGAAATCCTGGAGTTGTGACTATTAAAGGCACAGAAAATAAATGGACATCAAGTACTCCCCAAAAGGGTGAAATTACTTTTGACAGTGTAACTTTTAAAGAAATATCTGTGTGAAGTGTTGAAAATGCTGCAGTATTAGGATATATCTTGTGGAAGGCAATTGCTAAAACAGCATACTGTCAGTATGTTTTAGCTTAAATACAAGAACTCCTTTCATGCTGAAAAAAAATACCTGATTAACCTGGAGGAAGCCTGAGTTTAAAACACAGAGGTTTCCTCCTGGTCTAAAGGCATTTCTTCTGCCACAGTCTCATACAGCTGGTATCAGGAAGGAAAAGATATGTTGATCTGTATTGTAAGTGTTAACATACACTTCTAATCTACTCAGGGTTTAGGGTTATTTGGTTTATGTAAGCACATAAAAAATATGCAATACTTTTGTTTTCTAGTTTGCATTTTTAAATTCTTTTCTACACTAGACAATTGCATTAATGTATGTTTCCAAAGCTTTCTCATCATAAGACTTTTTCAGTGCAGAGCTGCTTCGGTAATGAAGGTGTTTCAGTCTAAAGCTCTGTATTTTCTGTAATACAAAGCATTATGCTTCCTAACTGTATAGAGCACAATCAAATATCTTCTTTCACAGAGCACTGTAAGTTGTAAAATATTTAGAATTACTATAGTTAAGGAAACACTGCAGGGTTACTTCCCATCTTCTTGGTAAATAGTCACCAAATGCTTTTAAGAAGTAAATTTTAGCAGAGAGACAGGCCATGACTGAAATACCCCATGCAGCTTTCCAACTGACTGTGAGCAAGCAAAGCAACATGATATGTTTGGCTACCCTCAGCCTGAAGGGCAAGTGGTCTCAGTTAAGGGCAGGCACTGGCTTTGGGATTCCAATATTTATGGAAGCAGAAATTTCAAAACCCTATCCTTAAATATTTTTCAAAACAAATATATTGGCCTGATTCTTGTCCTGTATAGGACTTGTCTGTGCCTGAATGTGAGTGGGTGTCTGGCTTGTTGCCATAGCATGCAAGCAGTTGAAACCCTTCTCTCAATGAACATAAGCTATGTTGGAGAAAGTACAGCACATTGATAAGGGGATGGCTGCAGTTATGATGCTGGAAGTAATGTTTTAGATTATGGATTGAGAAGTGTGTGTTTGCAGAGTGCCTAAAACTGTGGTAAAGTGGGAGGTATTCTTTCAAAATAAACCAGAGCTGTTCCAGAGCTAAGCCAGTATGATGAGAATCAGATTCCTTTTCTGCAATGCATCTTACTTGCTGATGGGGGTATTTAACACAAAGTCCTCTCTGCTCCTACAGAGCACACACAGAAACCTCCCTAGGCTTCATGTGGGAATAGCAGTTGGCAACCTGGTGTAGTTTCTGTTCCCCACGCTGAAATATATTCTGCATGCACCTCACTTCTGGTCATGGGCTTCCTTCCCACAGATGGTGACATTTTGGTGATTTTGTTTATGTGATAGTATACTTTGGGGCAAAAGTTAGTAACAAAAATAGTGAACAATATTAAGTTGTTCCTCTCTAGCTAGGTTCTTGTATTACACTGTATTCTCTAAATGCTTCATAAGCTTTGTAGAAATAAATGAACAGTGTGGAAGCGATTGTCTGGCCTTTCCCTTCTGGTGGAGAAGGAAAATATGTACTTGTCCTTATTATAAGTTTAAAATGTAACTGTGAGAAGTGGCAAGTCACTTCATAGGAAAATGGTAATGCTTAACCAGTTTGCTGTTCATTATTAAGCCTCTGATAATATCTATGGTGTGCATCTGAGCCATGTGCCTGCACTTCACCGTGTCCAGACATTTCAGTGATTTTGGTGGTGAGACCCAGTGGAGTGTATTGCTTTGATGTAGCTCAAAAGAACTGTTATAGACTTGCTGCCCCTCTTCTTGAGAGGGGAGTTTTCTTGAATGTGTCTGTAACTACAGAGAGTCTATAGATTGTATATTACAGATCCATAAATATCTCCTGGGCTAGTAGTACTGTGATATCTGAGACCATAATTACAGCTCTGGGCTCATGGATATCACAGGCACATGTGAACAAAATACTGTGGCAGGCTGCCAGTGTCACTGTGAACTGAGTCCATCGGACCTCCTTTCATATCCTAGAGCAGACACTGCCTTCAGCTTCCTGAGGCTGGAAGTGGTTCGGGATATGAGCTCTTCTTCTGGATGCTCCCCTGGAGGTGAACACAGTTCTCTCCTCTCCCTCTGGCTTCTCCATGCCAAAGTGCAGTCCTGTGTAAAGCCCTTCAAAAGTGCAGCACTTCAAAAATTCTCCTCATTACCCAACAGCCAGGAATAACCTTACATTCATTCCATCTTAAAATTAATCTTTGTTTTGTTTGCAAAGAGAAACATTGAACAAAGCAAAAAAGAAGAGATCCAAAGGGAAAGATAGCAATGACACTAAGCTCAGCCTCTAGCATTTTGTACTTTTGCTGAAGCACAGCTGAGCTCCAATGCTAGACTATGAGCCTTCTCACTTGACAGAAGCATGGGTCTGAGGGCCATCGTACACTGCAAATTTACCCAGTCTTGGACAAACATTTACAGAATGTAAACTTTGTGCTGATCAGTAAGAAAATAGTGTTCAGTAATCTTTTAAAGTGTGCCTCTTTTAAATGGTTTCGGCTCAGTGGCAACTGAGTGGGCATTACATTCATAAAGTAGATCACTGCTAGCAGATACTAAAACACTTAAGAAAAAAAAAGATAGTTTTTCGAATTGCAAAGGACCTCATCCTTCCCTTTTTGCTGAAGTGGGACTTTTAGGACTCCTAGGTTTCCAAGCAGGAACAGAGGTGCCAAGGAGAAATTTCTAGGCTTGAGAGCATGACTAGATTAACTGCATTGCAAACGCACTTTCAAATTAAAAATGTAGCTATACAAAAAGATTTTGTTGTTGCAGTTTTCTAGATCTCTTTGTGTGTGTTGATACTTGTGCATAATGATATATGTGTTCCCCATTTCTTGTTCCTTTTATTCTATTATAATAATGAAAAAATGTCATGAATTGCCCAAGATCTGGGGGGACTCTTACTGTATCTTTAGGGGAATCTGTCAGCCTTCAAGGGGAAATCCAGAATCCATAATTAGTAATGTCATCAGTCTACTTGATTCTTTGAATGTTCTCGGTTCCTGAAAGTACAATTTCTGCTTTGGTGGAGTTTGGCTTAACTAACTGTGGAACCTATGAGCGTCCTTGTGCCTTGTGTTTCTGAGTGAGTCAACATCTCTGGAGTCCCAAAGCCAGCCAGCACCAGGCACAGTGATGTGTACATGTGAATCTGGCTTTTGCTACAGAATGGATAACCTCTCTGAACTAAAGTAGTCCCACACATACTGTAGTCAAAGTACTGTTTAAATTATACTTATATAAAACCTAATGAGAAATTCTGTACCTGTCTGACAGGCTTCAAAGACTATAAATAAGGGCAACTGGGTGAGTTAGAGTAGAACTTACAGAACTGGGACTTGATAAGGTGTATTTTTTTGGTACTGGTCTGGGTCTGTTATCAGTGGAGACTGTGAAGTCAAGATGTACTGTTCATGAAAACTATAGCCATCCCATTACTGTGGAAAAGTCAAGCGTGTGTGTGGGGGTTCATGCACACTAGAAAAAAATCCCCTGCGTGGAGTTTCTTCCCATGTACTAGATCTTCTTGTAGACACAGCCATCATGGGGAGTTATTATACATGCTTTTTGTTGCAAGGAGAGACAAAATCATAGAATTATGGAATGGCTTGGGTTGGAAGGGACCTTAAAGACCGTCTAGTTCCAACATCCCTGCCATGGGCAGAGATACCTTCCACTAGACTAAATTGCTCAAAGCACAATCCAACCCAGCCCTGAACATTCCCAGGAAAGGGGCATTCACAACTTTTCTGGGCAACCAGTTCCAGCGCCACACAGCCCTTTGAGTAAAGAATTTTTCCTAACATCTAATGTAAATCTCTTCTAGTTTAAAACCATTTTCCCTTTCCTGTCACTATCTGCCCATGTAAAAAGTATCTTCCCTCTTTTTACAGGCCCCCTTTAGGTACTGGAAGGCTACAATGAGGTCTCCCTGCAACCTTCCCTTTTCCAGGCTGAATTCAGCTCTTTCAGCCTGTCTTCATAGGACAGTTATTCCAGCCCTCCAGTCTTCTTTGTGACCCTCCTCTGGACCTGCTCTAACAGGTCCATGTCTGTCTTGTGCTGAGTACCCCAGAGCTGAATGCAGTACTCCAGGTGGGGTCTCACGAGGGCTGAGTAGAGGGGCAGAATCACCTCTTTTGATCTGCTGCCCACCCCTCTTTTGATGCAGCCCAAGATGCAGTTGGCCTTCTGGACTGCAAGCACACGCTGTTGGCTTATGTCCAGCTTTTCATCCACAAGAATCCCCAAGTCATTCTCGGCAGGGCTGCTTTCAGTGAGTTCTTCTCACAGTCTGTATTCATGTCTGGCACTGCCCTGACACATGTGCAGCGCCTTGCTCTTGGACTTGTTGAACTTCATTGACCTCTCACGGAGCCACTTCTCTAGTTTCTCCAGATGCAGATTAAGAGACAGAGTAAAGAATTACTTTTTATTAGAAGGAAAAGGTACCATTTTGCTGTCATGCTCATGTTTCTCCCCTTTAATTGAGACCGTCAGTATTTGTGCCTATTGCAAGCTTTTCTGCCTTTTGCTTTGTTGTAATAATGAGGAGAGGAGAGAAAAGGTAAGACATGAATCATTACTCAAGGAGTGGATGCTGTCTGGATATCTGACAGAAGCTTTGAAGACAGTCATGTTTGCTTTTAAAAACTATGGTATTTTCAGATAGCCAGGAATGAAATATGAAGATCTGAAAACATTTATGTGCTCTTTATGTTTGCAAACGGAAAAATCATTGCAACAGAAGAGCTGTACCTCTGTGTTCAGGGACTGAAACAATTCCTTCAAGACTACTTCTGCTCACACTTCTATGTACTATATTTTGCTGTGGCTTAGGGGAGAATTCTTTGCACATGCATATATAGCTGCCAATCATTCAAATTGCATGCTCCAAACCCCTATGTACATAGAAGGAAAAACACATTTCATAACATCTAGTGCACAGGCTAATCATTTGCACGCAAAGAAAATTCCAGAATTAAGTAGAAGCAGTGACACGCAGGCTGGCACTGGTTGTGTCTGAGCAGCATATGGAAAAGTGTATGTATTCTCTCTGTGCTTAATTTCTGAAGCATTCTGATGGAGGGTGGGGAGAGGATGAAGGAACACAAGCTGGTTTTCCCCTTTTCAAAAAAAAAAATAAAAATTACAAAGGCACAGTCACAGCAGCAGGTGCTCTGCTAACCACTGATCCTGGCACCCTGCCCTGAAGGGTTTACCCATTCTGTGGTCTAAGATAATATCCATGGGGCCAGCAATACCTTGCTTACTGAAGTTTTGCACAATGGAGAAGATGCAATCTTTCACCCTCCTGACCTCTTCACAGTTGCACTGATGTGTTGAGTGGTGAGGATTCTTCATCGCAGTCTCCAGAGAGGATGATTCTTCATCGCAGTCTCCAGAGAGGATTTGTGGGAAGAGCAATCATGCCATTTGCCTGGAGTGAAGTGGAAGCCACATAAATATATAATTTAGACAATACTACTTTAAGGACATGTATTTTTTGGATTGGTTATGTTTTTATTGCAAATATCCAAGCAGTGTGCATGGCTTGACCAATTTCAACCCCCTTGTTGACTTAACTTTCCACATTTTGGGAGGACGGAACAACAAATGAAGTGAACATGAACTTGTGGGGAGAGGAGCTGAGAAAAAGTCAAGAATTCTTGCGCTTTTTCCTAGTTCTGCAACAATGAGGACAAAATGCCTGTTGGAGAGCATTAGTTGTCACGGTTATAATTAAAAGACCAGCTAGCAGAAAGGTGTTTTTAGAGAGGTTTCTATAAGATCATCATTCTATAGTATAATAAGTCTATGAGATCTTTCAGTGCTCTGTTCTACATACTCATTTTTCTGAGGGTTTGGGAGGTGGGGCAGCTTCTTTCAACTGCTCCTAGTTGCTTATCTTTGCACACATAAGCAGGTCCACTGAAGCCACTGGGAACACTCCCACTGGCACGGCTTTGACTTCATGGCTAAGATCATGTAGACACTAGCCAGTTGTTACCAGATACTGAGGCACTTGAGGCTGAAATCTTGCATGTTTACAGGTTACTGTTCTCCCTTGTAATTATTTCTGTAATGAAGGTTGAAATTTGGAACTGAAGTGAGGGAATGATGAATGCAAACGTCTAACTGCATTTGGTGGATGCTGGTTTATTACGTGTCTTGTACTAACATCTGGTTTTCTAAGTAGCTGCGTTGAGACCGTGGGAAACTAAGTGTTCCCTCTGCTTGACATGGTACAAACAAAAATCTTCCTTTGAATGCTAAAAGCTTGAAGCATGGAGACAGAAGGTGGATGTGGAAAATCAGGTGGGAGACGGCAGGGCAGCAGTGGGACAACATTGTGTTGTGTGATAGACAGTGTCATCAGCCAAACCGCTGCAAGCTTTCTTTACTCAAGCTCAAAAAAGTAATATTTGTCTCATATAGTTAATAAAACGCAGAACAAAATAAATCATGCTCTGTTAAAAATGTTTATTTATAAAAGTGAGAGTATACAGTTGTTTTAAAAATACATGACTGTTATAGTCAAGAGTGTAAGACTAATTTTAGTTGAAGCTATTATTGTTATTCCAGCATAGCTTGCAACTTCTGTTCAGTAGCCTGTACATGAGGCCTGTAAGTTCAGGAGCATGTGTCAGAGGTCAGAGGTGCCCCAAATTCATTTCCTGTTTGATGGGGCAGGTGCATGGGGCTCATTCACACTGGGACAGTAGGCAATATGGAAGGAATCACCTGAACCAGATCTCCCAGGAGCTGTCTCCCAGCATGCTGGGCTCACTTCTCTTCCCATGCGTGGGCTGGGAAAGAGGGAGAGGAAATGTGGATACTGAGAGCACAAGCAGACAGAAGCTCAGTCAGGGGATTGTTACTGGAGTTTACTTCTCTTTTTCACCCCTGCAGATCTGGCCAGAGCTGAAGCACATTTGGTACTCTGTCCTTTCCTCATCTCCAGTTGGAAGGGCTCATTCAGGAACTGGCAGAGGAGTGGTTTAGGGGTACACTCTGATTGGTTTAATTACCAGTTGTGAAAAGCAGTAGTAGTAGTAATTTCAGTGAATGCATGTGTTTAGTTTCAAAACAGCCTGGTGTCTGGGTCCAAACCTCTACTATTGTTTCTTGATGACTGTATTGTTTCTTGTAAAATTTCAGTGTAGTCAGTAGCTACTCATGTTGCTTTCTTAATAGCAAATGCTTATATTAGTGATTGGCTTCCCCAAGGTCTAATCATGAGATTTGACTCCTGGTCTTTGATTCACTGAATGTCCTTGCAGCTAAGACTTGAAAGTTATCACTAGGTAGTGTGTTCCACCAGCTTTCTAAGTCACTGAGATGTATTTGGATCAAGGGCAGTTTTCAATGTTTTAACTGTTTTATCTTGGTTACGTCAAGTAACGTATTTATTCTATAATAAGCAGCATATTTGACTGTAAGATTAGATAGGGGCAAACTAAAACATTATATGTATTAGTTTTGTTCACTGAGCAGTCACACAGAACTTGTTATAAAGGGAAAATTAACTTATTCTGTGATTTCTGTTGATGTAAATCTAAAGTTACATGAAAGCTCTTTTCAATGTTTGTAGTGAACAAAGACTGTAGGACCATATTCTTGCAAGTTTGCTGTTTTTGTGGCCTGACAAAATGAAATGTCAGAGGTGTTAAAAGTATCATCTTATTGCAAGCACTGAAAAAAGCATTTCTCACATCATCCCTGCTAAAAATAAATACACATTATTTTTTTTCCATATATGTCTGTCAGTACATTTTGCAGAATTCAGTGAAGGATCAGTTTCATTGTTGCAGTCAGCTGAGTTGTTCCTTTGCTTCTGGCCAACTCTGCATGCTTCTGTTGGCCTTAAGAAGTTTCTTGCTGTCCCTTTCGAGGCCCGGCTTTGTGTCATGTCTCCATTTGCCCTGACCTGCTTGCCTTGCAATCAGGACTCTGCTTGCTCCAGACACAGCTTTGGCTGTCTCCAGACAGGGGACCCTGACAGCCCAATTAGTTTCTTGTTAGAAGAAGAGTGCACACTATGAACACTCAGATCCCTCTGCCAAATTAAGTTGCATTGCTTTCACTTTAACAATGTGTGCCTACAAATATCTTCTAAAAATCCTTGATATTAGAACAGGCCAATGTCACAAATATCTTCTGAACACACCCTATCTAAACTGTAAACATTCCAGCTCAAGGATTTAGCATATCCCAAGGTTTTGTTATCCGATTAACAAAAATAAACATTTTTTCTGTGTCAAAGGCAAATTGTTACATCTGACTTCCTATTCCTGTTTCAGCTGGGACAGCCTGCCAAATCATCAACCCATTTGACCTCCCAAAAGCTCAATTCCTGTTACTTAGTAAATGCTACAGTTACCAAAAGCCTTCATGTGATCAGCAAGGAAGATCTATCATTTTGTCATTAATGTCTTGAAGGATGTGCTTTTATTTAATAGTGGTAATCTTGTCAATGGAATGTTAAAATTAAAGCGCACCAAACTAGTTTGGGTGGAAATTCCTTGTAGCTTAGCATTATGAGGTGTTGCATAGTGTCATTAAGAATGGGGGATGTCACTTAGAAAAGCTTTAGAGTTTAATCTTAGACCTGGAAAGAAATACTTGGAATTCCACTTGGTATAATTTTGTTGTTTGAACGTGTTTTGGAAATATTTGGAAATGTTTGATGCCAAAACATTGAAGTTCTGTCATCTGACTGCACTTTGTCTGTTGCATTGCATTTTGTCCCGATCAGCTTTGCTTAGCACTGTGACCAGGGTGAACATGGTCATGAACATGGTCTCCTGAGGTATATCAGGAGAATCCTGCTACTGACCCCCTGTGGGACTAGATGTGTCACCATAGCCTGTGCCTGTGGCTGGCACCATCACACTGCTCAGGCGTAGTAAGTTTGATACAACTGAGTCACTCCAAGACTGATGCCCACAGGCCTGCCCAGGACTCACATCCTGTAAATCTGGTGCAGGAAGCTGTAGCTTTCCAGCCTGTCAGTGTTGATAGAGCTGTATCCTGAACTTTGATATGTCCAAGTTCAAGCACTGAAGTGAGTGAAGGTGGTGTCCTCTGTGGTACGATGGTCTCACCACATCCCATGCAGAAGGGCTTATTCCCATCCTCATGGATTCAATGAATATTGAATGTGTGGCTTCTGTCAGTACTGAAAAGAGTTGAAGACCCTGTTTGGATTATGCACTTCAGTTTAGTAACAGGTTGCATTTTTCTTTTTCAGTTTACATGTTTTCTTGTTGAAGTGATCAGGAAGTGCTTTTCCTAGCTGCCTGTCAGCTTGGAGTATTGTTTATTTCACCATTAGCTTTTAGATTCCATTTTCTTGGACTCCCTAGTTTTTTAGGAATGAAAGGGGG
>JAWWES010000081.1:60752755-60782860 GCA_035583135.1 Lophotriccus pileatus | reverse complement strand
AAGAACCGGGGAAAATCCCAATTCCCCCCCCCCCCCCCCCCTTCACGTTTTCTAAAGCAGTAATGCAAGGAAATACATAAAGGATTTCCACAGTTGCAGAGTCACATCTGTTTTTGAAAAAAAGAAAAAAGTGTTTTGTTATATTCAGTTAATATCCATGGCCTTCTTGCAAAAAAAAAAAAAACCATTAAAAAAACCACCAAAAAAACCAGCAACAAAACAAACCAAAAAACCTGAAACAAACCTCCCAGAGGATATATTGATGTAGGGTCCCTAGAAGTTACTGGGAAGAACTGGTGTTCTAAAATCTCCAAGTTATTCATACCTCAGAGTATGACAGCACAGTAGAGATGTTACCTGTACTCTCAAAGACTTGTGGAGATTGATATGTATGTGCCCTAATGACATTTTGATTTATTAGAACGTTTTGAAATTACAGGGTGCATGTGATATTTAGGAAGCTGTTCGATGTGTACTTTAAGCATCCTGAAGTACTGGAATAAAAATTCCTAGCAGGAAGCTGGATGATGTTCTTAATTACCGTAGTCTGTCCCTTAACACCTTTTTTGCATGCAAGAGGCTTCCCACTCACTACGTTATTTTAAAGACATTTGATTTATTTTTTTTTTTGGTTGCTAGCATGATATGAAAATACTCCATATAGCTACTGATTCTTGAACAGCAGCTCAAAGTTTATTTTTTTTCCCAGGCAATCCAATGAAAACAAGTGAGAGAAATTGCCTTCGGTGTGTTCTTGCGTACCAGACAGAACATTTACTTAGGCTGCTTGTTCTGTAAACAAGTTTCCTGGCAATAAAAATTTTACAGTGCAGAAGTCTGTCATGAAATATTATACATCTGACTTTTCTTAAGCCCTGCTCAAAGAGAACAGATATTGAAATACTTTCATTCTCTTTAATGCTTCATCTTGGTAGCATATCATAGTAATCCAGAAACGGGTTTTCCTTGTACATGCATGTAATCAAGCGCTTGCTGTATTAAGGCACAGGTGTAATACAGTAATTCTGAATATATTAAAAATGTATTTAAAATGAAACCTTTTATTTGTGGATCCGGTTGGTTTTTTTGAGACTGTGATTTCAGAAAATCCAAGTACTTGTTTAACTTGTTAATAATCTCATTGCAATAAAGCAGAACATTCAGGCTTTGACACAGAGGAGCACTTAAACATATGATTAAATGTCCTTCTTGAAGATGAAGGGTTTCAGAAATTGGAGCTTTAATCGTGTGTTTTACAGCCTAACTGAATCAATGCCTGATAAGTAATGTTGTATGGACTAGATAGGTAACTCTGTGTAGGCAATGCATATCAAAAAGTTTAATTAATGCATTGTGGTTTAGTGGTCTGTCTGTTAGACCACAGAAGTACTAATGCGCTTGATTCAGACTAATTCTTTGTGCAGCTCTGCTGAGTTTAAAAAAGCAAACTTTAAAAAATTGAATTTTGAATAACATTATCTTGAGAGAGTTGGGACAGCTAAGGACTTGTATCCAAAACCAGTAGTGATGGGGTTTTGTTGAAATTGATAGAAATGTGCATTTCTAACACATGTCCTAATTTCATAGCTCGGTGTATGTCTTGTGATATGACCCCACTATCTTAATTCCACTCTGTTATATTTTTAAATCTTTTTATAATTGCTCTTTTTCTCCAAGGGCCTGATTTTTAGCATTAGTTTTTAACACTCATATTTTCCAGGTAGTTTTCTTTTTCTATTTTATTTTTTGAGGAGGGAACCTTAGTTACAGGAAACAACAGAATCCAAGATCTTGGATAAGCTGAACAATGCCAAACCAGGGTTTTGTAGGGCACTGAAGTAATTTCATAATGGGTGGAGTACTTTGAAAATCTCCAGGGCATGAGAAAGAACTACTTGCAGTGCTTGCAAATGATTCTTCAAGAAGGTTCAGTAATAGCTGGTACACTAAATAGGAGGGAGCACAGGTGCTGTGAGTTTGTTTTGATACTAAAATGTTTTTTTCTGAAACGGGGAAGTGCTTTGCTGCCTGTTAAACCCACGCGTGTCCTTAGACCTCTTTACAATCCCACCATATGTATGCAAGTCCACATGCCTGGGTGCTGGTTTATGGCAAGCCTAGGGTGTAGTGGGGCAGAGAGGCCTGTCAGGTCTCACCCTGCCCACAGGACAGACTCAGGCATGTGCCAACCACAGGGAGAACACGTAAATGACCATTTTTGTTTCATTAATGTTTCCTGGAACAATGTGTCTCATATTTGTACCTTCCTTGGTTTCCTTTAAACTCTGATTGCAGCTAAAAACACACAGCTTGACTAACTTAATCAGAATTGTTTGTAAACACAAGACTTGAAGTAGCTTCTCTAAGAGCCCTGTTGTTGCAATTGGATGCAGCAGGTGAAAAATGAAAGGATGACTTATAGTACTGAACAAAATCCATTCATTCTCCTTCAGCTTCAGTGTAGAAGGCTTTAATGATTCTATGTGATGTTTCTAAATAGCAAAAGTCACACACAGACACATTTTTTTAGCTAAATACAGTGAGCTGATTGCAGGCAGATGGACAATGTCCTTCTGATGTTGCAGCTCATGAGACTGCCTGGCTTGTTTGCTCTATCCCAAATACAGAGTAACTTCTGTTCTTTGGTAGTAGTCTTGGTTTGAGCCAGCTGGGCAGACTCAAGTGAGCCTTTGTGTGACTGCAACAAGGATGTTACCTTACAATTCATGCTTGCAGGGAAAGTTTCAGCCCTGGCTTGCATTGATTTTTGACACCTCAATGGAGCTGTGACGGTTTGACCTTGGCTGTCTGCCAGACACCCACCCAACTGCTGTCTCACCCCCATTTGAGGGAGTCAGTAGTTTCCACTCAGGACACTAATGGCAGGATTTCAAAGGGTACCTGTTTAGAAGCAGGCATGGCAGATATTTGCTATTAGGAAGTAATTTTCAAGGCCAGACATCAGACACTGCGATATCAGAGGGCCCTGAAGGCATACAAGTTCTGTATTCCTTCTTCCAATGCTTTTGTTCTGTTTTCATATTTCAGTAAAAATCTCCACTGCTTTCGTGTCAGTGTTTCTGCTTGTGCTTATCCTTCTCAGCCCTTTTTCCTTTGAGCAGACTCTAATGTTTCCTTGCTTACAGACAGCGTTGAGATGTTTCAGTGCTATGTGAAAGCACAAAGCTTTGTCACCTCCCAGAGACAAAGCAAAAGTGTCCACAGGCAGACAAATGAAAAGGAAACGTTGACAGGCCTGAGCACTTGGCAAACTGTGATCCTGGTGACTGTGCAGTTTACACCCTCCTAGGGCTGACCCCACATAGCTCGCTCACATTCACTCAGACTTTCTGGTCCTGCCTTATCCTGTGGCACCAATACCATTAACGTCAGAGCCAGGGAAGTATGAGTCCTCTTATGAGGCAGGTAGCATACAATTTGAGGAAAGATGTCCAGTTTCCTGGAAATCCTGTGCAATGAATAAAGGAGCATGATCTGTGTTTCTGTGCATGCACGTGACTGGTGGAAGTATGTAAAAAAAGTGGATCTTTAAAGGTCCTGAGTGTTTATGGGGCACATCTGACCCTTCCTTGCCACTGATTTATGCTGGTGCAGGATTCTCTGGGTTAGAATGTCCTTGAAATGTGTTTATCCGTATTCCACAACATCTCATGGAGCCTGTGTTGCTGCACAGGAGAGGTTTTTGTGATCAATTAGGCCCTGCACTACAGTTGCAGTGACACATTTCTTGATTTGCTTGGGATGCTAACCTAAATGGGTCATTTGTGTTTGTAAGCATGAAAGGGAAGATTTTAGTACTTAAAAATGTATTTTATTTATATGAGGATCCATTGTTTTTCAGAGACTTCCCATTTACCTTCACTTCAGGCTACTTTTATTGATATAACCAAATATGGAATGGTCTTTTCCTCTTTGTCCCCAACTCATTCTTCGGTGACTCCCTCTTCCCCTGTGCAACACATATACCAAAGATGCTTTATTTTCAGCCTAACCTACTGGCAACTCACTTGTAATTACAATAGGAATTTTAATCCACTGTAAAGAGAACTGATGGATGTATAATTAACTAATGACAGTCTGTGGGACTAAACGAAGCAAAGTGAAAGCCATAAAGGTTCAGAGCAATTGAAGTACAGCTTCATGGCTTCTCTGCAGCATGTGGAAAAGTGAGTTCTGCCAGGCTGGTAAAGTTGAGGAGATAGTTTGAGAGCTTCGGGGAAGACAATCATCTTGAAGTATTGGTAAAGAGCAGGAGAAGGAGTAGAGGGTGAGAACTGGAGGAAGAATTTCTCTTCCCATTTTTTGTACTGTGATCTGATAAAAATTAACCTCCTGTGCATATCTGATTTCAGATCCCAGATGCTGTTGGATGGGGTTACCCTTCTCCATAACCCTTAATTCTTTCCCCTGCAGGTCTCCCTTGGCAGCAGTAGCAGAAATCCCAATTCTGCTGGGCAGACACAGAGACGAGTGGGTTGGGTTCCTCTGGGAAAAGGAGCAGGCCAAGAAGGCCATGCAACCGCTCTCCCCTGGACAGGCAGGGTTTCAGTGCTGACAGGATGGCTTTGCCTGTGCCAGCCTGATCCAGTGGAGGATGGCATTATGGAGGGAGTTTTGTTCCTGATAGCCATGGTGTTTCTCCTTCAGCGACTGAGTAGGCAGGACATGGAGCTGTCTCCATGCCTCTGATTCTGTTTGCTCCATTTGATGAGCTCTGATGAGGTTATTGAGGCTGCAGTGAGATGAGCCTGGCCTGTCTGAGGACTGGATCCTCTGGTCTGCCAGGTTTGCTTGGTATTGTCTGCTGGAGGTTTCCATGGGGTGCTCTACCTGTTTTAAGGAGAACCTCAGCCCTGCTCAGGAATTCTGGTGTGAGGGAAGGATGAATGTGTGGGGGGACAGGGAGAAAAACTGAATTTAACCTATAGTCTTCAGAAACAAGTGTTATCATAAGGACAGTGGGATGTCATAATGAGTCCCTACAGCCATTATACTGTGGCATGTGGTTGCTACTAGGGCAGAGAGGTGTATCAGGAGCCTGCTCTTCACTGTCATTGTTGCTGTCGCACTGAATCCTGGATTTAGGCCACCTAAAATTAGCCCCCAGCCCTAAACCTCAGTCACACACCTGAATCTTCCTAGGGCTGCCTTAATGCTGCCTGCACTCAGGGTCATAACCCTTTTGGTTATAAAAAGAACATTGACTTTGGAAACAGCTGTATCCATTTTATATCCATTCCCACATCCTGAAATACTGCTACCTGTCCTTTTGTGCATCCCTCCTTTTAACATTGTTACCTTTTACTGCATAAATGAAGAAACTTCAGATCTGTGCAGGGTGGCAATGAGTAGCTCCCTGTGCAGATGCAGATGATGTTGAAAAGCCACCTGAGTAAAAATGTTAAAATTCCCCTAAATACTGAGATAATGTCTAGCATGTAGGTTTAAATAACAGGTAGTTCTTGATCTGCCATAGCGTTTCCAGTGACTCAGTGTTCCCCCCCACCCCCTTTCAGTAATTACAGAAGAGTATTGTGGTTCCTGACTCAGAGGGAGGCTTCCTTCCAAGGTTTTTGCTGTGCTGGAGCTCCAGCTCTGCAGGTGTACGGAAAAATTGTGGGAGGCATCATGGTAGCAGGTCCCAGGACTGCACCAACAATAATGTGGGAATGGCATATTTCTGAACTAGTGATAGCAAGCCATAAAATAGAGAGTTTGCCTTGGGTTTGTGGTCAGGAATTTGGTTGCCAGAATCTTGGCTATGACTCTTGTGTCTCTTGAAACTCAGTGCTTGCAACAAAGACATCCCAAGGTACAAATCTGGTGACTTCTCTGACAGGCCAGGCTAAAAAACTTCAAAGTGAAAAAACTAGAAAGGACTAAATGTGCTCTGACCCAGATTTGTTGTGTTTGCAGGTGCTTGAAAGGAAAGTGTGTTCCTGCAGGTTGTGGGAGCACAGGTCACGCAGCATAGGGGACAGGTCTGGGGATGGGGCTTGGCTGTGCATCAGATTATGAGACGGAAGCTGTGGGGAAGGGTTCCATGTGCATGGAGCACTTGCACTCCATGAGCCTCATTATTTCTCCCTCTATGGAGGAATTCAGCAGGTACTGTAAGTCAGTAAGGCACATACACACTGACTATCTGCAGCTGGCCTGGCTGCTCTGAGAGCCACAGAACAGCAGCAGGGACATGCTGCCAAATGTGACCTGACAGCCCTGCCACGAGGACACTCAGGACTGCAGGGAAGGCCAGCAGAAGTGGACCAAGGGACTTGAGTCTCCTGTTTGCCTCATGAGATGTCAAATCTGACAGGCACGTGGATGGGTCTTGACTGGTTTTGTGTTCAGGCAACCTCCATTCGTGATGTAGCTCTTTAGATTTAGTGGAGATACACTCTTGGTGCTGCTGCAAGCAGCCGTGTACAGCTGGCCACCATGTCTCTGCTTGTAACAAATAGGTGTGAAGGTCATCTTGCCACCACCTAAGTGTGTTCAGAAGGAGGTCTGTGAAAATTGGGTCAAGTTTCTCAGAAACAGGAATAGATTTTCTTGTGCCTTAAATGCTGCAGTGAACTCCACTGTCTATGTTGAGATGAATAAAATCTTCAAATGTGCTTTGCATTGTTTCAGCTTAAGCTTGAGGATATTCTTTTTAATTCCTTTTTCAACGTTACTGTGTAAGAATGAGGGTCTTGAAATTTTTTATGATTATGGGGCAGTGTTTTCAAATGCTTAGGCCGAAAACATTACATTTGAGCATGATATTTCCATTAGTTGCTCATCAAAGAATAGAAATTTCTTCCCCAAGCACTGCTGTGACATGTGTGGCAAAAACATGGCTATTCTGAGCATCTCCCTGTCAAAGTGCTGGTGCACTTATTTCTTGGTTCACAAACCTCAGATGCCTAAGAGCCCTATGAAATAAATAGAAGAGCTGGGTGCCAGGGAGTGGGATGCACAAAAGCTACTGTCTGGCATCATCAAGGCAAAGCAGAAAAGAGGACTGCACATGAAATACTCTTACTCATTTGTATTTAGGCTTCAGCCCTGTATGAAGTAGGACATGCAGTCTGAAGCCTTTTCCTGATGCTTTCACCACCCATCTTGCAGTAGACTGCCAGCCTGCTATCTCAGTGACAACTCATGGAGAAGGTGGAGTATATGGTACCCACTCACTACATTACAGACTGAGTGTTTGAAGTGCTTGCCTGGAAAGTGAGAATCTGTTCTTGTCTTGCACTGCCCAGGGCAGCTCCTGAGCCACCAGCTGAAATAGAGGGTGGGAGTAGAGACACCCACTGGAACTGTGTGGGTGCAATGAAGACTGAAGGATCCCACAGAGATAAGAGGGGAATGACTGTGAAACTCATTTGAAAAGGCAGAGTGATATATATATCTGTGCACATATGAATCAGTTTATTTTTTTAATTAACAATTTATTTTCCCAAATCATGTCCCTGCTCCCAGGACTTTAGTGAGGGCTCTGACCACTATATTGTTGCATGTAGTATGAGTAATGCCCCATCTATGTGAGTTTTGGTTTGTGTTTGTTGTATTCTTTAATTTGATGTTAAGCAGCCTGACTGCAGTGCTTTGTGCCAGCAAGAAGAATGTTCTCTGAGAACCCAGCCAAGTTCAGGTCTTTTGAGGATGTGGGCTCTCAGTCACCTTCTTTATAAATTTTGAGTGGCCTGAAGTGTGAGACTGGTCCTAAGATATCAAGAAGTACATTTAGGTGTGGTGGTGTTTTTATGGGTCTTAGATGTAAATTCCCAGGTCAACAGAAGTGACTACATGGCTTGTTTCAGCTATTAATTTCTCTTTTCAGGCTGAGTGGACCATTAATGACTGAATGGACTCTGCTGGGAAGGCTTGTCCTCACACCATGACAGCTGATGAGTCAGAAGCTGGAGAGCTAGCTCTGGAGCCTCTACTCACTTGCAAGCTATGTCTCTGTGAATATTCCCTGGATAAAATGACCACTCTTCAGGAGTGCAGCTGCATCTTTTGTACAGCGGTAAGATCTATCAGTGCCTTTACATTACAGAAGTAGGAGAATGGAAGGTAGAACTGTGAGATGGGATTGCTTGTCTTGTACAAGAAGCATATGTTACCCATGCTGACAGAGGATGCTTTTCTAAAGAGCATGTGGTGTTAGTCTGTCTTGCCTTATTTAAAAGATTTCTCTGTCATTCTGCTTTTGAAAATTCATAACTCTAACAGATGGTCTCATAGCAAGTAATGACAAATCCCAGTAATAAATGGGAAAAAAGATGCATTTTAAGACTGTTGGAGAACATACACAGTCTGTATGTAATCTCAGTATTTATTTTTTCTGAAGCATAATCTTGAAACATCATAGGATAGCTGTGAGGTTTTGTTTCCATTTTGTTTCCCTCATTTTCTGAGTTCTCAGAGACCTTTAAAGTTTTGTACTTAACTTTTAAAGACAATCAAAAAACCTAAACAAAAATGAACCTTGGCCTACTGAACCTTTGCCTCTCTGCTGTCTGTGCTGCAGAGATGTTGCCCAGGTCATGCACTGCCTATAGTTGTAAGTACTTTCTGTCCTGCAAATTCAGATCAAATAAAGCTGGTGGAAATGATAAAGGCAGAGGTTGAGTGAGCTGATAAAAGCCCTATAGATAGTAACAGTCTTCTGGTCTCTTTGTCAGCATTCAAAAATGGGGGTAGTTTCTCTGGTGATAGAGACTTTGATGTGCCTGACTAATGGATTTTGGAAACAGGTCAGAAATCACTGGAGGATGTTGTTGTTTGGGTTTTTTTGTTTGTTTGTTTTTTGTTTTTGAACTCCTGAATAAATGTACTTGGCTTTATTTTTTTAACAACAAATTGTGGATAAGCATCAGTCAAGTATGTTTAAGTTTTATCCTTGGTTGTTTGAAATCACAGAAGAAATTTGGTATTTGTGAAGCCGACTTGAGTGAAAATGTCTTCACTTACACTGAATTCGGGGTAGCTTAAATAGGAAGAAAATCTAGCTGTGTGTTTCAAGAAGCTAGGGTAAGACTGATTAATATGCATTTCAACCTGACCTTCAAGAAGTTTGTTTCCCATACTGACTTCCACAAAACATTTTTGTATTTTAGTCCGTAACAAAAGTTTTAAGAGCACATACCTAAAAAAGTAGGTATGAAGATACTGCTTTTAATTGAAAAAAAATTAAATGGAGAAGTTGATACTTTTACAGTGGTCCCATTCTTCTCTAAGAACTCAGTGTCTCTGATTTAATATCATTAATGGCAAATTAACTCAGTGTTATCTGGGCAGAGTAATCCTTCTGCCCCTGGCCAGCAAGAGATGGACTCTCTACTCCTCCAGGACACTGGCCAAAGGGAGAGGTTGGTGATGGCTTGGGGTTGTTGCTGTCCCCACCTGTTCCCTGTTGGTGCCACAGCTTCCACCCCATCCATACACCCCTTGCCTGGCCAGTAGCAGGAAGAGCATCTGCTGTGAACTTGGTTCTCCAGTGCCATGACAGCGAGGTGGAGAGCGCAGTCACAGTTGTTTGCCATCTGCGCAAACTTCAGCGACTTTGTCTAAACCAAGAACCAGCCATGAGTGAGCACCGAATGCAGCTGGGAGAAGCCTTTAGCCACGCTCTATTTATTTCAGTGGGCGTAATATGTCTCGACTGTGCTTATGCTCCATGTCTACCCTTTGTCTGACTGTTGTTGTCTGTGGCTGAATGTCCTCCTGATGGACATGTCTGGGCTGGTAAAATAGACGTGTAGAACTTGCATCCTGTAATAAGCAGGGTTCTGGAAACTTTTAAGCTGGCTATATGGCTTTCTGTCTTGAATCCAGAGCAGTTTCTGGGAGGCCATATGAGTTGCTTGCTTGGGCAGCCTCCATAAGGCAGTGTCAGAAGCACCTTGATACAAAGTGCCTTGGTGCTGGGGCTTGCATAGGGGATTGCTCGGGGCACAGCCTGCAGCAGGTACACTGCTGTGCCATGCCCTAAATTTCCTTCCACTCATGCCAGGGCATCTAGATACTTTCACACTACCTTTAAGACAGATGTTGGTGTAAGATTGTCATCTGTGAGCTATGGGATCCAGCCCATATCAGTTTTTTGGCTAACAATGCTTTCAGCTTGTATAGCTTACTCTTATTTTCTATCATTAAGGTTGATTTTATAGATCCAAGAGTAGTATTAAATTTGAAGTACAAAAAGGCTTGACATGGACATAATAGGTTCTGCTCCACTGAGATGAAACAATTAGTTTTGTTAATTTTTCATTCTGTTACATTTTTTTTTTCCTAACAGTAACAATGATTCTGCAACTATTATTATTTTTTACTGCAGCATTTGTGGCTGTGGAATTAACTGGAAATTGTTACTATTTGGATATCTGCAGGGAGTGAGATTATATTTCCTTTTAATTTGTAGCGTGTAAAACCAAGGCATTTGAATGAGTTAGAATTTTGTTCAGCTATGTTTTCAGCTTAGAAACTCTTGCAATAAATGTTATACCTTGTGAAAGCTGTGTTCTAGCCAAAGTAAGTAAACTGTGTTTAAGAAGGTGTATGTTTGCATTTCGGTGGAATGTTGCTAGTGAGACAGAAGTTTTTCAAATAGCTATAAACATTTTTACTCTCTCTGTTCAGAGCAGAAAAAGCAGATGGTTTGCAGAACACACTTGCCATCTGACAGTGGTAGCCCAGTCAAGTCTGAAGAGACCTCAGCTCTGTATTTCTCAGCATTTTTTGCACTTGGCATAAGACTCCACTGGAATGTGAGATAAAGCACATATTCACACATACCAAGAATTCGGAAATGGCTACAGTGACCTGATCATTTGATTTCGTTGTGTTTGGATTTATACTAGTTTTGAATGAAGGGCTGATCTCTGAAGAGGGTTGGGCAGGGATGTGAGACATATTTTATCTGCAAAAGTTTTAGAGGACTGCACTTTACATTAGTCAGTTCATTTCCTATACCTATAAAACCTTTGCAGAGTGCCATGCTGTGGTGCAGTCTCTTACATACCGATCTTCAGCAATATATGTATTGCTTAAGCTGCATGGTTTTATGCTACTTGCCCCATTCCCAAAAATGGAGGGGATCTCATCTGTTCCTCATAGTGCTTATCTTGTTTCTTCTCTTGCCACTCATCCTTGTATATCTGGGGGTTGTCCTTATCAGCAGTGCCTTATGTTTACCTTGTGTTGTGATTTTTTTCTTCCTTGGATATGTAACTACACAGGTTTTTGCCTCTGAGGTGGTCACGATACTTACATATATACATAAAATAATTATACATTGTGTCTGACTACACCATCACAGCGTTACAGTATGTTGGTGCACTTACATCCAAAGCAAACTAATACTAATTACATCCTGATTGATCCACTTACAAAATAATATTTTGGATATTATACTTATTTCTAATCAAATTTCCTAGATGTTTGCTCTTCTTCCTTCCACAGGGAGCTCTAGCAGTGCTCTTACCTCACTCAGATAAGACTCAGGAGCGCTGTGGTGGGGTAGTGCCAAAAATGAATGGGCCATCCTCCCTGCTTTGCCTTCGGATTGGGCACTAGGTGTTGCCCAGGATTTGGTGCTCATTAACCTGGCTGGAAAGTATGCATCTTGGAGACTCCTGCCTTTTCAAAACTTGGCTGAAACTGGGAAAATGTCAGGGAGAGACAGTGAACGATGGGATCACATGCATCTCGCGTCCTCTTGCTGGAAGTGCTCTGGTGTCTAGCACAGCATAATTTACCCTTTGGAAGCACTAGTGATGAATGCAGGACTACCAATAATATTGGAAATACCAAGGGCCCTGTGAAAGGCTCTGTGCGAATCTGTAGCCTGCAGGAAGTCACAGCACTGAAGTTTTAGCAGGCGTGGTAAGATTGCCACGGTGATGATGATGAAAGAGAACCAGTGCAGGGCTGTTATGAAAATGGTGGTCTTAGGGGGTCAGTAAAAAAGCTGATGTCAGCTTTTCCCCCACACACCAATTTTTTTTGTTTTGTTTTGTCTTTCCTATTTTTTTCTAGTACTCCTCAGCATTTCAGAGCCCTGATGAGAGCCAGGTGAGCAATAAATGGCATTGCTACTATTTATGTCAAGTAGCAGCTTACAGCCATCTGCCTTGTGTGTTATTTACTGGCACAGGCTTCAAGATGCTGAAGACAACATGTAACAAATTGAAAACAGAAGATGCTTTCAAGTATGTTACTCTGTTGTCAGCACAGGTTTATGCAGAACTAGCATGATTCACCTTACTTTTTTCCCAAGCAGATTCTTTGTTGAGTCTTGTACTTCTGAGAAGTGTGTGAGGCAACTGGCTTACAAACATGCAAAACAAATACCATGATGATTCACCTGTTTGCTATTTTGGTGCACACAATAAAGTCAAAATGAGATGAAATTTAATGTAGCCTTAAACGCAGAAATCAGTGTGGAAGCCCAGGTAACTTCCGTGCCCTCTTATGCTTCTACAAGTGCAAGATGTTCTGAAGACATTTGGAGAAAAAAATTTTCTGCTTGTAGCTATGTGTTACAGCAAGGCTAAGGCTAGACACAGACTAAAAAGGTTCTTTTTGCTGCTGTGGACATTCTGGTGCCCTGGGCAGCTGCCTGCCTGGCAAATCAGGGTCTTGGGAGGCTGCAGCTTCTGAGGGAAGCTGCTGCCAGCTACTTTTGCTAGAGGCAAAGGAGAAACCCTTACAGAGGCAGGAGTGTCTCTGTTGGCACTTCATCAGCAGGACACTCTTAGACTCCTCTGCTTTCCTTCGCCTTTTTAAGAGCAGCTGTGTGTTGCTCTGCCTCCTTTGGGTGGCTGAATATTGACATTTTGCCCTTAGTGTTTTGAAGCTTCAGATCGCTTTTGCAGAGGAGCACTGGAAAGCTGGAAAAACTAATGTGAAGGGTCATCAGCAAAAAGCATGGGCAGAAAAGCCCGAGAGCAGAGGAGAGAGACTAAGTAAATCAAAGACAAGAAGGAGGCAGACGATAAGGAGTGTGGGATGCCTGCTAAGTGGAGCAAACGTACATGAATAGTCAACTGAAAGGCTACTTACTTAAACTTTTAAGTAAGGGGATATTTGGGTTTGTCATCGTCTTGCCAGTACTGGGTTTTAGTACCCCTTCTGTTTCTTTGTGCTAATTTTCAGGAAGATGTTTTTTCCCCCTTTTTGTCCTTCTCTCTCCCCCATCCTGGGAGACACCTGCATGTGCTCACAGCTGCAGCAGAACACTACCTTCTCCTCTTCCTAAATAGACCTTGTGCTGCAGTGCCCCACTTACTTTATATAAAGCTCACCTCAGGTTGTTTTCCACTTCCAAGTGTTGACATTTGGGATTCTTTTTTTCCCAGCTCAACATCTGAAATGTTCCAGAATATTTTTTTTTAAAGTTACAAAAAAGAAAATTCCTACACCTGCTAATACTAGCACTGAACACATAGCACTTTTACAGTAATCTAGATGGTTTAAGAACTTCCTGCATGCGTTTCTGTGCAGAGTAACAGCAAAGGCAGAGTTAGTAGGGGTACCAAAAGAGAATAAATATAAGCTATGGCCTTTTGAGAGACACTGCAATTCAGGCAGAGGGGGTAGGCGTTTTTGAAGGCAATAGAGGTGGCAGCCTCTGGGGGGTGGCCATGAGAAGACAGGTGAGGAAGAGGGAACTAACATGTTACTGACAGCACTGCATTGGTGAAGTTGGTTTTCTCTTCATTTAACCAATGAAGAAAAAGTTGTGAAGTAAATTGTACAGTGCCTGAAACTGCTGCAGTAACTGAGACAGACTGTGACATAAGCCAGGTCATGTCAGTTTTGTAGCTGTTGGTAATGCCAGGTTTCACCTGATACAGAGTTTTGGCAAAAGAAATGATATTTGCAGCTGGTTCCATTTTGTGAAGGGTGAGTTTCTCTGGTCCTATTCTCTGATCCTTTTCTGTTTGGTGGTACCACTTCATGGCAATGATTACCAGGAACCTATCCTGATTTAATGAAAGGCTGCCAGGATGTGTTGGGTCATTTCTAAATTCATTTTAGAATGTGTTTCTGATTAGAATCTATCACCATTGGTGGTAGGTATTTTGAGACAAGGCAGATGACAATATATTTCTCAAATACAGTTAAAAGATTGCATAAAAATAGGCTTGTGGAACAAGAGGAGGCCTTTATATTCTGGTCCGCTGTCATGTTTGTTTGGTGTTTTCACTTGATCATGACAAAATAAAATGCTTGTTAGTGATGTTATTCCTTCCCTTATACTGAGCCATGAGCTCACTGTATGTCCTCTGAAGCTACAATGGCATTTTTAAACTTTATTTCAAGTGTCTTTTTTTAATAAGACTCTTATGTGGCCTGATCTTCTATCCATTTGAAAGCAACCTATTTATCACCGCATCTGGTCCTTAGCAGGTAAAATATAGATTGGACAATATGCATATTTCATTGAACTTCTGTTTCTCACTTTAAATTGTGCCTATCATAAGTTTATCTGTAGCAAAATAAGAAATTGTTATTTCTGTGGTGTAGTATTTAAAAACTTTTTTTAATTGGAAAAGCCTCACCTTTTTTTCTAAGTGAAGTGCAAATGCCTCCAAGATAATCACCAATAGACTTGATTCTCTAGTTTTAAGAGCTGTTGAGAGATACTGAAGAGATTCCAGGACTTTGATTATCACACTTTGAAAGTGACTGGTCCATTTTAGAAAGGACCAAATGTTTTAGACCAACATTCATAATGGCAGATGTCATGACAATGACGAACATATTATTAAACATATTATTGAACATATTATTAAACATGTAGATCTGTCATAAACACCATGAGTACTTTTTTGGGAGGTATATTTATAAACATGGCCCAGAACTAAAATGATAACTAAATGCCTGTCTGTTGATCTGTTCTGAATCATAAGACACTAAGGAATGTAAACTGAAAAGTTAAGTCTTCTCTCTATTTAGAATATTTTTTCTGCCCTTCAATTATTGAATTTGTAAAAACGCTAAGGCTAAACAAAACCAAATACAAAACAATACAGTCTTGAGGACAAATCTGGAAGAGAAATTCAACATTTTAAATCAGTCCTGTGGAATTTTGAGATGGAAACCTGAGTTTTTCTTAATTTTTCTGAAATGGAAATTGCCTTCAAGTTAAATGTTAGTAGGAAGAACCTTCTTGTTTTGGCAAGATACCTTCAATCATTTTGTGCATTTTCACATTTCATGTAGATCATGCCCTAGTACTGGCTGAGAAATACTGTAGATCTATTCTTTCCCTTTCCATAACTAAATTAATGACAAATACTCTTCTACTTGTTTATCCTGTACCAGCTGCTACACAGTGGCTAGCAGCAATATCTGTGGCATTTGACAGGAAAATAAGCCAGTGCATTTTATTTCTTTCTTCTTCCTGTCCATCCCTCTGTGTTTCTTAATAAAGCTACCTGTTCAGTTTTGTCAGATCACATATGAGGTCTCCTTTTATGTTTTTGCATCCAAACTAATGAGGCTGCATTTTGGGAGCTGAAGAGCTGCAAGGAGAAGGGAGAGGAGCAAGGTGATGGAACAAGTCTGGGTACTTGAAAAAGCAGTACGTAGGAATGATTGAGATCCATCTTTTGTCTTTGATACATAAATTATCTGAAAGTAGATTTGAATAGAAACATAAGATTCACAGTGAGAGGGATATAGTGCCTTTGTCACATCATTACCTAGCAACATAACACTGAAATTATACTTTGAACTCATGATAAAATGCAGAACTGTTATGGTTTCTTTGCAGATTAAATTTGCCAAATGGGCGTCTTTTTCTTGGTCAGTACATTAAAAATCTCCCCTGTACAATACACTTAGGGAAAAAAAAAAGTTGAAGTTAGAGCAGCATGCAGGAGAAGTGTTGAAATGAAGAATCCATGGATAACCTGAACGGAGTTTTCTATTCTTGAAGCTCACAGCTGACTACAGAAAAACTTTTGAAGATTAGAGGAAGTGTTTATTACTGAAGAAGGAATTTTTTATATTATTAGTTTATGCATTCCTGGATTAGACTTTTCAGTGTTTTTTTTTTAAGATGCTTCCATCATGTCACAACATATATACTCTTTGTGCAAAGCCTTAGCTCCAGGAGAGGAATGTGTACTTGGAGCATATGTATTTGCCTAAATCATAACCTTTCTTAGAAGACCTGCAAGATAAAAAAGAAATGCATATATGTCGCATGATAATTTGATCCAGGTACTTTACAGGCCTTAACTTACTCATGAGTGGCATTTTGTGAAGTAGGTAAATGGATATTGATCCTGGTTTTTTGAACAGAAGAAGATCATGGCCTAAAAGGCAAAACCAGAATAAGTGGAAAAAAAAAAATCTTGCCCCAAAATGCTTAAACAGCAAATTATTGAAAAAAGGTGTCATTATACATTATGAATCTCAGGAAGAGAAAAAACTGCTTGGAGTGCTCTTTTGACTGAAGTTGACAGTATTCCAGCAGCAGCAAAATGTAATCATCACTAAAACATTCTGTTACATGTAGTGAGTTTTCCTGGTGGAATTACATTATCACATTTGAGTTGATCCCTGTTGCTTGAAAGCATGAGGATTTTTTTGTATGTCCCAGAACACAGATATGTACATGATACAGTTGCTCAGTGGGGAAAATATGATTAAACTGAATGTAACTGATTAGAGTACACTTGCAGATATGGAAGTTAAAATTACTTGTCTTGGTGTCTACCATTTATTTGAGGGGTGAACATAATGCAGTCAAACCTCCAATTCAATCTGTAGTCAGCAGGGTTCTAACCTGTTCAGCAAGACTTCAGTGCATTTTTAGTCAGTTGTCTCAACCATTCTGCCTTGGCTATGTGACACATTTGTGGAAACCTTGCTGTACTAGTAAGAGGGTCATTGTTGATGACTTGCTCTGGCCATGGAAAGTAAAAGGATGGTATTACTGCCACTGTAAGCCACAGGTCCTGTGGTGAGGCCTCTCCAGCCACTGACTGCTCTCCGTGCTCGAAAGTTACCATGCTGTGGGAAATTGGTAGGAGAGTGAGGAGAGTGTAGCCCAGGGTGTTGGGATCTCATGAATTTTGGATATTAAGATCCTTTCAGGGAACACTTAATACCACAGAAGGCAGAGTATCTTGATCTTTTTTTCACTTTAAAGAGCAATTATGTAGCATATGTAGTATGTGCACTTTTCCTGACATACTGCTGATTTTTGTAGAAAAAATCCACAGAAAACTGTGCATTCTCCGTAGTGTGGGAGAACATACTGCAGAGAAGGTCAATCATGATTCATTATGTAGACATTGAAACTTCTCATCACGTTTTCAGATTGCATCTTTTCATATACTCTTAGTTGCCACTTCTCAAGTAAGCAGCTAAATTAGTAGCTGAGCTGTACATAATAGTAAAACCCCTCTAAAAACAGTTTTGCTGTTAAAGTGAAGGCATATTTTAAAGTTTTAGTGATTTTCCACTGTTTCTTCTTTAGTGCTTAAAGAGAGAACAAGAAATTCCCATTTTCATTTATGTACATACTTTGGTAAAAAGCTTAATCCTTCAGTGGTAAATATTAAATGCTTGCTTTGAGTTTCCCAGCACCTTTAAGTCCTTCCATCAACTTCTTGAACTGTACCCACAGCAACTTCTCCACGCACAGAAAATCAAGACAAAAGACTTCATACCTATGCAAATGATTTAACAGGGAGGTTTTCTGGGAAGTATTTGAAGATCCATGGCAATGCACAGTACAATTATGAAATCTCTCCAAGTCACCCTCTGAAAGCACAGCACCCACTTAAATTGTCACAGACGGCTTTGGCTGCCCAGCTATCCTCACCTACAACTAAGCAATGGGTTAGAAGAGAAGAAGAACACAGATGCATTAGCAATCCTCAGAAACCTCTGTTCTCCTTGCTTGGTACCGCAAATGACTTAGATACTGTGTATTGAAGCTGATTGCAAAATCCATACCATGGATCGAAGCTCCTTAAGAGCTCCATGCACATCCTTGCACGGAAGGGTAATTGTCAGTGCAGCTTCTGTCCTGGAAGTCTAAATTAAGAACAAGCCTCTGGGCTGCTACTAGGCCTGCAGTAACTTCTCAGGCTTTGTCCTCCCTCTGTAACCAGCTGACCTGAGCTGCCCCCACAATACAAATCCACTGTACCGTGCTGTCAAAACAAATTACTAAATATCAGGCAGCACTACACAGGAGACAGAAGCCAGGATCTTAACAAAAGTAAAAGGTTGCTCTCTCATGCTTGCTGAGGAATTAAGGCAAACTAAATGCTTTGGTGGGAGGGAAACATTCGCCTTTCATCAAATGCTGCCCTGAGACTTGATCCAGAAAGTAATCAGGTCTCCCATGAGGAGGCAGAGTGAGATGTGAAGAGACAGAGTGGGATGTAACGAGACTCTGCCCATGCATCTAAGAAGTGCACTCAACACACAGT
This sequence comes from Lophotriccus pileatus, assembly GCA_035583135.1. Lineage (NCBI taxonomy): Eukaryota > Metazoa > Chordata > Aves > Passeriformes > Tyrannidae > Lophotriccus > Lophotriccus pileatus. Next base: position 60,764,381 of record JAWWES010000081.1, on the reverse strand, counting down.
GCGTGCAGGTCTTAGGAAAGGGACTCAGAGGGAAGAATTCTCTGTTTACATTGTTCGTGGTGGAGGCTGGGGACAAGTACAAACTAGGGCGGAAATTTGTGCAGAGAGTGAGCACTCGCTACCCTGTTTCTCCTGTGATATGGGCTGAAGCATGTGGACAACCCTAGGCGCTTAATGAATGAGGGGCTGCAGGAGGAGTCGCCATCTGCATCAGTAATGGCACTGGGAGCCACCCTGGACTCTGGGCACACTTTTCTTTTAGCTTTCCCTGTGTCACCTGCTGCCACTCCCTAGACTGTGGTGGCACCTGATGTGGGCAGGGCAGCTCTGGTGTCACCAGGTCCCAAGAACCACCACGGTTATGTACCTTCTCCTGCTTCTTGTTCACTGCTCTGTGATGGAGCTGTGTGCGGTGTTGGGTGATTTGATCCAGTGGTTAAACTGACGTTTTATAAGCACTGTGCCTAGATGCCTTTGGGAGAAGTGTGTGAGAAGATGCGACAGGACACTGAGACTGCTGTTTGAATAATAGAAGAAAAGCCTCTGGTTAAATTTGGGCTGATAATCCCTAGGGAGCTAATACTGCTTTCAGTTACATGGTTTCCTTTTTGCTTCACCATCTCCCACACCTCCCACATACTACTTGCACCATCAATTCCTTAGAACCTGCTCTGCTGCTTACCTATGGGCGTGCATGCTGGATCTGAAGCCATTAGTGCTTAGATATTTAAAGCTTACTGGGTAGGTTATACCTGTACATTTTTCTACTTCAAATATTTACAAGTGAAAAGTAAGTTAATTTAAAATGCCACTAAGTTAAGCTGATTCTACTTGCTTGAATTAATATCTCTGTATAGTTCGTCAGAATTAACCAAAACACGTGGATGTGGATGTTTCAGTAGAGAAACGGAATAATAAGGAAACCTCATTTCCATTTGTAAAAGTCCTTATTATCCTGACAATTAAGAGGGAATCAGTTTTCCAGTAAAAAAATAAATGAGGAAATTTCTTTAATCAGAGCACAATATGCAAGGCCTTCTCAGAATAGTCCAGACTAATGCAGACTTGAATGTTAAATGCCTGTACATAATGAAGTAATGGTTTTAAAGGATCCAGGGATGCTGATGCTCTGAAAGGCTGTGATTTCCCCATAACCCACCTGATAGCTTCTGAACTCCGTGCCTCTTCCACAAATTGGCAGAGAGACAGAGACCTCAAAGACATATTTCACCTTGATCTATTTCTTGAAAACTGGTGGGGTAACAAGGGAAGAGGTCAGCAGTACTAGGAAGGAGGAGGAGAGGTTTGTCACATGGTCATGAAATATAAATCTATAGGGAACAAATCTATAGGAATCCTGTTTTTTGTAAAATATGTTTGTTCACATTTACAATAGACTATGCAAGAAAAATCTGTCACAAATACATGTTTTATTATTTTGTTAATCGTGACTTGCAATTGACTGTATGCTTTGTCATTATTTTGAGGAGACTTTGTTGTTTTGTTTGATTTAGAAGTGAGCTTACTTACCTGTGCAGTTTGGAGATACAATTCAAGCACTGTTCTTTGGTCCATTGCATCAGTTTTATGCCAAGATTTTACTGAAGACTATAATATGTGTTATATAGAGAAGCTGAATACATTTGAAACTGGCATGCCAAATAAAGTATGGGGAGAACAGAGGGCTTTTTTTCCCCGAAGTGGGGAGGCCTGCCTTTTTTGTAGTGAAACAATTTGGAAACATTCTAAGGTAGCCTCCATACTGTAAATGGACTTTGGAAAGAGTAGAGGCTGATAATAAATTATGGTAAACCACAGAGATCGCTTATTCTATGTGGGGGGCTGGTGAGGGGGAAGAATGATGGCATCATGTCTTCTAGGGCAGATTATAACCTCCCAACCAGGTTATAAACCCCTTCCCCTTTTATGCAGCTGAGAACAGTAGTCTCTTTCTTGTAAATGAGGTCTCCCTCAATGAAGACTGTTGGCTAAGAGTCTGAATTAAGAACATGGGAAGAAAAACAAGAGAACGAAGCCTGTTTAATTAGGATGAAAGAGACTGCCCCCCTCTCCCCAAATCCTCCAATCCCAGTTTACCAGAGCATAGGGGTTGTTAGAGCTGAAAGGTCTGACTTGCTGACTTAGGTAAACGTAATGCTCAGCAGATGAAGTCATGCATAATTAATTGTTCTTTGTTGCATTCTTTCCAATGTAATGACTTGTAGCATTCAAGCTTATAATAATTGATGTTTTCTGTGTACCGGAGCTTCAGGACAGCCAATTAAGGCAGTGGAGGTGGTAACTGTGCAGCATCTCTGGCATCTGTTTGTTACCAACATGTGTGCTATAACTTTTTTTCTTTTCTTTACTTGTTTCTAGTGTCTAAAACAGTATATGCAGCTGGCAATTCAAGAAGGTTGTGGTTCTCCTATCACATGTCCTGACATGGTATGCTTGAACCATGGGACCCTACAAGAAGCAGAGGTATCTACACTTTTTGTCTTTCTCTCTCTTTCTTTTTTTTTTTAACATAAACCCCCTAAATTATCTACATAATGAATATGATCATACACTTTTTCATTCCTTTAATTACCATTAATGAGCTTTTGGCAAAAAGCCTGACTGACAAGGGGAGTTTGAAACAAACAGATGTTTTTCTCCTTTTCCCCTCCCTCTGTGCCTTGGGGAAAGGTTTACTTGGCATCTGGACAACCTCTGAATTACCAATGCAGGTGACTTAACCAGAATACCCTGTATCCCAGAATCGCTGAGCCTCCGTTAGCACCGTCAGTTAAATCATATTTGATTTGACTGCAAACACTGAAATTCTTGCCTCTTTCTTAACTCAAGAGCAAGAACTCAAAGTGATGGTACACAAGGCCAGAATTTCTTTGTGTATATTGATATTGGGCTTCAACAACCAATTTGCAGTCCAGTATAAACACGTAAGGATCTGTAGTTGTATGGAAAGAAAAGTATCTGCACAGCACTAGGTGGAAGTAGCTCTTAAGAGATACGAAAGGTATCTTGGTTCTGAAGGCATATACGGGAGAGGTTGAGAGCTCAGGAGCTAAATGAGATTTAGGCAGAGCTGTTTGCACACCTGGCATGTTCACAATCTCCCACAGTAACTGGAAGGTTCAGTTTGCAAGTTAAGGCAGAGAAACTGGAGAGAAAATGTGCTTCTCAGACCTTCTTGCAATGATTGTCACAATGGGGTTGTAGGTGGCCCCAGCCAGGATGTCTGATGGCCTCCCAGCAGTTTTCCAGCATCCTCCTGACAGACTCAGGGCTAGTGTGAAGTTTCTGAATTGGACTCAGTGCCAAACCCATGACATGGGGAAAAGCTGTTGGCAGTGTGGCCAGAACCCTCATACATGCCGGCTGTTCTGTTCATCTAGAATGACAGGGATAACCTGCGGGCAAATCTGACACTGCCCTGTAGCTCTTCTTGCTTGCTTTGTTAGGCAGGAATGTCCCTGCTGGGGCTGAGAATATAAGCTGGGAAAAAAACCCAAGAAAATAGGTGGCTAGGGGATTTTGGCTGCTTTTGTGTGTTCTCTCAGCATTTGGTTGCTGGAATAAAATCAGGGAGAATTAGATCTCCATCCCTGAACTGAAGAAAAGTAGCTAGTCTTCTAGGTTCCCTTCAGCCCTGTGTAAACAAATGACATAACTGTGGCAGAAGTACATAATTATTGACAGTGTGATTCCCGATACGAAAAATGTCTTTTACTCCAGAAAAATTCAGAATTTCCTCTCCAGCATCCATATCAAACGCCTTGCTTAGCATGGGAGTTGCAGCTATGTTTGTTATGGCATGCAGGCATATGATGGAGCTCTTTTTTTGGCTGAATCCAGCTACTGTGGAAAGTAGCCAGCTGTTTCCCTCTCCTCCTCTTTCTACACAGACACAGAGAGGGTGTAGCAATGTCCCTCCCATTCATCACAACAGACCGGAGGCATCTAGCCTCTATTGAAAAGGCATTTTTAAAAGAAAATTAACAAATTCTAGGAAGAATTCTGCTCTGTTAATCCAGGGTTATGATGCTGTGGGAATTAAGAGAGATATATTTTCCCTTAGTAAAGCAGGAGCACACTCCAGGGCATGTATAAATGGAGCACTAGCTTAACCCTTGGGTGTTTTTGGGGCTGAAAGCAAAATGACTAAACAATCCAAATGTGCATTAGTGTCCCGTGGATGAATCAATGTTCTGACATTCCCTTTTGGTGATGTGCTTGAAACAGAAGCCTTCTGCCTGAATAAAAAACAAGTCCCCAACCTGGTTAAAATTATTGCTTATGTATTTTAACAAATACCTATTTCTTTAAAGAAGAAAACCACACAGAAAAAAAGCATGAAAAACAGAAAGAATAGACTGACTCTATTAACAATCTGCAAATACGTAAACTATAGATTATGTAAGAGCCCTCTCTATTCCTTTTTCCTCCCTATAAAGGCTGTTCCTTGTGAACCTGTGACCTTTTGAAGCTATTATCTAAAAAACTAGAACCTTATCACATGGTAGAGAATGTGCTTAAATATGGCTATTGTTTGGCATGCAAGTACTAGTTAGAATTACAGTTTACTCATTGCACACTCTCAGACTCATGGTGTGAAAGTATGAGGCTTCTCACCCCTGGAGGGTCTGGATGTTTGTTCTCTGGCTTCTGCCAGGACAAGGTTCCTCAGCAGGACAATGCTGTGATGAATGACAAATTACCTGTACCGGGGAAAAGAAAAAGTCCCTTTTTCGCCTCTGTGATAGCATCAGTGTTTTGAAAAGGTTTATTTTTCATGCTATGTTCATTTCAGACTATGCTATGACTGTTATTTATGAGGTACTGTTACAATTTGGAGAAAAAGTAGCAGTTCAAACTGTCTTTGTCTGGACACGGTGTTAAATTGGTTCCTATACTTTGGGCTAAATGCTCTGAATTATGGTAGCTAGCGCAGTTATTTTGTTTGCTTTTTAAAGTGCCTTTTGCCCTAGCCTGCACAAGAGAGATAAAGGTCAATTTAGGCATAATTTGATGTGAAGGAAAGCCTTTTCATTGACTTTCATGCATTTTGGATTGAGCTTTTTTCAAGAAGGAAACTGAACAGTTAATAATAAAGCTTATAAGCACTTATAAAACAGCATAGCTATGAAAGTTTCTCTTCCTCTCTAAAGGTCCTTTTTCAAGGTGTGTAACATTTCTTCAGTGCTTTCCAGTGACCTGGTTGTCTTCATTAAGACAAACCAGAATAAAGTCTGGTTTAGCTTCTCAGTAAAGTTTTTAAGAGTTTAAATCTAGTTTGGTACTAAATTATTAGAGCTTTTTCACAGGTCTTGCCTTGGTTCTGGTTCATGTGCTTCTTCTGTTTCTTTTGGGGGATAGAGTGGGGCAAAAGCTCTCGTTAACATTTTAAACAAAGAATAGAATTTCTTTTTGTATATTGCATGAAGAAATGAGCAGGTGTGAATAGCAGGAATGTGTTTCTCTAATATGGTTGAATATTTCTTCAGTGTCTGGGGAGTAAACTCCTTATTCATAGAGTATAGGAGATGTTGAGAATTAAGGCTTTACTTTCAGTCTCTGTGTCCCTCTAGACCCCCCCCTCCCAAAAAAAAAATATTCTGTGTTTTTATTCTTGAAGTGCTTAAAGTGAAAAGTCATCTGAACCAGAAAATGGTACTTTTCAATACTTTGAAAATACGTTTCTCAAACTCTTCTGTTTTGTTTGTTTGGTTTGGTTTTGGGGTTTTTGTTTGTTTGGTTTTTGTTTGTTTGTTTGTTTGTTTGTTTTCTTTAACACAACCTAGTTGAAACTGTATATTCCCCTGCAGTTTTTTATTGTTTTGACAAATAGTGCATTTAAACAGAAGAAATTGTTCTGCTGGAGTGCTTGAAATCAAATGCAATCCTAGGTCGTATCTTGACCTATTACACCTAGATAGCAGCTACTTGTAGTATAACTGTCTTTAAGCAGAAATAAATGAAGGGTAGTTGTGGTAAGGCAATGGTTTTGGCTACAGGTTCTATTTCAACTAGCTGGTTACACAAAAAAGAAGAAAGTTTAAAAACAGTCTTGTTAAATAAAATGTCTTTTGAGATCTAATGGTACAATAAACAAAGATGATTTGGATTGCTTCTTGGAAGCAGAAGGTAGAAAGAACATTTTAGGTTAATGCAGTTCTCTTAAATTGTGCAGACTCCTGTCTAGAATATTCCTGTCTCTCTTGGGAACTTGCTCCACTGATTTAATTGGACCAGTTAATACCCCTAATCTAAATAAGGGGTAATTTATCATAGTTTGAAATGGTTTTGCTTGGTATGAATCCAGTCACCATCTATGAACCAGGATAAGTCTCCACTGCATACAGGGGTTTCTAATGCAACTCTCACTTGGATAATGTTTAAGGCAATACACTTTGCTCTTTCTGATTTGGATTAAAACTGTGCAGCAGTCAGTAAAGGAGGTACTGATTTGGGCTCTCCTTTTGCCTCTTAAATTTGTTGAGAATTACCTCTTTGCATGCAGTGCAGACTGTGCTTATTGTCTGTCTGTGTAAACCCAGGATCTACACCAGTGCTAACCCGGCAGAGGGTTGTCAGCACTCTGTAAAGTGATGCTGGGGTCACTTTGTGCAGTGACCCAGATCTTAGAATTCTTAACTGCATTATATTCCATAAATAGCCGAACAAAAATCACACTGGGAGTAGGTTTAAAATACCAGTTTTATTTTTAATTTGAAAATTGGTTTACATTTTTTTCTGGTGGAGATTGAAATGGTAAAATGAGAAGGAATGTGAGAAAATGTTGCAGGCTGACCTATCTTTTTCAGGGTCAAAATAAAATTTTTTGATCTTATTTACCCGTTTTTAAATAAAATGAAGGGGAGAAAATGAGAGCCTTAATTTTGTTTTTATTTGTCACTAAATAAGAGAAGAGCTCCTTAATGGAGAAAATGAATAATTTAGTATTTCTTTATGACTCTAGTGAGCATGGTAGCTGATGAAGAAAGCTGTGGGTGTAATTTCTAACAATAAAGAGACTGAACTCCCATCCCCCTTTCAAAAGCAAACCACAGCCCCTGCTGAAATTGTTTTACACTGCTTGCAAAACAAGACAGTGCCTCTGTAAGTGGGATTTTGACAGAGGTGTACAATGCCACCCTTTTCAAACTGCTGTGGCTGCTGCCAGTGCAGGATCTGTCCTTGCTCCCTGTCTGCTAAAGTGAGAGGGAGAAACACTTGTCCTGGTGAACTTCCCTCCCTTGGCATTATCAAGGTTTGATTCATATGGGTGTGAAAGGAAGTAAGATCTATTCAATTTTCTTGATTACCTCCTTGCATCTCCCTTGAAAGCCTGACAATAGGTGGAGTAGTGATTTTCCCTTTCCACTGTGGGAGCCAGCGTCTAAAAACAGGGGAGTTGTTCGTCCTTGGGTCCTGGTTGCTGCACTGCCTGTAACAGTTTGCCCCTGTGTCCACTGAACCAAATTATTTTGAACCCTTTCATTTTCCTTTCTTTGCTCTTTTGTCTTGTGTAGTAACAGCACCCCTGGTTATTGTACCACACTGGGTGATCTTTTTGGATGCTTAGCAAGGGGCCAGCTGGAGCCCTTTGTGGTAGTAAGCCTTCAAAATGTTGCTCTTTTCCATGGATATTTTTACATCCAGTGAATGCTGCTGTTCTTAGCAGGAGCTCTTTTGTGTTCTTGTGCTCTATAACAAAAGTATTTTAATTGCAGATGTTGCTTACAGAGTGTACAAAATTGGAAAACTTATTTCAACTCCTAACAGTCTGATAAGCCTCAAATCAAGATATTTTCAGGAAAGGAGAGTCCTTGCCTCTAATCTCTTACTAAAACTCCCAATATAAAAAAAAAAAAAATCCCCCAGACTTGTCTTGTAGCATTTCTTCCTCCATTAATTTCATAACCTAGAATAAGAAACACCTGCTTTCTGGTGTGCTTATGGTCTTTCTTTTTTGGCCCTTTGCCATCTGCTGGGTTGCCAGTTTGCTGCCTCCCCAGATTTCCATCCCCCGACCAGCCCAGAGACGTTTGTGGTTGTGCAGGAGAGGAGGAGGGGAATGGACACCCAGGTAGGGCTCGAAAAGTTATCTGGAGATGAACATTTAGACTGATGCCAAGTAGGAGGAGATGAACACCAAATCCTCTTATCATGCTTATGGCTGTCCTTCTTGATTAAGTGTAAGTGAGATTAAAAGTTCACTGAGGAAAGGATTTGCTGTTTTGTTTTGGTTTTTTTTATGGGGACCTGATACTCATGTTTCTTTCTTTTTTTTTTTTTTTCAATTGAGTCTGTGTGTACAGCTTTCATGTGACACTGAATTCATGCAGCAGCAAATTATGCATTGTTTTCCTCATGCCTAAAGATACTAAATCTGTGAGAGGCTTTGGCTCAGCACCCCTCAGGTTGATGTCTGTGTGGGTGTTGTGAGGACCCGGTCTTTCAAATCCTGGGGGAGTCAGTGACAGGCTGCATGTGTTCAGTCATGCAGAGAGGGGATAGCTGAACTATGAAGAGAGTTTGCAGGAAGAGAAGTGGGACCAGGCGAAACCAGTGGGGAAGGCTGGCATGGTAAGCTCAAGTTTTCCATAGGAGAATGGGAGGCATTCAGCACTGACTCTGCTTCCTATTGAAATCTACAATAAAACTCCTACATCTGCTCCCACTGTAATCAAAAAAGCCGATTTTTAATACATGGGAAATGCTAGGCTTGATAGAACTACTCCTGAAAAAATTGTTTGTTAAAGCCAAAGCAAGCACAGAAAGACCCTAGACAACTAAACAATTCACTGGAGTGGCTCTTACAGCATTGAGACTTGCTGTTTTAGTTTAGTCCTGATGAAGGAAAATTTGAAGTAGTTGCCAGTACTCACCCAGCTAGAGAAATGCACATGACTGTTATTGTTTTCCAAACTATTTAGATTTGAAGCTACCCTGGGGAGGGCAGTCAGGGCAATACTGAAATAATGTGTCTTTGCTGAAACTGCCAAACTTCACTCTTTTTACCCGTTTCATTTAATTATTATTTATTTTCCAAGAGTGTTTTAGCTGACTTCTGATGAACAGGTGAAGAGTTTCCCAGGAAACTCTCTGTGTTTTACGATCATGTTGATGTAATATTGTTTCATATTAAAAACAGTTTACATGCTGAATTCAGAAACTGAGTGAGGACAGTACTTTGACCCTGGGCAAATTTACTAGACTAAGAATATACTCTGTAAAGGTTTGTTTGTGTTTCCTATTTTTGATATTAAATCCTTTGATTTCTCCAACTATAAGCATCTTTTAAGCATCTTTGAACACTTAAAACCTGACATAATTTGGGTTCATTTTTGTATAACACCGCCTTATGTTAAAAAAATGATCCAAGCATCTGCTACAAAATGCAATATTGTGCAATCAAGTCCAATTGATTCAAGATCTTAATAAAGGAATTTCATATTTAATAATACAAATATATATATATTTTTTTTTTTTACATCTATGAAAGGAAATGTGTTCACAGCATGATATGGATTATATATCTTGGATTTTTGTCATTATATTTCTTCTCATGAATACTGTATCACACAACCTAGAAGGGGAGCAAGGGCCAGTGTCCACTTCACTGAAGGCAAATTTTGCCTTTTACAGTAATCTGAAGGACTGTGATGGGATACTGGATGAGACTATCCCACTGAATGAGAGCCCTTCACTTCAAAGCTGTCAGTTCTACACTGTCTCACAGTGCTTCAAATGATGAGGTCCTGTACTAGTATCAGTCTGGGTTTATTTTCAGTAAAAGAGAAAGACATCTTCAGTGCTGGTACAATATTACAAACGGATCAGACAAAGAGAATGATCCCACATTCTGAATCCGACAAACATGACTCCTGAAGTGTCTGTGAAGTTTCTTTTGAATCCCTCCTTACCCTGTGTGCAGGTTTGCTTATTAGTTTTAAATAGGGCACTTGGTTTTCTTACGTAGACTGTTAATTGGAGATTAGAGCATTTAGCCTTTTAGGCTGCTAGTTTAATTACGGTAATGTGTAAAATGTCTCAGCAAAGCCTGATTGTCTATGGCAACGAAATTTGTTATCTTCAGTCCAGTTCCCAATAGGCTGGTGTGTGTCTAAGTCAAATCCCAACAGCAATGGCATTAGCTGCCTCAGCCCACACCCCATAAAGTGAATGCAAAATGGAAACCAGACTGGCTTTTAAGTTCCTGAGATCTAAGTGACCCCTAAAATTAAGACTGGGAGACATGAATGAAGAACCATTCATTTGGGCTGTATTCTTGTGCATGAACAACATGCTGCAGTCTCCAAGGCTGGCAACATATCACTCTTTTTTACATTAAACAAATATGAAACCGAAAAGCCTGAAGTAAATACTGAATCCAGAGAGAATGCTTTCCGATGCATGATAAAAAAGATGTGGGCTCATGTGCTAGGCTGTGTTGCTGTAATAGGGGAGGTCAAGAACTGCTTTAAATTTTGGTGAAGGAAGTCAAGGTGTGGAGGAATGAGGTGCTGAAAGCAAGCAGGAAAATAATGGTGAATTTGAGAGCCAGGTCAGGAAAGCAGGTGGGTAGAACATCATGCTTATTAATTTTTTTAAGTCTGTGTTTCTAATGCCTTTTCTGTGTGTCTGTTTCTCATTTCAGATTGCCTGTTTGGTGCCTGTTGACCAGTTTCAATTGTACAAGAGGTTGAAGTTTGAACGAGGTGTGAACCTTTTTGTTTTTACAGTATCAGTGGAGGTAGCACTGCTACATACTGCAAAGACAAAGCTTGTTGAGCGAGTTAAGGAAGAGACAAAGATGTCTTTGTTTTGAAATAGTTTAAGAATAATCACTAGGTCTCACTGTGCTCTACAGACAAATCTGAAATTCTTTCAGTATTGCAGAATCAACAAAGTGGCGTCTTACTGAATTATCAGACTTTTACTCAAGCTTGTGGGCAACACACTCATATTGTGAGCCCGAGACTCCATTGTTCTTTCTATAGCATGCTCATCCTGGGTCCTTGAGGTGGTGGTTGTACTGGTAGAAGTGCTAGAGGCTGGTGCAGGGCAAGGCACACAGTCCTTTTATAAATCCATAGGGATCTTCAGAACTTCTGGGAGAGACATACCCTGAAGTGCAATGCGGGTTTTTGCAAGCATCACTGAAAAATAGTTTTTCTAATGTAGAAGCCTCATGTGTGTTCATCTAGTATATGTATATAGTATTCCTCTTTTCCAGAGGAATAATAGGTCCCCTCATTACTGAGTAAAGCCTATTAGTAAAGAAATTTGAACTAATGGTCTCAGTGGAGCCAGGCTTTCCTATTCTTGGAGGTCAGCCTTCTGCATCTGGAGATGGTTCTTTGCCAAGACTGAAGAAGAAACTTGCTAGTCAGAAAGATGAGATCCCATTCCTGCTTTTAAAGACCAACACCAGGTTGAAAGTGCTACAGGCTGGGGACAGAGTGGCTGGAGAGCAGCCAGGTAGAAAGAGACCTAGGAGTTTGGATCAACAGGAAGCTGAACATGAGCCAGCAGCATGCCCAGGTGGCCAAGAAGGCCAATGGCATCCTGGCCTGGATCAGGAACAGTGTGGCCAGCAGGACCAGGGAAGTGA
>JAWWES010000081.1:60717280-60736770 GCA_035583135.1 Lophotriccus pileatus | reverse complement strand
ACCTAGCTGTAAAGCTTGGGAAAACAACACCATTCAGTTTAAATGCTCGATTTAAGCAGGTAGTTCCCCTTCAGAGGCTAATTCCTATGGAGCAGGAGGAAGGTGTTCCTTTTTCCTGTGCCAGGTTAGGTGCCCGGTGAGGGTTTTTGCTACAGATTTGATGTCACCAGGACTCCATTTCTTCTTGCCTGTGTGAAAGACAGTTTCTTTTTTGTGATAAGATCCACGCTTGGAAAGCTCCCCAGGCAGCCACCAGGCTCCAATATAGTAGCAAGGGTGTTTGGAGCAATCACTCCAACACCTGACTCAAGCCTCAGACCCCTCGATGCTAACATGGCTTTCCCTGACAGCACTGTGCTCACCAGGTCAAGTGCCTCTGACAGCGTGAGGAGGCCTTCAAGCACCTGGGAGGCTGGGCAAGTTGGAAGACCTTCTTCGATGTTGAATTCGACATCCAAGTCATCCAGCTTAAACTGCATGCTACTGCCACCGGGGAATGGCTGTAGAAGCAAGCACAGTAGTGAGATACTGGCAGAGTCTGCAGGGCTCGTGGCAGGGGATCAAGTCCTTTTCTGCTAACTCACAGCCATATCAGAGATGGACTTGCTTTCTGAAGAAGAAGAGCTGGGGCTACGGGGCAACCAGTCTACCCTGAGCAAGACAGAGAACGCCCGTGATATTCTGTGTGTCATCTCGGTCTCAGGGAAGATCTGTGCCACAGTTGCATGGCCTCACTGCAAGGCAGAGCACTAGGTCAGCAGGGCTGCCTTGACCACAGCATGGCCTGGGCCAACCCCACGTGGCTTGGGGTGCCTGGGGGCCCTGCCTGGGCAGGTGGGAGGTGGTGTTCCCCGTGAGGCTGGGAGCAGCACAGTGACTCTGGGCTGGCTCGGCCAGCTTTGGCTGCTGTGGGCCTGGACAACCCACCAGGGCTGGAAAGCTTGGTAGGAATGAGAACCCCGCTCATCAGGGGTGTCCTGCAGCATTCCCTGGGTCTGCGAGCCAGAGAGTCTCAGGGTCCCTCTCCCCACGGCAAACAAGCCCTCAGGGTTTTCAGGGCCAGTACCTGTCTCCTTGTGGAGCGATGCACAGCAGTGTTGTGACTACCTTCCTAGGGAAAAGCTCAGCTACTTGGAGAAGCAGGGAGTTGGCACAGTGCTGCTTTGGTCCTTCCTTGATGCTTTGCAGGCTTTTGAGGATGAAGCTCACGTCTTTGGCACCTGGAGGGGACACAGGTGAGGATGGTGCTGCCACTGGAGCGCAGCCTCAGCTGCCTTTTCCATACCTCTCTGCTGCTTTAAGGTGCCTTCAGGTGCCTGAGACACATGGGTTTGGGATGGAGGAGTGGAGGGAGAAACAAGACCTTAAAGGGCTGAAGGGCAGGGCAATTAAGCCACAGGCCACTTACATCCATCAGCAAGAGGCATGGATTATCACTGGATGGCCATAAAATGTGTTCTGTGGTCATCCTGAGGCCTATGCAAGTGGTGTTTGTCATCTCCTCCATGGCTGCAAGGATGATGTGTATCATCTCAGAGCACATGAAGTACCTTTCCAAGGGCTGTGGCAGGAAGGAAGAGAGGAAACCTGTCACATCAAGCACTCTGATGGTGCTGCTTAGCTGGGCAGCAAGACCAGCCCTGGCCAGAGGTGCCCAGCAGTGCTGGCAGCAGTGCCCACAGTCACTGCATGGGGGAGGATGAGAGCAGAGGGTCCTTAGACTGAGGGAGGAGGGCTGGGCTCATGGTCATGGGGTGCTGGCCCTGCAGAGGACCAGGGCTCACTTGTGGGCAGGAGAGCTGGAGCTGCTGCTGGGACACCAGAGTGCTGCCCTCAGTTAGTCCCTGCTTGGGGACAGCAGGAATCCTCTCATGGAAGTCAGTAAGACAGAACAGCTTTGCCAGCAGGTTTTCCAAACCCGCCTGAGATCTGCTTGCAAGGTGCAGGACGGGAGATTGTGAAGGGTGTGAGACTGGGGTCCACAAACCAGCAAGGGTTGAAGACGATGAAAGGAGTGGGGAAGGAGAGCAGCAGAGAACAGATCCAAGACTTGAGGAGGGCACTCAGCTTCTACAGCAAAAGAGAGCTGGGATACTGTGGGAAGCAACCAGAGAAGCAAAGGTGTGAGGTGATGTTTGTGTGCAGAGGCATGAAGGCCACCACAGTGTCCCTTATTTTTTTTTTTACAGATGAATTCACTGAGGTGATGAATAGCCTTCTTAGCTATAGGTCTCATTTCTGAGGATTGCAAAAAGAGGATATGTCCCAGAAGTTGTCTGAGGAATGAGATCTCGATGCCTTCAGAGCAGACAGTGGAGTCTTTTTTAAGGTGATCCTATGTGAGGGAGGAAGAAGAGCATTAGGGCTGAGGACAAGCAGCTGGTTCCAAAGCCCCATACCCGAGAGTGTGGCCAGGGCTGGATCCCCGGGGAGTCCAGGCTTTGCAGGGCCCTGTGGCCCTGTCTCCTGGAGCCGTCAGCTGGGTGGCAGCCCCCTGTCAGAGAGAGGGTGAGGAGCAGCCCTGGGACTCCCACTCTTTGCACAGGCCAGACCTGCAAGGTGTTCTGCAGCTTCTCGCCAATTCTGGAGGGAGGAGTGTTCTGCACTTTTGCCTTCAGCATGGAGTCCATGGATTCCAGGGTCTGCAAGGAGGACAGAGAGCAGTGGCAGTGATTCTTAACCCCCAGAAGACTGATCTAAGCTTCCAGTGCCAGGGAAGGAGAGGTGACTGCCCTGCCTGGGAGAGACCTAGAAGCAGGCAGTCTACTGCAGGTAGAACAGCCTGCAGCGCTGGATATGGCTGGGTCCTGGGAGAAGGATGAAGGGATGAGGGCAGGAAAGAAAAGCTGAGGCCCTGCCCTGCCTTGGACCTCTGGTCATGGGGCAGTGCAGGATGGCCAGAGAGCAGCCCAGAGGGACTGTTGGCTCCTGCAGCTCACCCAGCTCTTACCTCCTCCCTAAGCTTCTGTGCCTCCTTTACCAATATGTTTTCTTTAGGAAAGAAGAGAACAACTCTGAAACAGGCTTCTAGGACTCTTTTTTTGTCCACCAGTACCTTTTCCATTGTGCTCCAAAGAGAAAGGGCCCAATTGGACAGTGGTGCCAGGGGAAAAACCTTGAGGCCTTGTGCCTGGGGAAGGGCTCCCTGGGAGTGATGGGAGAGTGAGCTTCCACACATCTGTGTGCCTCTTCTCATGGGACTGGGTGTCCAACATCGTCTGCAGAGCTGAGACCCAGCAGCTGCCAGCACCCAGTGCCACCAGACCCTAGCTCTGCCCAAGTGCTGATCTCACAGGGTGCCGGTGCCAGGGGGCCTTGCCCCCTTCCCCAGAACTCCGAGTGTCCCCTCACCTAGATCCTTTCTACCACCTCATGCCTGTGGCAGAAGTGGACCAAGTGCTGTGATGAGCGATGGACTGTGGCGCTCATGCACAGATCCATGATTTTCTGAAGAAAGGTGACCTTGTGGCCCCAATTCTGGCAGCCAGGGGACAGAGAGACAGACAGGGAGCATGGTGTGGGGGAGCAGGAAATATGGCTGGTGAGATGGAGCCCTGAGGTGCAGTGCCCTGTGGAGCAGCAGCTCTGCCCAGCCAGCACCCCTCCAGCAACACAGCAGCTGAGCCCCTCCCAGCAGGTGCTGGCACAGCCACCATCCAACTGGCCAGAGTTACCTCTTTGGGACTGCCAAGGGCCTGGATGGAATCCATGACTTCCTGTTCATCTCTGTACAGTTCCCACGGCCGCTATGAGCGGTGCCACTGCTGCCCCTGCGAGCAGCAATGTCCCTGATCTCTCTGCAAAAAATGGCAATCCTCTGGAATGGCCTTTTGGTGAAGAAAAGTGTATCCTGGAAGATAAAGATTCCTTTACCCATTCAAAAAGGGCCATTTTTGTTCACCAGTCTGTATCATGCTCTTGTCCTCATTCATCTTTGCCATATTTTCTGTAGTTCTAGATTCCTTAACAGCTAAGCCTGCTTTGGACTTTTCATATTGGTTCAACTGTCCACGCCTTTTCCCTTCTAAGCTCAAGTCAGGGTCTCCCTCCTTGCTTTTCTATCTCCCTTCCTGGATTCTTAGCTCAAAGTTTCTTTACCCTAACTCTGCCTAAGTTTCTTATTCCTACTTCTCCATTCAAGTTGTCTCCTTCTATCCCATCAGGGACTCCCAGTTCAAGTCTCCAACACCAGGCTCATTCAATCTCAGTGACTATGCCTTTGTAAGGTATTTATTTGATTCCTTCCCTGGATTTTCAAGGGGAAATATTCCTGTGTAAAAGAGAAACATTTTTTTAGGGTTTACCAGGTATATCCTGCAACTTGGGACAGTTGGTCTGTTGTGGCTTTTAAAGTATTACTTTTTAGATAAACTACAGTCTATATGTGAAGGTTATTTTTAAAAGAATAACGATTCTTTAATTTAGTGTTCTGTGCTTCAAATTCACATTTGTAATGAATTTGTATCAACTGTCTGGACTGCCCTTATATGTAAAACAAACCTTAGGAGAGGAATATTTGAACACAGACTGAACACTTTGCATTGTTCACAAGCTTAACTCTTGACTTTTTTACACCCTGAAGAGGATATGATACAAATCAAAACCACAATGCCTGACTGCAAAGAGAAAGTACAGAGGGTTCGGAGATACCATTAATATGGAGGAGAATATCAATCAATGCATATTTTCCTTCTGCAACATTTTCATGGAAAGCTTACATTATTTTTATTTAGATTTTGGTAAGATGACTTGGTCCAGCTGCCAGAGCTGAGGCATATGGGATCAATAAAAAGAATTCAAAGAAGAGAGCATGTATGTAAACAATGGGGGGTAACTCAGCAAGAATCAAGCATGTACTTTTTAGTTAATTAAAAGCAAAATCCTAGTTCTGAGCTTCTGGTGGTTCATAATGCCTCTAAGGATTTTGGTCACTCTTCTTAGCTGTGGCTTGGGTTTGGATGGCCTCAGGCCTGGGCGTGTGGTTGTGCTTAGCGTTATGTGTTTGTGTGTGTCCCACTGCAGGCAGTGTGGTCTGTGCCAAGTTTGTACCCATGCATAAACTTTTGTGAGACAACAACTTTGCTGGAGAAGAGCCCTGTATGGTGGTGGGCATGGAGACTGACAAGACTGCCTGGATGCCCCCCTCCAGCAGCCTCCTCTGTTTCTGATACCACCCAAGGGGATGGAGGGTGGAACCACCCTTCCTTCCTAAGCCTACTTTCTACCTCCTCGTCCTGTGTTTGTGTATCTAGGGTGTTACTGCGGCATGGCCAGACCCAGCCTTCCAGCTAAAATCAACCAGAGGCTTTTCTAAGTGAACAGCGAACACCCTGAGTAACTCCAGGGCACCCTGGCGCTTTTGCAGGGGGGTTACAACTATAAGTATCTAGAAGGGCTTCTCCTGCACAGTCTGTGATAGCGCCCTACAGGGAAGTGTGTGCCCTGGCAGAGAAGTATGGCAGAGAAGTATGTCTGCAGCTCACCTCTTCGTCCCCAGACTGATTTGTACAGGAGCAGTGAAGTACTCTGTGATCCCACTTCCACTCCTCTGGGAAGGCAAGTCCCTCTCAGACCCAAGGTTTTGTGTCAGTCCGTGTAACTGTTGTTAAGGTGAGGTCACCCTGGAAGAATTAGCACCAGTGGTGACCAGGATTACATAAGACCTCAGTGGTGGAGTTGTTATAAACCTCATTACTCATAACTTATCATTATACAATCATAGAGAGCATCATTTTATACCATTGTCATTATTTAGCTATATATTTATATGCACATGGTGATGTCGAACACCTAAATTGACCAGTTTCTTCCCAGACATGATTATGCTCCAGTGCATGTGAGACTAAAACACATGGCATCTGTCCAAGTCCTGGAGAAGCCTGGGATGATAAGGTGCTGGGACTATGAAGGACATTGTTTTGCTGCAGGAGGATGGAGGCATTTTGCTGGGGGAAGATGGAGTTATTTTGCTCTTTGCAAACCACATGTCACCAGCATTACTTCCCCCACCCCTGTCCCGGCCCCAACTCATTCTTCGAAATGGAAGTGATTTTGATTCAAGTTGTGCCCTCTGACTCTTGTTATGGGATTTTGCACATCCAAAAGTTCCTGTAAAGCTGGCACTGATTTGAGCCTGCTAGGGTTGCTGCTGGGCTGCAACATTCCTGTGGCCTGGCAAGAAAGAGGAAGGAGAGACTGCTTTGTACTCTGCGGACTGCATCAAGCAACATCTGCAGAATAGCTCCCTCCCCAAAATTTGTTTTAAAAAATGAATGATAATGTACTAAAAGGAAAGATACCATTTATTTTTAAACAAGGTTTAACTAGAAACCATTTGCACTGTTTCATGCTGAGTTCTTTGTGTTTCACATTATGTGCTTTGGGAAAGCAGTGAGGGAAAGATGTACAAGTCTAAGCTGGAAAAAAGAGATGAGCAAGACAAAAGTTCTTCATGCAGGATTCTGCCATTTGCTGTTGCGGTACCCACAGTAAATCTATGGGATCCATTTGGTGCATCTCTGGGCTAAGCTGGTAATATTGAGAGTCAAATGCAGATAGCCCTGAGGTGAAACACAGCCCACCACCCTGCTTGCACCCCTGAGGAACATAGACAGGATGATGTGTGAGAGGGGAGCAGCAGCAGTGCCAGACCAGCCACTGCTCACCAGTGACTTCACACAGTGGAGTAAGTGAGTGTGGGAAGGGAGAAAGCTGAGCAAGAGCAAAACAGTGATGAGCATCAGAAAGATTTGTCTTGGATTTCTAAGGTGTTTCCTTGTCCACCATACCCATCATCACAGTGTTATTGCAGGTTATGCTACATCACCTCTGTTCCTGGGAAACAATGGAGCTGCCAGAAATGCTGCAGAGAGGTATTGATTGCTGGCTGTACTCCTTGCTCTGAATCTCCTGCCTGTGTCATGGCATGGAAGCAACTTGTAAAGGAAAGATTATATGGGTGGACTGGCAAAGTAGGGGCCAGGAAGCAAAAAGCAGGTTACAATAATTGTCTGACTCGAAGGCAAGAAATCAATGTGGGATTATGGCCAGCTGATTTCACAAAGTGATTCAGCAGTTTGAATATTGCCCAGTCTCTGATGGGAAATACTTGATGTGGGTGCACTGGCAAACTTTGGAGGACTATGGCATGTATTACCCTGTGAAAACCTTGCATGTGTTGCTGAGCTGGGTGTTGGTGCAGGCTCCATAGGGCATAAGACAGGTACAGCTACCCACAGAGGCGTGGTGTGTGTGGGCTCTTCTGCCCTGTTGTGACAGGATGTCCCATGAGGTCCTGCCTTTGCCTAGTGAATCCAGGATAGGGGTGGGACAGAGCTCTGAGCTGACATCTTGGACACCCTTGTCTCAACTTTTTCCCCTTTTCCAATCTCTTCAGGGGATTTTTAGAGCCTGTATTGAGGCTTCAGGAGGGATCAGCTTCCCTGACTTGGCCCTGTAGAAGGGGGTCTGCTGCATAAGACTTGTAGGCACCTGACTTGATCCTTGTTGTTAATTCTTGAACAGTCATGGGAAGCTGTGCTAATGACCTTGTCTCTTCCTGTTCTCCTTGCCTGATTCCTCAAGACTTCTCATGTTCAGCCTCAAGGAAGGGTGAAACTGAGACACTTGGCAAAGATGCATTCCTGCTCCAGAAAGTAGGACTCCCTTTCTCAGAGGTGTAGTTCCATAACACTTTTGCACTCAGCCACACCTGGGCCACGTCTGCAGGCTGTCCACAGTGAGCATAAGGGTTTTACGTGGGTTGCAGAGGAAGCTGAATTATGCTTGTGTGTGGGCTTGCTATCTGGTTAATGGGGAACCCCATGGCTTCTGACTCACCAAACACCAGCACAACACATCTGGCAAGAGATGGGCAGGAGGGAATGGGGTCATGCAGGCTGCCAGATGATGTCCAGCTCTCTGTTCCCTGACCTTTAACAAGGATGGGAATAGAAATGGGATAAACTAGTGAGGTTTGGCCTTATATGGATTCAATCACAGCAATTTCCCCTTTGCAGCTATGGGGAAGTTAAATGCTGACTTGCAGCACAGCTGAGCGCAACTTCTGCTCCACTCCCTGGCTGTGCTGCAGTGGGCGATTCTTTGCAAACAAGAGAATATTCAACCTGTGGAAGTAGGTTATGTTCTCCAAGTGCCATAACATCTGACACATCCAAACATGGTTTAACTTGCTGGGATGATGCAAGTTCCCATTAATTGAGATAAGGCTTTTACCATGAATTGCTGTGCAGTTCAGCTGTGATGTGTGAGGCTCTGTGAGAGCAAAACAGAGTTCATTGCTTTTCACAGAAGTTAAAGGACGTCTCTGAAATACTTCAGACACTCCTCTGCATGGGAAACTTCACTAATACTTACAGGAACAGAGCCTTTACAAGTTTGGAAATAACCTAGCTTCCTTTTGTGTACCTAAGGACTCTCCAGGGACTTTTCTTTGCTGCTTTTTCCCTTTTTGCATGCATGACCCAAGGCAACGGCAAGGGGTAGGGTTAAGGGGGATCTCTGATGTTCTTGTGTCTCTGCCAGGCAACTGCCCTCCGCGTGGAAAAAAACAGAGGACTAATGCAGATGTTTCAGCCAAGTACCATTTTACAGTCAAAGCTGCATGAGTGCTCTGGAACTGGAGAAGCAGCCACTGTGGCAAGGGCTGGCAAGTGACCTTCCCAGCAGCTGCTAAATGGAGTTGATGAAGATAACCAGTACTTTGCCTTTTAGAAAATTAATACCTATTTATATCTGAGTAGGCACTAGAAACTGGAGTTACCCTTTTCCTGCTAACAGTTCTATGTTCTTCTTGGCAGAGGCTCTGGAGGATCTGGAAATGCCAGTGATTACCTTCTGCTGCCTGTGAGGGTTCATTGGGACTGCTGTTGGATTGAATGGTGAGGCTGAAGATTGGTTGCTGCCAGCAAATATCAGTGGGGCAGTGCTGCAGCAGGTTGGATTAAATGCTAGGAAGAAGAGCTGAGACAGGTGAAGTGGAGCCCCTGAGGGAAATGGGGCCCTCTCTGAACAAAATCATCTGAAAATACCACAGAGAAAGATACGGCAGCAGACCAGCTCGGAATGAGTGTGACATCAAAGGTCAGAGAGTTTGTTTTGAAGGAGCTGCTTTACCAGAGAGGGGGAAATCAGCCTTGTCAAGGGAGAAGCACACATAGACAGTATGAAAGGACTCCTTATTTTCACCTTACTGTATTTCAGACACGCCCTTCCCCCCCCACCAGCCCCAGCCCCCAGTCTTTAGAAACACAGTGCAGTCAAGGAAGGAACATGGGCAGTGTTAGCAAAGAAGGGAGAGGGGAGTCAGTTTAGCTGGCTGCTTTAAGTTTGTGTAGCTTTAAGGTACACAGTCTTAATCTGTCTGCAATCTTCTGAATCTTTCAGGCTTTTGTCAGCACTGACAGCTCTAACACACTCACTGCCTGCCATGGGACTCGGGCTCTAACTCAGGGATGCTGAACTTTCCCACTCACCCCCTAGCCCTGTCCAGGTGTGTCCTGGCTGCAGTAGGTTGCTAGTGCAGGCCCTGGCTTCTGCTTCAGGCATCTGTGGAAGAGCAGGCTGCAGAGGAGCAATGAGATGTGGGATTTCCTCAGCAGTGTGCTGCTCTTACACGAGTGTCAGGAGTTGGGTGTTCGGAAGAGGACAGAAAAGGGTGATTAGGTGTACATGACATAAAATGTATTTGGTGTCAAAGGAGAATTGTAACTGGAGCTTTGGCTGTTAATCAGATCTCATCCCTCTTCCAATAAGAGGTGTTCATCATCTTTCCTACTGCCAGTAAGGGATTTGCAAGTTGGGTATTATGGATATGAGACTGGGGGAATAAATGATTCGTGTATCTCTGTTTAGGTTCTGTGGCTGAGTGCAGGAGGGATTCAAAGTTGGTGCTAGCGGGTTTGGGGCCCCTCAGGAAGATGCAGGCAGCTTGCAGAAGTAAATAGAGGGCATATGTGTTTTATATTGTATGGTATGAACATAAGCATTGTGTTGCTGTAGACCAAGATTCACCTCAATCCTGTACTGTCATCTCTACTTAAAGGAGCAACGAGCACGGAGCATGACAGATGATACACCCCAGTACAACCTTCTCAGCTTCTTTCAAGCAGCATTTCAAGGCCCTTAAAATAATCTCTCAAGATAGCCACTGGTTGTCATTGCTTTGAGAGGCTAGCAAAGGGTGCACAGTTTGAGATGCTGCACAGGTGGGTGCCTGTATATGGAAGGATGAAGGCAGGATGCGTGGGTGACCCTCCTGCCTCTTGAGAAGAGTTGCCATGGGGTATAATGTAGGGAAATGCTGCATGATCCATGGCTGTGCAGGTGACCAAAGGTGTCTGTGGCCTGTAAGTGAATACTGAAACAGGATGAAACAAACCCAGTAGGTTATTCCAGTTATGCTCTTTCCTCTGGCCCTCCACCCTGTCAGGTAGGTGAGGAGGGTGTCTCTGTAGGTATGTCAGGACAGAGGGATGAGATAATGCAGCTGGAGGCAATTCTGTCAGGCAAATCAGCACAGTTATATAACGAGAAAGAAGTGGGTCTAATAGAAAATAAAAGAGAGGCTGGGGAAAGAAAAAGGGGGTTTAGAGCTGAAGGAGAAGTGTGTGTGTGGGAACAGCCCTGAAAAACTGCCTCAGATTATGCTGAGGAGAGATGGCTGGTAACTGAGAATGGTTTTCAGAAAGCACAGCCCAGAGCACTCTGCTGTCTGACACTGGGTGTTTGTGACCCCTGCTTGAGAAAACATCTGCTTGAGAAAACATCTGCTAAAGAAACCGAGGGCCAGTGGTGGAAAGATGCTCTAATGAGGTATTTCCTGCAGGAGGTCCTGGTTTGGGATGGACTGGAGATGTAGGTGGCTGAAGGCTTTTCTAGTAGATCACTCTCTACCACCTGAATGTAAAAAATTCACTGTTAGGAAAGCAAGAAGTCATGTGAGGCAGAGGTTATGAAAGGGCAGAAAGTGATTTTGGAAACGGGAACAGCCCTCCAGCTTTTTGGAGAGGCAATGCTTGCCTGCGTTGTGAAACTTGTGAGGTTTTGGGTTCTATCTATGTGATCTTTGTGTGTCTTTAGGATACTATTGGCTTTGTAAGGCTGCTGGACTGCGTCAGACAGCAAACTCTACCACAAGGGACAGGTGTCCTGGGTACAAGGGATTAATACCCCTGGGCAAAGTGGGTTTCCAAACCCCCAGGGGCTGCCCCTGCCCGCCGCCGGGGGGAAACTTGGGACTTTCAGCGTGGACATGCCAATCGGGGTGCCAACTGTAGTTTCTTGCTGCCACCTAGTGACATTCAGGGGTATCTAGAAATGTCAAAAACTGCCTGGTTTTAGTGCGGGGCTCTGAACGGTACCTAAAATGTCAAAAAGTGCCTGGATTTAGCGCTGAACTCGCAAAGATAAACGGCAGGGAAATAATCCTGAAATACCGTGGTTTCTGTATCTCCTGTGAAAAAAACGTGGGAAGCTCTGGCACGCCACGACAAGTTTCAGTGGGTAATTAGTCATGAAGTGTATTTGTTATTGAGTAAGGTTATTTCTCAAAGTAGAGACAAAATTAAAGCTGCCTTTCTTCATCTGTAGTGTTGCTGCTCTGGCTTGGAGCAGGTTTGCTTTGCCTGGGTGCGTTCATTCCCTTGTAGCGGTGCCCTGGTGATGGGTGCACTGGCATGGCAAGGAACCCCCGATGAAAACTTTGCTGAGGAATCTGGAATGAGATAATTTTATTGTGGAAAAGACCTTTATTTTTGAACTTTACAATGTTTCAGGCTCACTTAATAATGATGGACCACGACCCATAAGATTTGATTTTTTTTCCTATAGGCAGGTGTAGGACAGACCTAACAAGGTAGGCAAACAGGGTATCAATGGATTGTTTAAGATGGCTTATTAAGACAGAAGAAATTTTGGGCCTCCCAGCTTTAGGAAATGAATAAGATTGCAATTAATCTTAACTTTTAAAACTGGACTCTGCTTCCAGGTGAAAATCTGTGCATTTTTTACAGAAGTCAAAGAAGCTCCTATGGATTTTGATTAGGCCAAGATATCACTATAAACCTTGTGAGTCCATTTACTCCTTCTGAAATTGTAACACGATGAAGATAATATTTTTAACTTGGAAGTATTTTTTGGAAAGTTTAGTTTCTGGGAGTTTCTTTGTGTGTGCTGCGGCTCTGGCCTGTTCATCCCAGTACAGAATGTTATAGGTATGCAAACCTTTCTACTGTGTCTCTAAATACCCCTGGCAAGAATCATTTTTGCATCCTTTTATCACTTAAGAGGTTTCTTCCCTCCACCTCCAAACAGCATCTTGCAAGAGCAGTGATGGAAACAGTTTATTACACAATGACTTTTCCTTATATTCCCTTTTACGGTGCCTTCCTCCCAGCCTGAAGCTTTGCAGGACCGCCCACTATGAGGTCTTTAGCTGATGAAAGCTAGATGCCTAGAAATACTGCAGGTGTCCCATTACCATTCCTTCAGTCCTCGTTGTTCCCTGGCACCTCAGGGAGCCGTGGTGCCAACAGTGATAAATCATTTCTGCTGCTGGTGTCTTTGGGGGCAGCCGCAGTAATTACTTAGAGTGACCCTTGCTTCCAGCCATCAGGAAAACCTTGCCATCATCCCAGAAGAGCTTAAATCCTTGATAGGATGTAAACTGCTGGCACCAAGGGCAGTGAGAGTAGCCAAACAGGAAGAGAATACTCAAACTACTGCTCTCCAACCTGTGTATTTTTAAAACAAGGTTAACGATCCCTTGTTAAAAAGAGAGCAAATATACAGTAGTCTTAAAAAGGTGGTGACTGTTTATTCATCTATAATATTTTAAAGACTATTACAAGGGAATTAGAGATGACAGTCCCCTTCATTTGAGCCTGGAGATTTGTTTAGACACAGGAAGGTGATGTGTGTGTGACTCAGGGGAGCTGACACTGCACTTAGGTGGGGATGTGAGTGGTGAGTTGAGGCTGCTGGTGTGTCAACCAGCCTCATGAGGGGTGGTGGTGTAGTACTTTCCCACTCTGAAGGTGAATCTGTCTTTGCCATGATAGGTTTGCTACAGTCTTGTAACACTGGGGAAGTACAAAATTGGAGAGAGGCAAAGTCAAAAAACTCCAGGAGGTGTGCAGTTGAGACTAAGGTGGTGAAAGGCACACAAAAAGCAAAGGAGTGACTTTCACAAGGTGAATGGCTTTCCCACCCTGCTGCATGGTGACACATGTGCCATTTCCACCCCTGCTACGTGCACATAGGCTGAACCTTTCCTTCCCTGGCATGTACCATGGCACAATAACTAATAAGATCTATCCAGGTTTGATGAGCCCCTGTTTTGCCCCAATAGGAAGCATGTGTTCCTGTGAGCTTTTGGGCTTGTGTCTGAGGAGGATGGACCATGGAGGTAGCAGGGCTGCTGCTGGGCCCAGCCAGCTCCTGCTGGCCAGTGCATCTCTCCTTTGCTGCTCTCATCATGAGGGCAGCTTGGTGAAACATCTGGGCCCACCACATGTGGGCTTTAATTCTGGAACAGTGTAGAACTTTGGGTGCTGTAGGATAGATGAGTGTGTCCCCTGCAGCAGTGAAGAGGTCATCGGCCACACTTGAAGAGCAAGACCCACTATGCAGGAGGGATTTTGCACTTTGTCTTGTCCTGTGAGGCAGTCTGGAGGAATTTAGCCCACAAACATCAAATGCTGGGCATGTACCACCCAAAGGGTTTAGTAATGGCAAGTTGTGAATGGAAAAGTCTGTTTCTCATGGAGCATTATGCAACACATGTGCTTCATGTGCAGACTATAAAACAGACACAAGTCATAACCAGGAGTGTGTTTAACTCTTGAAACAGTTTGCCTGGGCAGTATGGTGAAATCTTCGTCGTTTAGAGTTGCCAAATCAAGATGCAATGCCTTTCCCAAAATCATGGTGTAACAAAGTCATAAATAATTGGGCTCAAGGCATAGTAAGAGCAGCAGCACATACCACAAACTTATTAGAGCATGGTTCACAAGTCTCTTATATTGTGACATCAAACCTTAATGTTTGCAATATCGTCCTTGCAAAGGATTCAAGTGTCTTACATTTCCAGAGCTGTCTGGTGTTACTTTTTACCTTTCACTAGAAAAAGGGTCAGGGAGCAGAATCTAGCAGAGATCACGCTCAAGTTCTTGACCTCTATCCCACCAATATGTCTGATGACATAAAAATGACCAGCTAACTTCGATGAACACAAAAATCAAATTGGAAGCTGACTCCAGTGAAGTCACATTTGAGGTAGAGGAAAAAAGGGAATTATTATATTAAGTACAAACTCCCATTCACAGCCTTTCCTTATGTTAGGAACCATGCACATGGCAAGCATTCAGATCAACTTCACAGCCAGCTGCATCAGAACAAACACTAGGACTTCAAAACACCATGTAAAACTAAAGAAAGACATCTGAGAAAGTGCTTCGCTTTACTTGCATGGCAGACAGAAAACTGTGCCTGTCTTTTGGAGTTTGGGTATACATGTGTAAGCACACAGGTAAACTGTATTCCCCTGACATTGTTTCAATTAAATAGATGGATTAAAACAAAATTGGCCTGCCTCTGTCTTGAAAGAATGCCAGAATATATAACTTGGACAAGAAACCTAAGTGAGATTTCTGCAGTTTTTGTATCAAACCTAAAGCCCCCAGGCTGAGTGTTGGATGCTGTGGCAGGACAAATCACAGGCTTAAAGTTTCAGCCAGTCATCTCTTATCAGTCATTTGGGCTGGAACCCCTCAAGCAGAGTTTGATTTAAAAGTATGTAATTTTTTTGTTACGTTCAGCCACTGGGGTTTAACTGAGGGCAGCCTTCCCCAGAGGAGGCAAAACGCAATGGCCTCTAGTGGTGGATACATGCAGAAATAAAACAGACGTGATTGCCTTGTTTTTTAATGTTATGAACTATTCATTCCCAGCTGGAGCATTCCTGGGGTGAGAAGAGCAGCTGGAGGTATCGGCCACTGCAATCACACAGATTTCCTTTTCTGTTCGACTTGGTGGCAAGAGACTGTCTTTTCTCTCTTCACTGGGTCATGACGCCTTGCAGATGTTTTAAAAAATGAGTGCTTCTATTTGGACAATAATGTTTTGTCACTCTTCACTGAGGTTTTGTGCATCTGGAGGCATGCTTACTTCCATACAAATGAGATGATTTTGCCCTTTTCTTTCAGTGCCCTTGAGGTGGAAAGCAAGGGTGGTTTGCAACCAGGTTTGTCCAGTAGTTCTTGTGGCAAAGAGGGACAAGTTCCTGACACAATAATCCTAACCAGTTCTACCCACCTCATCAGTGCTACCTAGAGTCCCTGCTTTCTGTTCTGAGGGAGCTGTGCTTCTGGGCTCTGTCAGACCAATATCCGAGCTGGCTACTTGGGAAAGGAGCTGGCCCTGCCCAGAGGAATTTTTTGACAAGCCCAGATTTTAACTGTGGGTAGATTTAAAAATGATTTGGAATTTAACGTTAATTTAGGTAATCCATGAAATCACTGATCACACATTTCTTGAACCTCCTTCAAGCCGTGTCTGTTAGTGGAAGCCGCCAGGACACCGGTGTAAGTGGCTGGTGTGCCAATGTGCATGGTCCTGACTCTTCAGCAGCTGTGGTTGCAGAGGGGCTCCGTGGGGGTGGCTTGGCTTTTCTCAACAACTGGGTGTGTGGATGTGCCAGGTCTGGGTCTAGAGCATCAGTTCTGCTTTCAGCCTTGGTGCTGTTCAGTTGTGCCTTGTGGGACCAAGCCTGGAAAATGCAGAGATGACTCTACAACAGCGATTTGGCTCAAATTCACCACAGGCTTACTGTATCTGTTTATTCCTGGTTATCTGTGTCCTACAAAGAATGGCTTTCTTACAGTTTGATTTGTTGTCTGCAGGACCTACCTGAGCAGGTGGTTGGCTGATAAAATATCTGTATTCCAAGGCTCCTTGTTTTGTGGAGTTAATAACAGCCCTCTAAAACATGTTCCCATTGAAACCTTATTTTACTTGTTTATATTATAACTAAGTATTCTGTGTATTACTATTAAACATATAAATATTCCTAGTGAGTTAATTTTACTTATATTAACTTATTACTAAGATTCTTGTTAAATGCTGCCTTCAACTGCATCTTGACACACATGGGCATTTTTTTGATGTGAAAGTATTTTGAATACAGTTTTACTTTTAACTGATGCACAATTGAATGAGTCTCCCAAGAAGACCCAGCTGCTCTGTGTCTGTCACACCGGACATTGTCACAACTCCGATCTCTGGCTGCAATAAAACCTCCTCTGTGAAACCAGACTTCCCTTGCTCTCTTTTGGGCATCTCTCCTGCTGTTTTCTGACCAGAGCTTTCTGGTGTGTGCCAGGGTTGACATAAGCAAATGTCATGACATTTGCACAGTTGCCTGCAGCAGCAATAGTTGGTGTAGGTGCAGAGCTGTAGCTGCAGCCACAACTGCAGCTCCTCCTCTCCCTTTTCCCTGCCACTGTCTGCTCCTGAAGTAACTGCCCTCATTTGAATGCTGGGACTCATCTCTGCCAACTTCTAGCCTGTTCTTCTGACCCAGCAGTCTTGGCTGCCATGATGTTCAATGGACATCTAGTCTTTGTGTTCAGTGGAGCTGAATTTGACTGTAGTCATCTATTGAGGACAAAATGAATCTCCCCCCACTGGGGTTGATTTCTTCAGCTGAAGATGCCTGCAGTGGAGACACCTATATTTACTCAGATTAATCTCATTTCTGTTTTTTAACCTGATTTTCCCCCCTTCCCTAATGTGGTACCACAGGACATCTGTTTCTTGTTTTCAGTATGAGAAACAGATTTTCTTGCATAAAAACCATTTCTTCCCTCAATTCTCTCCAAATAAATTGGCATTGTTTAACCTAATTTTTCTGATAAATAATCCCTTTGAGACCTGGTTGTTCCTGTGGCTTCCAAATATTTTCCTATTAATCCTTATCTTCCTTGCAGTGTGATGCCCAAAACTGGAGACCGTACTCCAGTTGAGACCTTACTCATCATGCTGAGCAGAAGGAACAGATTGCTGTGTACAGGAGTAACAAATTTTCTTTCAGTTTCCTCTGCAGTTTTCTAATACTGGTCTTTTCAGACCAGTTTCTGGTTTTCAGAAAACTATGAGTGCTTTGTCATACATTCATTCCTCAAAACTTACCCTGAAGCTTGAGTATATCTCACTTTTGTGTCCATTAAATCACTGTCCACCTCTCCATTCTGCCTCTTCCTGGGTGTGCAGGCTTACACACACTGAGGAGCAATGCTGATGTGTGTAATGGCTGCACATGCTGGAGGAACAGGCTGGGATGGCCTGGCCTTTCCACTGCTGCTCCCCTCTCAGCCAAATCATGCCTTGGCTTTCTGGCACTTCATCACTTAAAAAATCTTTTCGGTATAAAGTCTGAAGCAGCTTAGAGCCAGGTCCCTTTTAGTAATATTTGTCCTTCTGTACTGGTGTGATCATTAGCAGAGATTCTGAAAGTAACAGGAGAGGGTAGTTACTAACAGGGCATTTTCTGGGGCTTTTAGATCATCTGAGACATTTCCTTTTTTTTTTTTTTTCCCCATTTTACTTCTATGTAACCTCAGTCAGTGGTTCCTCAGGAGTAATTTATTTTCCTACCTCTTTGAAGGCTTCAAGGTTAAACTTTTGTTTGATGTGGGTTAGAACAATTTTCATAGGACACTCACAGAATTTTTTCATTGACTGATATGAGTTATGTATCTGTATTATGTAAAATATGTATTTCCTGATATTTTTAAACTAAATACTGTAAGAGTTAAGAATTTTTAAAGGAATCCAGGGTTTGGTTTTACTGTAGTCTGATGTGTTTCTTCCATTGGGTGGAGGGAAGACAAGCATCTTGGTGAGATGCTTTGGTGAGTAAAAATGAGAACGTCACTTCCATGCACCTCTGTTCAACTTCCCTGTTAATCCAAGATCAGAGTTTATAATACTGAAAATCTCTGAGCAGTGTCTGTTTTAAGATTTGACTCTACAAGGTAGGAATGGATGGAGACGAACCAGAGGTAGAAGGCAATTTGAGTGAAAGCAACCATGAAACAACAGAATCGCTGTTCTGGGGAAAGAAAGAAGTGAAAGGAGCAGAAAAAAAGGTAGCGAGCTTCAAAAAGCAGACATCAACAAGCCTGGGAAACAGGTAAATGTGTGTCTTCTGGGAAGATAATCCTGAAGATAAATGAACTGTCAGTTACTGAAACTGCTGTTAACAAAAGCAGAATGGAAAGCTATCCTGATGTGAATGAAAGGGAAAACCAAGCAGGAGAGCAGCACCCAACTGCACCAGGAGCCAAGACCTAGAAATCAAAGGGACTTACGTGATAGGTAGAAATGGGGATTCATAACTGACAGTGACTGCAACAAAGCGGAATCAACATGCTGTGGTGCAACTGGAAAAAAAAAATCACATGTGAAGCCAATTAGGGAAAAAAAAAATCTAAAATGCCACTTTTCTATAAATAGACAGAGGAAAATGTACATCTTTTAATTTAATGAAAAGAAGTACAAATAGCAGATGAGGCATAAGAGCTGGAAAATTCAACATTTTCTTCACTTTAGTTGCACAACCACATTGGTGGCAGGCAGAGTGTTGTGGCATGGCTGCACAGCGAAGTCAGGAAAGTACAGGCTGCACAATGGATATAAAAATTAGAAAACTCTTATGTACAGAGTTACTCCTGCCACATTTATGATCTGTTTTATGGCTCTTATCACTAGGCATTTTCAAGGAGTGAGAGCACATTTCCTCCATCTCCTGCAGGAAGGAGCTCATTATTCCTTATTAATTAGGTCTTCAGTCACTAATCTGTTATGTACCTTTCCAGCAAATGTTTACAGATAAGTGTTGTAGGATCTAATTGATGGAGGATAATTAGCTCCTCCCTAATTAGTGTGAAGTGTGCTTCTTTTCACTCTGTGGATGATCACTTATGAATGAAAGGCCACAAATGGAAAACTCAAGATGTGCAATGTGTCAGGAGCTAATTTGCTTAAACTATTTTTGAAAGCTTATTCAATTAATACCCCAATAGTAGGCTTATACATGAGAGTGTGTGACTGACTTTGGTTGTAGGCAGGCATGTTGTTGCCACAGACTTGAGCATTAATCTCGTGCTTAGTTACCATACACTGCACAGGCACCAAGAGCAGCAGGTCAGCAGGCATCAGCAAGGCTGATAAAGCACGTGGAAACAAAGCAAAACCTTCTGGAATTTTTGTCTAGAACTTCATCATCTTACATAATCGTCTCAAGTCTGAAAAAGAATGAGTTGTTAGCAGCCTGCACCAAAGTGGCTGATAAACTTTGGCGTGTCTTTTTTTAAAAATGTGTGTCCTAGTTAAAACAGCTGGGACCAATTCGTCACTGGATGGGTGTAACCCAAACCTGTGTATTCTATAGCCTTCCATGTCATTTCCCA
>JAWWES010000081.1:60677654-60717211 GCA_035583135.1 Lophotriccus pileatus | reverse complement strand
ATACTTATTGTATTATTTTAATAAATTGTTATTCTGACTTATAATCTCTCTTTTGAGTTGAGTTCATTTTCCCTGCTAGGTAACTCTTAAACCAGCACAGTGATCACTTTTACCTGTGACTGTAAAAAGAAAACTGTAGATTAGCTGAGTTACTTTCTGTTGACAGATAATCACTATGAAATGTAAGTGTTGAGGCTTGGAGTATGTGTCTGTGTATCAGAAAACTTGTAAGAGAAGATGTGGTATTTATACAATTAAAAATTATGTAGATTCATAGCATAGCCTGAGCGCAGACATAGGCCTGTAGGCAGATATGTTTCTGTATGGATGAACACTACAATGTTTGGTGTTTGACATAAGCCCATTGCTCAAGAGCCCACTTATATTAATAAAAAAGTCTCTCATTGAGTTTCCATGTACTTTTTCTTAGATGACACAGATAGAAATACCAAGGGAGAGTAAGTAGGCCCCCTCTCCTAGTTATGAAGAAGTCTTGAGATGTGTCCCTTAAGGATTTGAAACCCTGGAAAACAAGAACACAAATCCCATGAACTTTTTTTCTCCCCGGGAGGTTTAAATCAGTTTAATGACTTAGGAAGTTATGTTCTTCTGCTTTTCTGCCAGCCTAACATACAGAGTGAGACAGGAGCTGGGGAGTCAGACGGGACATGGATGAGGTTAGGATTACCTACAAATTTCTAATGTTCTCTGAGACTGGAGAATTGCTTCAGTTCCCTGGAAGCCTAATACTGTTAATCAGCAAAGAAAGATATCACTGTTCCATTACTTGCTGCAGCTGAAACTCAAGGAAATTACTTGGGTCTCATTATCAGATAAAGTTAGGATGCCAGTATAAAAGAAAACTCTTTTTCACACTCAGGTTGAGAGTAATTTATTTTTTGTAGCTTAGATTTTAAAAATAGAGAGCCACAGCACAGGAGAATATGATAGAACCACACAGAATCTGGATACCGCAGATCTGCTTTGATACAATAACCGTTTCCAGCCTTTCTTTTATCTTTATAACCATTTCTAGGTATGGTGGGAAGAGATTAGGGTGGCAAACTGAGCAGTGCATCCATCCACTATGAGGCACTCACCCTGCTTCATTATTTTGTGGAGCCTGCAGCTGTAAAAGGGTCTGGGACCTTGTGCTGCTCAGTGTACCTAGGGTATGAAACAATGCTCAGGGGACAGAGTGGAACCCTGCAAATCCACTAAGGAAAGCAGGATCAGACTCTGCATCTGGTCTGATCCTCACTTTTCACTTGTGGAGAGTGACCCTAATTGCCTTCCCTGGGGCAGATACCTCTCTTTGGCAACAATGGCACCACGGTTGGGCCAGGACCCTGGCCCCCCTTCATTCTCTGTGTTTCCTGCTGCTGCATGGAAAGGGATGCCTGGGAGAGCCTGCTCACTGCCTCTGGGATTCAGCCAGTCCTCAGGCACTCTCCTACCTTACTGCTTGCAGAGAGACTGATAACAGAAGTGTGCTCCCAGCAGAGGTCATGTGAGTCTGTAAATAGCTGTTGAGTGGGATTGGTGGTGTGACTGTGAGTTTTAGTGCTGCAGAAACCAGTACTGCTAGACTGTAAATCCTAAGAAAACTCATTGCTCCCAGTCCTCTGGGCATTTTCTCCTGGGAAATCTTGCTGTAATGAAAGCCAAGCTGAAGGGCTTGGTTACGTTCTAGGCAATGGCCAGTTTCCAGTGGGGTTTTGATGCCAAAGTTCAGATGTTTTTCTTTTCCTTGAAAAACACAGCGCTGACTAGCTTAGGCTAGTTACAAGATGTGAACTTGCAGAAACAGGATATGCCAGCAGGGATGACAGCATGAATGTCCCTTCTCTCTCGTGTCATTAGAAAGAGATGCAGCTGCCAGCTCAGGTGCCTGAACCCTGAGCAGGACTGAAACAAAGGATAAGCCCATACGGGCTCTTGTTTTCCTTCTAAATAACTTGGCAAGTACCTGGCAAAACCTCTGGGAATCTCAGTGGTGAAATGTAAAACCTTCCTGTCCCCTGGAGTCTCCAGCCACCTCTGAAGAAGGATATGTGACTTTCTGAAGGGAGAGGACACATGCTAATTGGGGGGTGCCACAAAATGCACTCTGCTGCTCTTTGCCAAAGTCCTTCTTTTCCTGTCTGAGTTGGGAGTGTGGAGAGCCTTGCTTTACAGCCCAGAGGAAGTCTGGAGTGTCAGTGTGGATTAAAAGGAGGAGAGTATGAAGTATGCCTTGTCTTAATTCTTGAGGGTCGGGATTGCTGCAAGCCCAAAGTCACCCAGTCCTTAAGCTAAAGAATATTTTTTGGATGTGCATTGTTTGTTTGCTAAAGGTCTTTTTTACTGTCTCTTACTTAGTGACTAAAATTGGTATGCTTTTTTGCATATCAGCTGTGATATGCATGACATAATGACCAAAGCCAAAAATTAGGTCTTTAAGGTAATTCCATGTAGGAGAAAAGGCTGATAGAGAACTCAATTTTCTCTGAAGCCAGAGTAACCCCCATGTACAAGGTTGTGTAACCCTGAACTCAGTAGCAATCAAACAACTAGGAGACTACATCTTCATTCAAAATCCTGTTCTCCATTGCTCCAATGGTATGTATACCATGGCACATCCATATAGGGCCTTTTTCCTTATGCAGCAGGATCAGCTTCTCTCCAACTCTGTCAACCTGGCTCTCTGAAACCAAGCTTAGCCCTATCCTCTTTGAGAGCCTGTGGATTTCTAAGGCACCTCATTTGCCTTGTTTTAGGAAGGTAGATAAACTCAGCTTTCTGCTTCCGATGATCTGTAAGGAGTGAGAATTAGCACTTTACATAAAACTTAAATGATATTATTAGCTACGATAGTGATATGTATCAGATGACTCCTAGTTTTTTGATAGCTAGGGTGAGCCGCTCTGGCTATAGAAATTGTTGATGCATATTTGGATACATAGCTTTGAGAGGAAGGGGATTATGTCCTTTGCTGTGCTCCACAGTTTCCCCACCTTCCCGAGCCTGGGAGCTGCTCACTGCATGCAGGGAAGCAAGATGAGCAGGCAGGGAAACTAAAGTGAGCCAGTGCTGGGGACAGCTATGATTGTTCCAGGAGACTTAAATGTGACCTAGTGCCTGAGCAAATAGTGACTCAAGGAGATGAACCACAAAAAACAGCTTTTGAGAGAGCAGCTTACCCTTTTCCCTAGCACTGGCATATAACCAGTTCCTCTTTGAGGCTTTCCTTTATGTATTTCTTTTCTGCACCTGAGGTGCAAATGAAAGGCAAACAATATGGGTCAGGTATGATGGTCTTGGGTAATGAACAGCTGGGAATAATTACCTGCTACCAGGAGGAAGGATGATGGATGGAGGCAAGGAGCAGCAGTGTGACATCTTCAGCTGGCTGCTGTGACAGGAGGGGAATCAGAAATGCCCAGAGAAATTGCCTGGAGGAGCTCTGAGGCTGAGGCAAAACAAGACTGCTAGAAACAGGTCATGCTACACCAGCCTGCTGGGGAAATACTTCCAGAGACATTTCTTATTGTGAGACCTTCATGCTTGCCACTGGAAAATCTAATATTAGCCCTGGCTTCCAGCAAGACATATATTTCCCTAATGGGCTGTGGGAAGCCTCTGCTCCATTCTTTTTTGCCTGAAACTGTGAGCTGAGGTGCTCTGCTGCCTTTCCATGTGGTATGAAGCAGGAGCAGAGAGTGGTGAGGAGAAAGGGGTGGCAGGCTGGGGCCAGCCTGAGTCCTCACATGGGAGCAGAGGTCCTCATGTAGCTCTGGGATTCTGTGCCTAGGAGGGAAGGAGGGAGGGAGGGAGGGAGGAATGAGCTGAGCCACAGAGCCCTTGCTCTCTGGGATAGCAGAGCCAAACTCACATGTCATGGGCTATTATATGGCTGGGACAGTTCCTGTAGACACCAGCTTCTCCCTGTAGACACCAGCTTTTCTCTGTGGCTATTTCCTACAGCTGGGGCTGGGATATTGCTGTCACTGAAATGCATGAGAATCTCCTACATAACCAGGAGGCCAGAGAAGAGCCCAGGAAACTGTTCCCCTTAAATAGTTAAACTGCCTCTCGACAAGCACAATGTCACATTGAATTTGAAACAGGGAACTTTTTATATTTCCCCCCGATTGTGCTGGCACCTGGCAGATGCCTGTTTACCACAGGCATCCATACACACAGCAATCAAAGGAAATCAGAGGCACGGATTAGCAACAGCTGCAAGTCATTAGTGGCAGCCATGGGAAAGCACAACTCTGCACCCCGCTTCCAAATAACCAACGTGAGTATTCCAGAGCACAAGGGTTACCGCGGGGCACTCTGCGGGCACCAGGGACAGCAAACAATTGCCTCGCTTGTCTCTGGAGATGGCTTCTTCACTCTCCCAAAGGCAGCATGTGTTATCAATGAATCAATCACATTTTATTGGCCCATTGAACGTTAACTCTTTGGGAGGCTGAATTTTGCTAACTGGGAGTCATCAGAGCTCTAGGATGCGGTCTCTACCTGTACAAAGTATCCAGTGAATCTTTATTTTCTTTGGGCTGATTACTGGTATCTTTGGCAGTGTCTCAACATGAACGAGGACATGGAATCTCCTAGAGTTAACTCTCATTTTACAGGAAGTTTTATTAGAGCAAGTGTAGAGCAAAAGCTGACCAAAAACCTTCTTTGTGTATCTTATTTCCTTATTCAATTCATTTTGAATGAGAATAGAGTCCAAATTTTATTTAAAAACTTGGTGTTGATTGAAATTTCCATTGCAGATTTAGGCAGCTTGAGTTTCTATTTTGATCAGTCTCCGGAAAAGCTGATTTTACTTCAAAGCATCTCTGACTCTTGCAGGAGCAGGAAGCTGCTGCCCTATTAATAGAGAGCAGAATCCAGCATCACTGAGGCGTGGCTGATCCCCAACAGTCCTTACATATTTGGCTGTATCTGCCCTCATTTCTCTCTGGCTCAGCATGGCTTTCACCATCACAGGTGCAGCACCCAAGCTGTGTGCACGGTCTTTGTGGTCTACAAGAAGTGCCTGCCTTGTCCCTGCCAGATGGGAACACTATCCATGCCTTGTATTTGCCTGGCTCTTGACCACTGCCATGAGGACGTGGGAGCATGTGAAGGGGTTGACAGCAAGAAATGTACAAATGCTGATATCCAGTATTTCAAAATACCTCTTGATCTTCTCCTGCTTTTACTAAAGGAAGGGAATAAGAGGAAAAGGGATGGAAGCAAGGAAAGTAGTCACAGAGACTAGAGAAATGGCAAGCTGGGGGAACAGACAAAGACCTTTCCAGAAAGGCCATGGTCAACTTGACCTTGTAGCCCCTGGGTCTCTTTCCTGCCCCAAAACCTTCAGTTACTCTCAGCTTCCCACCTGCATCTCCTACCACAAACATTATTTCTTATATTCACTCCCAAACCTCACTAATTACTGAAGTTTGGTCAGACCCAGCTTCCTCCAGCCCCCTTTCTCCTGTGTGCTCTCTGGTGTTACTGCCAAAGTTGAATTTGTTTTCCCCAGGGATAACAGCATTTATATGGAGGCAAAAGAGGATTTTGGCCTTCTCTTCCAAGGCCTCTTAAGCTGACTCTGCAAACAAGGAACATGCAAGCAAAACCTTAAAGGTAACAAAGGAAAGTATAGTTTTCAAGTAAAAGAAAAGTGAATTGTCTCAAAAGATAAAATATTTCAAGTACTCAGGTCTCTGAGTCTTATGATGAAAGCAAGAAGAAAAGGGAGTGAAGGAGTGTTAGTTCTGACACTCTCTCAGTCCTGCAGCTGTTTCCATTTGAAAACTAATGGTTTTAGGATCACAAAAATATATAGTAAGCAAGACAGATATTTGTGATAGAAGCTTCATTGCTACTAGCTGCAGAAAGTAGGGTGGCTTTTTGCATGGCAACTGAGGGAAGCAGACTGATTTTGGGAAAAGTTTTAGGTAAGTGCTTGTTTTTAAAGAAGTTATTGATTGTTTCTTAAGTTTGTGAAATGGTGGAAAACTGCCTTCCTTATTCTTACTTTTGCTAAAAATTGGGAATGAAGGAAGATGTAAGTTTCCGAAAAACTATTTCTATTTTTTTTTTCCAGTAAAAGACTCTATTATCTGTGTGTTTTTTTCTGTTCTATCTTCAACTTAAGAGTTAAAGTGTTTTACTTGCTGAGGTAAAAATCACGCTGGTTTTTGTTTTGGTACTTTGAAGTAAGACCGTGGTTCTTTCTGTGCTTCAACTTAATGTAGTCTAACTGGCTGTTGTTCAAACTACATTGTGCTGTGCTCACTTGCAGTGTTCAGGTAATCTAGGCTCTTCTCTACCTTTGCAATTCCTTCTGCAGTTCCTTCTGTTCCAGCTAGATGTGCTAATCCAAACTTCTGCTGGCTGATGTTCTGAGAAGCTGATAACTTGTACCTACACTACAAAAGGGACTTTGTTGTCAAAATTGGCAAATAGTCATATAAATATTATGCCATCAGAGAAATCAATTTCCTATCTTCTGGATGTTCTTTTATTTTTCTTTTTGTTTTCTTTTTTCCCAACCTATATATAACTGTCAAGTTCATGTTGAAAGGACCGTAGTCCATCTCTTAATAGAATCATTGCTGAGGTGTAAAGAAAGTCCAAGGGTAAGTCAGTACAGTGGGGAGGGTATTAGAAAATAAAGACTAGTGAAGTAAGATGTAAAGACTAGTGCATTCAGTGTATCAGAAACACTGAAGGGATAAAAAAAACCCCCAAACTTAGGGATAACATGATTGTTGCATATAAATGCCTATATTTGGAAGATGTAGTCACCTTTTCCAGAGCAATTTTTTCAGTGAAAGAGTTGCTCTCTAGTCCCTGCCAGTTCCCTGAATTTAATCTTGGTAAGAAAGATGGTACCGTAGGTATTTGAGTAATGTAAACAGAGGGGCAGCTCAGCAGAGGAGAGCTTTACTTGCAGATTTAAAAAGGAAAAAACACACTTTTTTTCCTTTTTGTTTTGTTTTTTTTAGCAGTAAGGTTGTGTGTGGACGCAGCGACCACTTCTTGGTACAAGGATCCCTTCATTCATCACTGTCTTTGTGGATCTTCAGGAAAGAAGGGTTTCTTTTGATGGAGTAGAGTGCTGATTCCTGTTGGGGCACAGGCTACAGAACGGATGTCAAGCTTCACTCCTGCTTGCTAGAAAGGGTTTTGCCCTGCTTGGGGAACTTGTAGGATTTGCTCTGTTTGTGTAGCTCTTATTTTTCTGCGAAATATCATGGTCGGCAGAGCTCTGGATGGGGGATCTAAACCCCCTTGGATGGGACTGATTACATAATGCCCAGAGTCAAAATGATGTGTGCGGCTAAATGATGAAATCTTTAAGGTTTGCTTTGTTTTCTTTTTCAGTATAGGACATAAATTGCCTTTTCTGGACATCCAAATGTTCAATTGCCTTTTCCAGTTGTGCCTCAGCTATTGAATTTCCAGCCATCATAGGGCTGTGGGGTCTAATAGTGTCACCAGCCCTTTCAACTCTTTCTTTGTGAAACATCAGCAGTGGTGTAGGCTCTTGGATCAAAAACCAGTGATTTACTGTGGTTTATGTATGTGTCACAGATGCAGATCCTGCAGAGAGATGGGGCTGTGAAGGTAGAAAGATGAAGCTTAGACTCTTTTCTGTAATTGATGATTTCTATACTAGATCAAACTTAGTCAGTGTTTTCAACTTTTAAATTTTGGGTCTGCACAAATGAGTAGGTGAAAAGAGCAGTGAATACAGGATTGAGAAGCCTTAGGAGGAAACTGAGACCTGAATTTGTGCTGAGCGATTTTGGTCAGTTCATCCATAAGGATTAAAAGCAAAACTTTGTTACTTTAATTCTGATTCTTTCTTCACCTCAGCAGCCATGTGAAAAGGGTACAAGGTGCTTTGATCATTTTATTTCAAAGTCATCTAAAGCATCTGATTGCAGCCCTGTAAGCTGAGAAATGGGGCTCATCATAAAGCATTTAAAATAGTTTTCTTCTATGAGGACTGTTGCACACAGGTCACTGACTTGTGTCTCAAAAAGTGCTTGATGGGGAGCAGTGGTCCTCACCCAACCCATCCCAACCTAGCCTAGCGTAGCAGGCAGAGCTGTGCTTGGTCAGTCTCCTTGCTCCAGGGACTGCAGGGGAAACTTGTGTTTCTGAGCTTAGCTGCTGTGAATAATGTCCAAGTTGGATGGCTGAATTTGCTCTGAGAGGATGCTATGAATAGCTGTCTTTATGTAGCGCTGGCATCTCTGTTCAGGAGGGCCTTCAATGGAGCATCTATACTGACTTAACTGCTTTTCACATCTGTTGGAAGCTGTATGTGTGTACCCTTTCAGGTCAAGAAAAATGATTTTGTAGAAACCTTGCTGTTAAAATGACTTGCTGCTCAGGATTAAAAACCAGAACGATTCCATTTTCCACTCCTGACAAGGATCTCTAAGTCTCCACAAGCACAAATACTCAGAAAGACTATCTCGTTCTTTCCAGGGAGCTGTAGTGCCTTTGACAAATCACAGAGTTTTTTCCTTTAAAGAAAGCCCTGGGGTGCTTTGCAAGATGCTCTCGGTTCTGATTCACCATCTGAGTATGTTTGTATGTGCAGGGGGAATGAGGCTGTGTTGCACGTAGCCCTAGAGGCCTCATTAAATTGTGATGTGTGGTGTCACATTTCAAACTCGCAGTTCTTGCTGTCCCTAGTTTAAAACTTCATGCAAATGATGAGTAACAATGGTCCAGAAACTGTCTTGACAAAAAAACCCACGTGCGAAACAATGACTGAAATGATCTGAAATACCCACTTGTTTTATGTCCTTGGGTTTTCAGTTGCTCAGGTCCAAGACCACTCTACTTGAGTTGTCAGAGGTGTAATGTGCCCTTTACCACTCTCCAAAATACGGAGCATCAAAACCTAGTGAGCGCTTTGGAAAATGCTCTTAATGACTAATGTGCAACTGGTTGGGATATGTTTGGTCATGTCTTTACACTGTCATTTGTGTTTCCTCAGGAAATATACCAGTGCTGTTTTGATGAAGGTCAGCATCTGTTTGTACTTATTTAACTAGAAGAAGCGTATTGAGAAGGTCAACAGCATTCTTAGACCTGGGAGAATAATTAGCAATGAATTATTCTACTGTGCAATTGTATTTTTTCCCTATTTGCCAATTATCTTCAGCTAACTTATAAAATGTGTCAGCACTGAAAGAATTATTCACAAATAAGTTCTCAACAAATAGTTTGAAAGGGTGCTGGCAGGTGGTCTGGAAGTGGCATGTTCCCTGCCTGGAGGAAGGCCAACAGGGTCACACTGTGGTAGAGAATGGACAGGACACAAGGCACTGGCCTAGCCTTGATGTTAGAACAGAGGCTCCTCTTGGCCACGCACAGTTACTTTCAGGTCTGAGGTGTCTGAGTCTTCTGACACCCCCAAAAATCCCCAGATAGGCAGCAGCAGAGTAGTCCTGGGGTTTTAGAGAATGCAAGTTGCTTTTTTTTTTTTCTCAGAAAAAACCATTTAATTAGGGTGTGTTAATATCAAGCTATCAAGACAAAACACCAAGAAACCAAAACTAATCATCTCTGTGAAAGGAAGAAGTTGATCTTAATTTCAGAAGGCTCATGGTACTATGAAACAGCTTCAAATGGTGGCTCAATCAAATTGTGACCCTTTTTTTTTTTTGTCAAATGTGTTCTGTATGTACTTCTGCCCCTTTGGGGCTGAGTCAAAAAATATGCATAGAAAAATGGAAGAATATGGAAGGATAATATGCTGGTTGTGTTTTGGTGAATAGCTGGCTTTTAGAAGTCTGAGTTGAGATGTCGAATTTGCACCAAAAATTGTTGTCTCCTACACATATCAGCAATTATTCTTATGAATGAGAACTATTGGAAGAATCTATCTATATCAAGTTCAGGTCCAGCTCTATCCTCATGTGAAACACTAACATAAACCAGGAATATTAATTGTTGCTGATCTGTGCTTAGTATACTACTCTTAAATAATAACAAGCAAGCTATTCTTAATAGACTTAAGTGACTTAATAGATTTAACTGATACGACTTTTGACTTAGCAATATCTCCGAGGAGAAGATAAGTCTATATCAAAACCAAAAGAGTGTTTTGTGTGGGGCTTTCTTTTGTGTGTGTGTATGTTTTTTTGTTTGGTTTTTGTTGTTGTTGTTTTTGGGGTTTTTTTTGTGTGTGCGTGTGTGGTTTAAGAAGGAATAAAACAATTTTTTTATATCAGAATTACAACTGTTGTTGTGCAGTGGGAGTTACAGGCAGCATCTTTATGGAGTCTGGCTCACTAAAGTCCTGATTTTGTGTGTGACTGGATACGATAACTTGTTAACTTTTGCTGTCCTTATGTATGTGCTTTTTCTAGGAGTATCTAAAAGTGTTGACCCAAGGGCCAGTTTCTGTAGTGGTAAAAGATAAGCCTGTCCCTATCTAGATTAGTCTTTAAACTTCAGGGGCATAACTCAAGAAAGACAAGGAGGTAATGTTAATGAAATGAGCTCAAGTACTGGCAATCAAGGTAATTCCTCAGGATATGTTTGATTGAGTATTACGCTGGCTAGTAAATAACCCTCCACCTGCACCAATTTCTTTTAAATTTTGTTTGCGTAGTTCATGCTTAAGTGGATTTAAGATATCTTCAGAATAATCTTGACTTGAAGAGGCTGCCAGAGGACAAGAACAGTCTTTCCTCATTGGTTTACTCTTTCCACAGCTTGGAGAATCACAGCTAATTGACACTGTTTCCATTTTAATTACACATAATTTTTCTGTTTTGCTACCCAGGGAGCCAGGAGAAGAAAACAATACTCTGTCTACATGCAAATCTTCCAATCAACAATTTAAAACCTTTTGTTCCCAAATTTCTTCTTTTTATTTCAAAATGAAAATGTGCCTGCTTGGGCAAGTCCTTACATGTTTTCATTGAGTGGGGATTCTGTCACTGATGTTCAGACCTGTAATTTAGTGCAGGAAGCTTCCCCCTCCTTTTCCCTGTAGATTGGGGCTCAGGGTTGACATTTAGGCCTAATGTCAGTGTTTCCAGCTTGCATCTTTTTGGAAAGAGGTGTCCCACAAACAGTAGATGTTGTGATTCATGTGCCTCTTGTGCTTGGAACTGAGCCCTCTTCCATGCTGTCATGTCTCACCTTCAACCCTGTGCAGGCTGAATCTGTATTTTGATGAATGTGTGGTGCAGGTACATGGAATGTTGCATTGCTTGCACTGGTGTAATGAAAGATGCTAAGGCGAAGAGCAAATGTGGATATAGAAGGACAGAGTGGGAAAGTTAGTGGCTTCACAAGAGAATTGTTAGAATTGCTGCTCCAAGGCAAAAGCCAGCGTGAGTTTCCTGTGGACTTGGGCAGACCTCTTGGGTGAAAAAGACTTTTTGGGTGGTTGGGGAAATGTTGCTGGAGCCAGGAAGGAAAAGATATCTGTGTGTGTGCATGTCCAGTCCCTCTTGGTGGTGGAGTCAGCAGAGACCTATGCAAAAATACCACTTTTGGAAGGAAAGTGGGAAATGCTGTTGGGAGGAGGAAAGGGGGAAAGCTAAAAAGTATTTTTAGTAGAGAACTGCCCATGTTTCCATGAATGATGGCAAAGCTTTCCTGCTCTAGTTTGGAAAAGTAAATATTGGCTGTGGGAACAGTGTTCCTGATGCACTGAATCTACTTTCCTAATGTTGGTGGGCTCAATCCTATGAATCCAAGGCTATGTTTGGTTAAGCTAGATGCTTTGGAGGGTAGGAAGGCTGCTTTCATGCCTTGCCATGCCTTTTGCCAGGTACCAAGTATGCTCCCTGAGCAAAACCAGGCAATCTGTGCCCCAAGCAAGCCTTACTGAATTGTCCTGCAGTTTTATGATGAAGAGGTGAAAGCTGTGGTCCTACAACATGACAAAAATAGGGAGGTTTTTAACGAAATCATTGTATAACGTCAGCTGTTCTTTTTCATGAAAAAAGTTTTAAGCACAAGTTGAATCCAGTTGTTTGGAAGAAGGACGGGTCTCCTGGCACTTTAGTGTAGAGAGGTGGGAAGCCACCAGGTGCTGCCGGCCAGCTGCTCACAGTGGGGCTGTACTGTGTGAGACCTCTGCAACTCCCATGGCCAGGACGCCCTTTTGCCCTGCAGTCTGTGTCATCTCTCATCTCTCTTCTTTTCTTCCCCTTCTGTTTTAAATTCTTGAAAATCCATCTGTTTGTACCAAGGCTGGTG
Organism: Lophotriccus pileatus; assembly: GCA_035583135.1. Lineage (NCBI taxonomy): Eukaryota > Metazoa > Chordata > Aves > Passeriformes > Tyrannidae > Lophotriccus > Lophotriccus pileatus. Next base: position 60,704,974 of record JAWWES010000081.1, on the reverse strand, counting down.
ACTAATGAAATAACTCTTATTAGGTCAAAATAGCTGAAATCATACGGCAATTACACATGCACACTCACATGCACACAGAAGGGTTGTTTCCCCCCCGCACCCCCCTTTTCCCATCCCTGGAACAAAACATTCCCTCACTGTTCTGAGGGCCAGAGCAGCTGCCCAGCTGGCAGGAGGAGAGATGTTAATGCTGTCAGTGAAAGCATGAGTCACTTTGCAAAAGTTATTTAGGAGGGTCACCCTTCTTGTCCCCTTTCCCCTCTAGCCACAGATCCTTTTGGGTTCATCAGATGCTGGAGGTCTGCACTGGCTGCTGCCCACAGAGAGCACAATGAAGGCTTGTCAAGGCAAGAAGGCTCTTGATGGGAGTTATAAAAATGAGTAGTGCCATGTTTGACTATCTGTTAGTCTCCTGAAAAAACCTTCTGCCTGTCTTGGAAGCATGTGATACTAGCTCCAAGGCTGCCTTTTTCTTTATTTGTGTATATGGTGGTTTTCCTTTTTTTTTTTTTTTTTTTTTTTTTTTAAGTTAATTAAATGGCAGCTATCAGCATGTGAGGGGAAATAAGAAGTAAAAGACATAAGGAAAAACCTGCTTCTCTAAGCTTTTTGGAGGATGCAGAGCAATTCTAAGACCTGTCTCTAGTTGAGACCCCTTCCATGACATGAATCTCAACCCATAAGATTGAGACTGATGTTTGCTGCCTCTCCAAACTCCTCTGGGACCACAGTGCCCCAGGAGCCAAATCTGGCTTAAGCACTACTTGCTCCTTCAGTGAGAGCTTGGCAACGTGCTCTCAAGTCAGCACCAGGTTTGTCACAGGGCAAACTTGGCTTGTGTACTTTCTCAGCTGGGAAAAGCCCTGACCTTTGTGTAGGTAGTGTTTGAGAGAAAGCTAGATGCCAACTGCTGTGAAGGCTGGTATTGGTGTAGTCATGGTAATTTTGCTTATTAGATATGTTCTGATAAAGATAGAATAAAGGTCTATCTATCCTGACCATTTGTTATGCTTTTCAAATATCTCTCTTAACCTAGAACTGCTGAATGGTTGCCATGCCTATGCCAGTGCACACTCATGTGCACGCTATGATGGAGACCAATCTCTGTAGTTCCCCTTCCACGGAGGTGGTCCACCATCAGACTCAGAGTTGTGATGAACAGGTGTTATGTTCCCTGCATGGCCTGAACCACCTCTTCAGAGTTCAGGATACTAATGTTAAAACTAAGCTACCGCTGGGGTCACACTGATGAGGTGGGACTGGAAGTTGTTCTAGTCTCTTCTGTGATTTTTAGTGTGTAAAGTGGGCATGTGCATGACATGCATAGGTCAGCTTCTGTGTCCTTCTCCTTGAGTCTATAGCACCTATCAGAGGCTGCTGAAAACTTTCTATCACTTCTTAATGTCAGTAGTTTCCCCATCTCCTTGTGTCAGCAAGTCTGCCAGAAGTTGCACTGTCTGCTCAGAGGGTTCAGTTTCCTTGATTAAATATGTCATAGGTTTAGAAATTATAGGAATAGTTTTTAAATTTTGTAGAGGGGAAAAAAAGCCAAATTTTTTTTTTGGAAGATTCAGGCATCCTTGATGACAATAGTTCTGGCTGGGTACAGGAGTAAAATTCAAAGTCAAATCTTTTGTTGCTTTTAACACTTAAAATGTTTTGACACTTTTCATCATTCCTTTAGAAATGTTTCTTATCACTTCTTAAGTGATCTGCTTATGATAGACAGGAATGCAGTCCGTTTCAGACTGTGCCACAAATGGAGAAGTGCTGGCTCACAGCACTGATGTGGCAGATACTTGCAGTGATAGCCAGTTGCATGTTCTCTTCTGAACCCTTTATGGCCTTGCTGAACCGCTAAATTAGCTTGTTATTTTTTTTCTTCTGGCGATCTGCTGTTAATATAACAAAAAGTATTCCTTATTTCTAAAAACAGGAAGGTGTTGCATGTGTGCTCGTGCATACATATTTTTCTCCTTTTCCTTCCTGCATACACCATTTCCCTAGTGTACAAAGATAAGTATTTAATTTGGTAGATAACTTGAAATTCTGATGTTTGAAAATGGCAGGCAAGCTAGTTAAGCAAACTTGCGCACATAAGTAAAAAAATAGTGTCTCCTGATGGCATTTAAATTAATATCTTTTAAAGATAATATGTTCTCTTCCTTGCTACCTTCCTGAAAAGACACCCATAAGTTGTCCATAAAATAACAAGTGACTAAGTGTACTGACAGAAGAATTACAAACCCAGAACACTCATCAGTGGCAAACCAGCCTTGTGTCATTTTGTGGGTGTCTAATTGGCCCCATGTAAAATACCAAATTAAGCCTGAATATTCAGATTAGAAGACTAAAATAGTCTCTTCCAGAAGTTTATTCTGTTCTCTGATATTTTTGTCCTATTTTCAACCTTTATAGAGGTGACACATCCCTGCTCAGCGTTACTGGCTGCGTATTGTCAGTCTGGAGTACTGGTGCTCCATCTGTGAGCTCCAGCTAGCAGCAGGTACTGTAAATCATAGAGATTCATGACAAGGCTGTGAAGTTTTCTGAAGGACAAATCGTAGTAGCTGTGTAGAAAATTACTGTATCCAGGAACCAGGAGCGGGTCTTGGTTTGTTAAACACTGCTGTGGTGTGTTTGGTGATGTTTTGACTATTGTGAATTAAATGCACAGAAACCACATGCACAGTCATGTACGTTTTGCGGCTCCGGTCTTCCTCATGTGTTCACTTTCACACTCCTGCGTATGCTTGTTGCCTTCAGAATAGCTGAAATGGAGCATTAGGCTGTTCCAAGGTTTTCTTTTAGATCTGGGAATGGAGAAGGTTGAGCCACCAAAAAGCATGTGGCTCTATGCTGCTACAGGGCTGTCAACGGCTTGGATGAGAGGGACCAAAGTGTAGTAGATCCAGTACCTAAATGGACACCGTCTAGATATCTTCCACTCTGTGATGCCACAGGCAGTTTTACTTTTTGATGATGTCCTTGAAGATTCAGCATGGCTAGTTTAGAGGCAGATGATATTCAGCTTCAGTTGTGCACCTTTTGTGCAGGTTTTTGGTTTTGTTCTTCCTAATACTGTAGGCCTTGAGGGGTCCTATGGAATGCCAGTAGATGAGTACTCCGGATGGTAAAGGCTGCCAGTAGGAACATTTGGCAGTTCAAGATTTAGAATGAAGCCAAGGCTGACTAAGTGGATGCAAGGGGACCTTACCATCAGGATAAGCCACGAGCAGCCCAAAGTAAGTAGTTGTCACTGTAGGATGTGGTGGAACAGGGCTTATGGTAGATCACTGCTGGTGAATCCAATGCAGCAAAGTCCAGCCAGTGCGAACTCTACTGTGCTGATTGTCAGAGCTGACCTGTCATGTTATGTGTGGGACTGCCAGTGCTGGTCTAAGTGGGAATAATGTGGGTGACTGGGTATAGGGTAAGCCTTGGGGTCTCTCTGTATAGTGTCTGCTTGTGTAACCCTGCTTCATCTCCTTGGCTTCAGTAGGTGTGCAGAGACACCCTTGGACTAATATGGATGTACTTAACAACCATCTGCAGGAAACTGTGCCTGGAGAAAATGCCCTGGCACATCCCTCAGTGCATCCTTGGGACATCTGTGTATGACTAGCTTCATCCTCTGTATTTCCAGCTTTTCACATGAATTCTTGAACGAGATGAGAAATGAAGCTATTCCTAGAAATTCCACTGCAGTTACATGTTTCTTTCCTTAACTGGCGGACTCGTCCTTGCTTCTTTTTGGTGCCAATGTTAACACGTCTTTTGGCTGTTAAGGGTAGTTTTTAGACTTGTTTAGAAGAATCTCCTCCCTTTTCCCTATGTGCCACTTACTGTGCAGGCCCATGGCTGTTGACTATTTAACTTTACAGGCTTTTCAGTCAACACATTTCTGTCCCACCAAGAACCTGGGCTCAGCCCAGGGCAGGACTATGGTGTAGGGAACAACAAATGCATAGCAGATGGTTTCTGTGCAGTTCTGCGCAGTTCCTGAAGCCTGTGCTGTGTGGAGCACTCCAAGTAATGAAGCATCATTTTGGCTTTAGGGCACCTGTTTACAGCCTGATATGAGGCTTGTGCATCAAACCATGAGAGAAAGACATGTGTGTGTGTCCCCATGCATTGAACCTCCTTGCTTGGGCTGCCTTGCCATCCTATGCAAGGCTTTCGTACAAAATATGTTTGTGTCCTTGGTGTGCCTGTGGTGGTGCTCTTGAAAATAGGAGAGAGACTGACTTCTTTAGGGCTAGTCCCACTCTAAATTTTCTGGAGCCCCAGATGGACCCCACAGAGCACCCTTACGAACACTGAACATTACTGTTAATGCTTCTGGCACCAAAATACAGCCAGCGACTCCTGCTTTTTCCTTCACCCTCCACCCTGAAGGGGGAAGAGGGGAAGGTACGAAAGAAAAGGTAAAAACCCAAAAACTACATGAATTGAAGAAGAAAGTTTCTCCTACCAACTCAATCTGGGACAAATCTGCTCACCACTCTGCTGCCTGGGGGTTTGTTTTTGGTGGTGATCCTTTGGCATCATGCCTCACAGCAGCCATTCTCTTCAGTTTCTGCTCCTAAAAATGTACTTTAGGAAAACTGTATTTCTGAGCCGAGTTCACAGGAGTGTTTCCACTTAGGACAACATTTAATTGTACGTTGGAGTCAAACTGAGATTGAGTGGGACTTGAGTGATGCTTAAAAAGAGAAAATATGCAGTTAAGACCTGGATCTCATTTGCAGGCTGTAACTGCTCTGTTGCACCAAGGAAGACCCGCAGCTGAGGCAGGCCTGATCTGCCTCTGAAGTTAGCAGTTGGATACAAGGAGTGAAAGAGGACTGACTAGCCGTTAGGGCAAGAGTTTGGATTTTTTTGATTCTGCACCCCGAGGACAACAGTGATGTGCAGGCAGGAGTGACAATCTCCATCCAGCTGCACAGGTCTGTCCCTGGACCTCATCTTAGCTAAGGTGATGTCTCTGGATCCCCAGATATGATGCTGGGTCATTTCCAGGGAGAGACCAGAGCTGTGGCTTTTGGGGGAGAAGGATATAGAATGGGATGGAAGCCCTGCACAGGGACTGCGTTTGGGCTGTTGTGGGAATGGGCAATACAAAGTAACCCCTCTTCCATGTCCGTGTTCCCACAGAGATTTCGTAGAGGTTTTATGCTGTTGACTTCCTTTTCCTACTGCAGTGGGAACTTCAGGGCCCTGGGGACCTTGTGTGTATGTCAGAGATCAAAGGAAGAGTGTGGGAAACATGGTTTCTCCTATAGGTCCCTGCCTGGGAAGCACTCTCACAAAGACTGTTTGGCTCTTATCAGCACAGAGCATGAGATAAACATGGCTTTGCTTTCGTCCAATCTGAGCTCCAGGTTGTTTAGGATTGATGCTATGGCAAAGGGCAAGGCTCTGGCTCTGCCCACTGCATAAGTGGGCTTTATTTTTGTGACTCATTGCCGAGGATAGGGAGCTTTGAAATGGTGGTTTTGGTTTTAGCATTTGGTATCGGAAATGTGGTGTGGTCAAACCCAGTAATTTTGTCTACAGTGAAGTAAGCCCAAGAAAGCTTTCCAGCAAGCTTGTTCATTTCTGTGGGGTTTTATTCTCAGTTTCAAGAATTAAGTTGAACAAAAGTAAGTATAGATCAGAAACATCACACACAACTGTTGTTGGAGGAAGCATGCAATTCCACTGATGAAGCAGCGTTTCCTAAAATAACAACTTCGGGAACCTCTGCAATCTGTTTCCCTGTCTCTTACCCTTTTACAAGAACTGAGAAGTCTTTCAGCATTATGAAGCAAGGGCTGTGAAAGAGCAACCAGAACAAGAGTGCCTCAGTCTCTCTCACTCTATCTGGGGACCTATTGGGCTATTATTAGCAGGGGCTACCAAATACATTCTGTAAATATTTGAAAAGCCTTGCCAAATGGTGTTGTGGAGACACATGCTCTCTTATGAGCCCCACAGTTACCAAACCCAGGCAAAATGCAACAGAAGAGCCAGAGCAGTTCACACTTATGAACCCATTTTGTTCTTATCTGTGTAAGAAAATGCACACAGATGTCTTTTGGGTCAAAGCTGAAAATTCTGTCCCTAATTCTTGGCAGAGAGGGTTTAGTTGCAAGTGAGAATGGTATAGCCGGGCTCTGGCCCCAAGGCTAGCACTTGGTGGTCCCCCGGCACAGACCTCTTTTGCTGATGTCTGGGAGCTGGTCTGAAGGGTCAGCCGGCTCCTTCAGTGTGACGTGAGGCCTGCATAACTTTTTTTGCGAAGATTTCCTTACGGGCTTCTCATCCTCTTTCGGCACAGGAGTGACCTGTAATATCAGATTCCATCGCTAGAGGGAGGGAAACTACACGGAATTATCACCCTCTTCGGCTCTCGCTCCTTCCATCCGCTCCAGGCAGGACAGCAAACGCTCTTTTAGGACATATCTGATGAGGAACAGGTAGAACTGTAGTAGGTGGGCTGTTTTCCTTCTACGGCACCAAGCCAGGGTTTGTGCAGACCCTCGTAGGTTGCTGTGCGCGGGGTCTGGGAGCTGTGCTGTGGGATGCTGTGCAGAGCACCTGCTGAAGCAGGGGGTCCACAGGAGCAAGGTAGGCTGCAGACACCTCCAGAGCTGTTCTGGCCATGCTCCCCGAGGTAATTTTTGTGGGAAGGGAAACTGCAGCACGGTGACAGAGGTTGCATCCCACTCCTGTGGTAACTGAATTGGAGGGTGAACGGCTCAGAGAGCTTAATGTGCGCCATGGGGTGAAGGCACATATGGTACAGCGGTGTGCTTGTGCCCTTCTGAACTAAGGTAGAATATGTGTGTTATCTCCCTAAATAAATCTCCTTCAAAATACCTATCAGCACTTGTATATTCACAGCACTGCATATTCACAATCTGTGATGTGGCTGCTTTAGTGTGGTTAAACAAATTAAACCACTAACGACAATGCAGCTTAGATAAATGTACCTAACACATTAGAAAAGCTAATTGAATGAAAAAAACCCAAATACAATCTTTAACAAAAGCAGATAGAAACTTGTGGTTATTCTTGAAGGAGGGCACCACAGACACCACTTTTTAAAAATTTATTTTTAATTTTTTTCATTTGAAAGCATAGCAAATTGAAATTAATTTAAGAGAAAGATGATGAGACTTTCAACCTAGGCATGGGAACACAGTTGCAAACTCAGCCTTCTTCCATGGGAAATGCTAGAGAGCATTCATTTCACTGCTTTCAGAACCTATTTCATGGAACCTGGTAGCTCTTTATCAATCACCTCTAAACTTGTGATTACGAAAACTAGTTAGGGTCAGCTTTCTCACCAAAATGGCACTAACTAGGTACACTGTTTTTACTTTACCTGCTGAGGGGACCATCCATTTTCCCTACAAGATGTGGATGTGGGAAAGCAGACATGTTGGAACCAGTTACTGGCTCCAGATTCTGCATTTGGGATGAGGCAACTCTGGATGTTCATACAGACTGGGAAATGAGATGCTGGAAAGTAGTCCTGTGGAAAGGGACCTGGGGGGTCCTGGTCAATGGCAAGTTGAATATGAGTCAGCAGTGCCCTGGCAGCCAGGAGGGCCAACCATGTCCTGGGGGGCATCAGGCAAAGCATCTCCAGCCAGTCGAGGGAGGGGATTGTCCCACTCTGCTCTGCACTGGTACAGGCTCACCTTGAATATTGGGTGCAATTTTGGGTGCTACAATATAAGAAAGAAGATAAGGTGCTAGAGAGCATCCAAAAGAAGACAATGAAGATGCGGAAGGGCCTTGAGGGGAAGCCATATGAGGAGTGGCTGATGACACTTTGTCTGTTCAACCTGGAGGAGTCTGAGGGAGACCTCATCGCAGTCCACAACTTTGTTGTGAAGGGAAGAAGAGGGGCAGGCACCGATTTCTTCCCTGTGGTGACCAGCAACAGGACCTGAGGGAATGGCCTGAAATTGTGTCAGGGGAGGTTTGGGTTGGATATTAGTAAAATGTTCTTCACTGAGAGAGTGACTGGGCACTGGAACAGGCTCCCCAGGGCAGTGATCACAGCACTGGGCCTGACAGAGTTCAAGAAGCATTTGGACAATACTCTAGGGCACATGGTATGACTCTTGGGGATAGTCCTGGGCCAGGACCAGGAGCCAGGAGCCAGGAGCTGGAATCGATGATCCTTCTGGGTCTTTTCCAGCTTGGCATATTCTCTGATTCTATGATCTCTGTTCTAGACTTTCTTATGATGGCCATGGCCGTAGCACCGTGCTGTATAGTGCTGCAGGCAACTGTGTTGTCATCTCTTGGGAGATTTTCTCCTGAGGGGATGTTCTTGAGGGATGATAGTGGACCGGTATTTTTTAAAAAGTAATTTTTAAGATGAAACAGAAAAGGTAAGATAATTCACTGCAGCATGGAAATAAGTCAAAGTAATAAAAATAAGAAGTAAAATTGACCAAGAATGAATGTGACCATGGCTTATCTGTTGCTCAAGCATGAACAGACGAAAAACAAATCAAAAGTGAAAAGGCACATATGTGGGTTTGTGTTTGGTCTTTTTATTTTTTAATTTATTTATATTTTTAAGTACAAGCTATTATATATTGTTGGTAGCAGTAGAAAAACAAAAAAAGTCAAGACTTTTTTTCTTAATGAAAGAAATCACAAATAGTGCAGGACTCTAACTCTGGAGAAAATTGAAAGATGAAACTATAATGAGATTCTTAATGTTTTTTTTGGAGATGGTCACTGTAACTATCTGGGTCACTGTCAGAAAAGAAAAAGGACAGGGTAGAACTATACTGAACATATGCTATCTTCTCCCCTGCCCCTTATCTTTTATATACAAAAAGAAATGTGCACACCTCCAATGTGCAAAACATGGCTTCTGGAATTAAAAACAACATGGAAGAGTTGAAACAGCAGCAGGTCACTGTAGTACAGGACAAGGAGGCATTGGGTTGTGCTCTGGGCTCAGCCTTCCTTGGGGAAGACCTCGTCTGGATGCAGTGTTGCATGGGGCTGGCAGTGGTGGAAAGGAGGCAATTTTCTTCATCAAAAGTCTGTCCCATCATTGCTGGCGGTCGGGAAGAGAGGATGGGTTCCAGGAGGGAATGAGTGCCCAAGAGGAGGGTGTGCCAAAAAGATCTGTCTGGCAGCGGAGCAGCTGGCCTCTGCTGCTAACTCAGATTGGCTTGCCCAGGAGGATCCTAATTACAGCACAACTGCTGTCTCCATAATCGCTGCGGCAGGAGCAGTGTGGGCCATAAGGCACTGAAAGGGACCTGGACGCAGCAGTGGAAGATTATTAGAGTTACTGTGCTCTATCCTGGCCACTGAGTTGCACAAAACATACCAGATGTCAGGGAGGAAGAAATGGGTCATCCTCTGTGTAGGCTTGTGCAAATAATGTCATTGACTCCTTATATGAACAATGTAATTGCATAGAGAGGCTGGGTTATGCCTTATTGAGGGTGTTCATGGGGAAAGCTTTGGAAATGTGAGTCTGCCCAGGCATTGGGGTCTGATTTGCAAAGCAGCAGCTACTTGTGTGGCTGTTGTCTGATGTGAAAAACAAAAGCTGCTCAGACAGCTCCCGGTGAAGGACTATAGCTGTGTTGGATGTTCCCTGTGTACCAGTAATGCTGGCCGCTCACCCACCCACACCATCCACTGACAGACAAAATCATCCTCGACAAAACTTGGGCCCAGCAATTGTCAAGGAGAGCAGTGATGAGCAATAAGAAAACTATGTTTTAGGATGTGAATTTTATTGTTTTTTGTTTCCTGGTATGTTCCCAAGGTCAGTTTCTTCAGATATATTTTGAAATCAAAACAGTAAGCTCAGACAACAAGCATTCATAGGGGATGCATGAAAGCAGATGTGTTTTTTGTAGTATGGGCAGTGTGTTGTCAATCAGAAGTTACTGCTCATGTCTGTTGCATTTAGGATCCCACCACTTCTTTTGTGAGATAGAAGCATCAGAGATTTTACAACACTCTTCTTGGAAGAGCTCCCTCAGAAAAGGACCGTGAAATGTTAAACCACATCTTTGACTTGCAGGCCAAGTGGAAAGTCTGGCACTTAGTCCCTAGATGGGAATAAGGGAAGCGGGGTGCAGGTAAAGTGTTATTCTCTGCATCCTCCCACTTGCTTCCCAGCAGAGGAAAGCCCCCAACTGCTTCCCCGCAGGCTGCGCCAGAAGCACACATTTTTCTCTTGTGCCAGACTTTAATCACATGCAATCGCCTTATGGATAGCCAGGGCAGTAATGGTGATCTTAAACATTGCTGGATGACTCACATTCGCTTTATCTAAGTCTGTTCACACTGTTGCAGCTTTTTTCACTGGTGACGATGTGGCGGAGAAGGACGGAGTGAGAGAGTGAGATAGCGTGGAAGTGGGAGGCCGTGCCAAGGTGACGAGCTATTTTGCATTGGCATCTGATGGTGCTAATCAGTAACCATGTACTTTAAAAGGTCCCTTTTGATAACATGGTTTAATAATTTAACCCTCCTCATATTTTTTGGTATATAATTTGTGTAGAGATTACAACCTGAATCTGCTTAGGTGCCTCTGGTTTCTGACACAGCAGCAGCCTTTGAATCAGCGAGTGTCTGCTCTTGCTGCTTAATCTCTGAGGCAGCCAATATGGGGACAGAAGGAGTTTTTACTTTATCTGCTCCAAACACACTTGTACTTTATTCCTTTGTATTGGGAAAAGGGGAAAAAAAAGAGGAAAAAAAAGGGAAAAAGTGCTGTGTGTGTGAGCACGTGTGTGTGTTTATATAGTATGGAAGACAGAGACAAAACTGAACAAGTGTGGGAGGGTGAGAACCTTTATTGTGCAACAAACTGATGGCACCAAATATGCTGCATTTGTTGTGAGTTAAAAGGTTTATACTAAGATTTTTTTAGTAGTGTCTAAGATCTTAATAGGGTAATTAATCTTTCTAAGTGTTACTGCCAGATTATGGGATCAGCTATTACCCCTGGCTACAGAGTACTCCTTTGTGTGTTGCTATGAACAGGACTAAGTGATGAGACTACTCCGTTTGCCAAACAAAGATATGGTTGCTGCTAGCTTGTTTATGTTTGAAGTGTGTTTTCTGGTGCAGTAAGAGAAGGCTGCACCATTTCTTTGGGAATACTGGTGCCCTTTAAAACGTCTCTTATTAGGAGAAGAAGGGGATGAAGCACTGTAGAATTTGCACAGCTTTATAGAAAAGTGCATATATGCTTTAAGACACATAATGGTGAGTTGCTTGGTTTGACTACTTTTTTTTCCAAGCAGGAAAATAAATAGATAGCTCATGTAATAGTAAGAAAGCAGCTGTAGGAAAAGACAAAAAGTGGTCTCTACTTAAAAACTTCTGTATGGAACGCAGGAGCCAAACATTTTAGTTGAGGAATTAAAATCCAAATTGTACTGCAGCAGAATGGAGTAGGACATAGAGAACGTGAAAGAATTTTACCAAGAAATAAGCTTTGCTCAATCCTGTTTATTCATAAGTGTGAGTCAAAACTAAAGGTTGTTTTATTCACTAGATAAGAGAGGGTTTGTTTGTTTGTTTTTCCCAATACCACTGCAGCCAGGGGGGCAAGGAGAAGAGGAAAAAATAGTGGTTGTCACTATTGAAACAAGCAGGTCATTCTGGAGAAGTGTCTGGATGGCTGAATTTTGACATGCCCTGTACTGCTGAACAAGCAGCCTCTGATCAAGGTCAGTATAAACTACTCTGTCCACATCATTTAGCGTGGTCTAGTGAAGGCTATCATGTTCTTAAGTGACGGTAAAGGAAAACTCCAACTCCAAGCTTTAATACATAATATAGTTGGCTTGGATCTAGGATTGCTTTTAAGCCAACCCAGAGGCAGTCACCTGTAAGTGACTGTTTGTGTGTGGGTGAGTGTGCTTCATGTGCAATAGCAGTGGTGAAGCTGTCACATGTTGAGATGAAATGCTCAGGACTGGTTCAAGCTGCTGACTTTATTCTAGGCCTTGGGTGGGAGGATGCAATTATGGGGTGGGTATGTGGGAGGAAACCTTTCCTACATGGCTGAAGAGGTGGTCAGTTTGCAGAAAGGTGGGGAAGAAAGCAGTCATGGAGGCTGGAGGAGAAGGGAGTCTTGCCACCTCTTTCCTTGCTGGCACCTGCTGATGCTGATGGCATGCTGCAAGCCCTGTAACAGGGCCATTCCCTTTACAAGGGCAGGTGCCAGATGCAGGGTCAGCTCGGGGGGTCTGACACTGCCCACTTATGTCTGTGGCCACCATGGGCTGTGTGCTCTCTTCATTGCCTGCTGTATAATGATTTACAGCTGAGCAATGATGAAAAGAAAAAGCTGCAGAACCTGGCTCCCCTCTTTTCAGCCTCAGCAGGAAGTTTACATTTATACAAGGCTTGAGGCATCAAGGTAGAATCCTGAAATCGTGCCAAACCACCAGAATAAGGTCATAAGGGTCTGGTTTGACATAAGGTTGAAGAAGCCTTCCTGTGGGCACAGTGGGTGGAAGTAGTATTAAAGAGGGTGGTCAATCAGACCTCATAGATGTTTCTTCTAGATGGTGACATGCTGCCTGGCTTGTCCCTAGACTGAAATGGTAAAGTGCCTGCACTGCTGGCCTGGTAGAACTTGTACAATGCTGAGCTGCTATTTGTGAGCTCTGCTTGGCTTCCTCTGTGGCAGGTCCTGCTGGCTCATCACATGTTAGGATTCAGGGAGCAGTGTGACACTGGGGATGCATGCTCTGTCCCGATGTCCTGGGAGAAAGAGCTGCTTAGCTGGTGGGGCAGGGGAAGGTCACCAATTCCTCCCACTGAACTGAGTCAACGAGGATGTCCATGAGGACAGAAAATGAGGGTGATGCTTATCCCACATACCTAGGAGTGGTGGTGGTGGTGGTTACAAACCCACCATGGCTTTCAAACCTGCCGCACTGTCACCATCCTTGCTTTAAGTGACTGGAGTACACCTCCTAGGAATTGAATGTTTGCCTGAAAGCAACAGCAAGCTTCTGGCTCCATCCTGTTGTCCCAGCACCTGCAGAACCTCCTGTCCTACACCTAGCACCTCAATTTCTCACTCTGTAATGCTGCAGAGATGTTTTTTGTTTTTTGGTTTTTTTTTTGTGAGTAGATGTCTTCATTGGTAAAATTACATTTACAGCTTTCTGCGTTCTGTATTTGGGATTTGTAATTTGCTTTACAAATCTCAGTTTGATCCTAGAGGTGATATGCAACACAAGATGCTAAAAACTCTGAAAGAAAGCCTTTGAAGATAATTACAGCTACCTTACCACAAAGAAGCTCTGAGGGTTACAAGGAAAGAACCCAAACAAATCCCTATTAATGCAGAGTTAAGATGACCCAGTTGTAGCAGAGACCTTTCGAAATGGAAAATTCAAATCCAGGAAATAGAGAATCAACATACATGCCAATAAAACATTAACTCTGGCCCCCTGGAGCTGGTAGTGCTCACTGGGAATTATCTGCAACCACTCCAGCTGCAGTCACTGTATTAACTGGAGCAGTATTGAACGGTGGGAGGATTAGCCAGAGTTTGGCAGTGCTTGGAGGATAAAAGGAAAAAATTTCAGGGCGTGTGAGAAGAGAAGCTGAACGCACATACCTGTGTATATGCATGTGGGGGAACTTGAGAATTTTACTTCAGCACTGAGATGAGTAAGGAGACTTATCTAGAAATGGGGATTTAATGGCAGAAAGGCATAAGATAATACCGACTTACAGGTTTTGTGCTGAACTGAGGTGCTTCTCTAGGCTATATAGCAGGATGTGGGTTAGGCGTGCATAGGTTCCACCTGGTACAGCACAGCTACAGTGGAGCTCACAGTAGCACAAGGAAGGTGTTGGATGCTGTCGCACGATGGTCACTGGCAGTCATTCCCCTTTCCTTGCATCTACAAAGTGTGCTGTAGGGGAACTGAGGTCAAGGAACAGTTGTGCAGCTGAATTTTCTTATTTTCAAAGAATTGTTTATCCAGATTGGTACTGGGCAGTCCAGACTTTCTGATAGCAAAGATATTTGTCAGTGAATATCCTAAGTTTATTCAATAGTTATAGAAATGTTTTGGTATGTTTTTTAATGTTTATGGTTGGTTGGTTTGGTTTGGGTATTTGGATTTTTGTTGTTGTTGTTTTTGAAAATAGTGATGACTTAAGAAGTTGAAGCTAACATATAGGTTTTTACTTGATATATATATGTATTGCTAGAGAGGAAATAGGATGTCTTATGATTAAGTGGTTGTGTTCTTTTTTTTGTGTAACAAGATCAATTTTGTTACCATGGAATGGAAATTATAGCAGTGTTTTGAAATATCTGTAGGCTAGCAGAAGAGGAAAGGAATTCAACCCGTGGTCTGTCTCTCCAAGTCTTCAATATTTTCTCCTGTGGGGGCTGCAACAGCAGGCTGGTACATCTCCCTACTGCCTCCCTGCATTTCAAGCAAGGTGTAAAACATGACTGTATCCTTGGCATGGTCTTCTTCCCATGCCCTTAAAACAGCAATACTTTGGGAGCTGTCTATTAAGCTCCCCTGTGCTTGTCTTCTGTAAGCTGGGTTTCTAGAGTTAACCTGGGGCTGAGTGCTGGCCCTTGTGTTGCCTCAGCACACCTTGAAGAGCTTGGGCTCCACATACTGCTGGAGTTCAAGCTTGGAGTGAGCTCAGGCACTTGCAGATGGGTGCAAGATGTTATAAACAACTTTCTAGCAGGCAAGAGGATCTGTGATGTCCTGGGTGCACTGGAGTCCATGATTCCCTTGCTTGGAGGCTGTCCTGGGCAGCCTTTAGGCAGGTGAGGGATGCAGTGATGTTGGCACAGCCCTCTTCAAGGGGTAGGGCTGGGGATGTGATGTTGAAGCCCCAGGCTGTGTGTTTCACAGAGGCGTCTTGAGCCACCTTTTCTCAAAAGCCCCTGACTTTGGATGACAAAGAGACCCTTTTGAAGCATGGTAAACTCACAGGTACTCTGAGTCAGCAGAGATTTCAGACCTCTTTGAAGACTCAACCTTTTAACAGGAAAGACTTCTCAGCCTGTGAGAGAGCCAAGCTGGCCCTCTGCTATGTCAGATACACCTGAACATCTCCTCTTACCCTTGGTTTTTGGCAAACCCACAACATTAGGAAAACATTGCAACGAATTGCTAACGTTATTTCAAGAAGTAGTTAAAAAAAGCCCCTGGGAGAGAAGTGACTGATTAACAAGTCATGGGACTTTGGTATGCCTCAGGCAACATTTTCAAACTGTTGCTCTCCCGAATCAGTCACTATAATTATACCACTTTCCAAACAGAAAAGAACAACGTGGGAAATTCATCTAATGTAATATCATAGGTCTGAGCCTTGGAGCAGAACAAAATGGGTTATTGTAACATAATAGTAAAATAGGTGTGACTGCAGAATAGTGGGTCAAAGCAAACCCTCAAATGAGTAATTAATTCTTACTATCCTACTTGTTCTGTTTCATCCTAAGGTATTTAATTACACAGTTTTCCTTTTCTCCTGTCCTAACACGCACAACCAGGCAATTTTTTTTCTTTGAGCATTAGAAACAGTAAGACTTAAGTGCTTTATTTGAGCTACTCTCCTAAAAATAAAACTTTGAATGATCTGAGCAGTGGTAGGACCAGATTTTGTAATTACAGTTCTGTCTGGAGAGTGTAAGATGGATGAGGGTGTCCTTGTGCTGGGTGCTGTACCTTTTGTGTTAAGGCAGGAACTTAAAAGCAGTAGAGCTGTGAAGAAAAACACTGCCTTTTGTGCAACTTGCAGCCCTTGTTCAGAGCTATTTCCATCCTTTGAAATGGGTTGGGTACAAGTTGCGAAAGGGTTTTGCCTTGACACTGTCCCTATCTGGGGGATGAGAGACTAATTTTTTTTCAAGGAGGTACACTGGCTAAATGTAGTAAACTGCTGCCTCTGTGTTACTAGCCTGGAAAAATAGGACTCAAGTGTTTTCTTAAAAAAAAAAAAAAAAAAATTCCCTGCCCGCTTAGGTGCTTACAATGTTCCTGTCATTTTAGTCTTCAAACGCCTACTATTCTAACGTCTCAGCTGATAGCACTGTGAAAAGTAAATCTCTCTCAAGCATTTTCCTCCCTCTGAGTAATAGCTAATCTAATAATAGTTTGACTCCTACCACCACAATAGCTCTCTTTATAAAATGTGTAGTGGGAGGAGGCTAAAGATTTCATCTCCTCTCTGATGATCCAAAACTCCTTCAAAGTAATGTAATGGTACTGAATCTGGGCCCTGCACTGCTTATTTATCACCTCACAGCCCTTCTACAGGCTTAAATTTTTCTCAGATTTAGCTTTAAAAAAAAAATCCATCAAACCCAAGCAACCAACCCTCACCAGCAATGCACGTCCCTTTCACTTTTTGTTAGTTTTTTTTTCTCTTTTGTGTTAATATTTCCCTTGTTAGCGTTTCTGCATGAGATTTATTTATTCATTTATTTTGTGCTTTTACATCAGCCCTAAATGATCTTCCTATTAGCACAGGAAGCTGGCAGCAGCCAGTCTACAGCCTTTGGATAGTCAACTAATTAAGGGAAAAGCAGGTGTGGATGGATCTATTGAGTCTATAAATAAGTGCCAAAAATTTAAGTTATTGGTCTGTGAGTGTTAACAGGTGGAACACTGTTTTTAAACCTTCAATGGAGAGAAAAAGAAGGGTTAGAGGAAATGATTTTGTCCCCATGATTTAAAAGCTCTTCAGAAATACAATATGCCTGTTCTCAAAAAAAAAAAAAAAAATGGAAAAAAGAAAAAAGAAGGAAAATAATGGTTCTTGTCCTGTACTTGTGAGTCTTGAAGACAAATAAAGGTAGTGTAGGGGCTCTTACTTTCATTGACTTGGGCTGGGTGATGAACTGGATGGTCTGCAAAGAAATAATTCATATTCGCAGGCTGACGCTCAGAAGTATAACTCACAAGTGACTACAGATGTTCACGCCTATTGTTCCTTTGCAGTTCTGTTTATAAATAAAACTTTCTCTGCCTTCAGTCAAATGCTCAAAATGTTCTAATCTGCAAAAAGCCTTCTCCTTCAGTGCTAAAGAAAAATATGATCTATTGAGCAAAGTATTATGCAAGGGATTTTGTGTCTAAGAATATATTTTCCCCTCACAGTGATTTCTCCTCCTCCCCAATTTCTGTACTGGCTTTCTTCCTTTGTGCTTGATTTAGTAATTTATTCAAACACTTCTAACCAGGGGGCGTTTTTCACCAGGGTGCAGTGGCAAGAGACCACAAAAGTATTTCACAACACATACAAAATACATTAAAACACTTTCAGGCTAGTATAATGTGTGATAAGATAATGTTAGAATAAAAACATGTAAAGCAACCACCTACTTACTCGACTGGTTTCATTAATTTTGATCTGACTGATATAAAATTCTTCTTCATGGATATGTATTAATCTTTTATGGGCTGTGTATAAATTTAAATGCAAGCAATAAATGAATGCTTATACTAAAGCTTGCATGTGTCAATCTGGGAAACACAAGGTGAGAGGGAGAACCCAGCAGTCAAAATATATGCATTCTTATTGTTCTTATTTTAAAACTCTGGGAACATCTAACCAAGCTAACAGGTGTTGATCTGGAGAAGTAAGGAAGGGGACTTGTGGTCTGAGGCCTTTGGGAATAACAGATGGGTTTAGGGACTTTAATTTCTGAATGTGTGTCTTGAAATCAGAATACAACATTTGCCTTTCCCCTTCTTTTCTGTCTCTTAAATGCTTAGAGATGGGGAGGGGAAGGGTTTTTGAGGTTAGATTGGTCATTATGGATCACCTTTTAGTGTTAAGTCTGTTGCTCAGGGCACTCAACCATGTGCACGTGTGGGCTCTGCCTGTGAAACTATAGGATGCTCTGGCTTGAAAAGGGAAATGTTTACAACTTGTTTTTTGCCCCGGTTCCTCTTTGTATGGATAATGAGATACTCACTAGAGCAGGGACTGGGACAGGATAACCAGCCTTTCCAGCTAAGTGTACTAATTAGTCTCTCTTTCTCGTCTCTTAATGAATCCATACATATTCATTGAGAAATAGAACCGCTCCAATAGGAGAGACTTAAGGAAAAACTGAATGCCCTGCAGCCTACCTGATGGTTTTAACTTTCTCCTGGTGGTTAGAGAGCATGGCTTAATTTCTTTAAAACAGGTGGAGAGAAGAAAAATACTTCTTGCCTCTAGTGTGAATAGTCTGACCACTAGACCATTGCAGGCAAGGAGACTGGTCTCTTTTTGCAACATGCGTGTTCATCTTTAGTTCTTATGTTCTTACATTGCAAATGCCTTAAATATAAACTTTTTTCAAATTGGAGATGAAGGCAAGGTTTGGCTTGCTAGACAAAGTATATCCTAACTTTAAAAGCTGTTCCAGATCAAGTTAAATATTTCCTTTCTTTATACTGCCCCAGCAATATTTCTTTGGTTTGATAAAGGAATAAGGAATCAATTACTGATGCCATTTTATTGAAGTGGTTTTTAAAGTGTTCAAGCCCTACATGCTTTTTTATTTAAACCTCAGGAACATTTATGTTTTGCCATGCAAAAAAATTGTCAGTAGAACAGAAATTAATAAAAAAAGACTTGCAGATAGGTGGGTAAGCAGTGACAGAGAGTATCAACAGAATCCATCCATGATGTAAAGCTGGCTGTGAAATGGATGCTAAAAATAAAGCTCAATTCCAAAAGTCAGTTCTGACAGACCTGGGTCCTGTTTCTCTCTGTAACATAATTTGCCACAATCTGTGGGCTGATGTTGCAGTAAATTAGGTTCCTGATACTTACTGTTAATGAGTCACTGAATAAATACATCTGTATAAATTAGCTCACAATTTGCCTGTTGCAAAAATAAACAGTTTTGATTTCCTGTGTGAACAGCATGGCAAGCATTGTACACAGGTAGTTTTACTAAATACTGAAGATGTTCCACTGTGGGAAGAGAAAACAGTCACAAATGGGTACACGAGTGGCATGTGGTGGGATGGAGAGGTTGAGCCCCTACTCTGCATCCCACCGATTTGGGATAGGGATGCATAATGCAGTGTGGGGCAGGAGGGGTGGGTCTAGAGGTCTGGAGAATCAAGACCTCCAAGTCTCTTAGAGTTATCATCTTGTTTTAAAGTGGATGTCCTCTGTGTCAGCATGAACGAGAACAGCAGCAACAAACCGTGTACCCAACAGCAGCATTCAAGATGTTCCTTATGTGTTGTTAGCAGGGTGACTTGAGCCTCATTGCACTGGACGCTGTGTAAGACCAAAGTAGGAAATGTTCCACTCCCAGGGTATTTTACAGTTCAAGTCTGAAAAGATGTAATAGTACTTGGAAGGAAGACAAAGAAACCAATAATGAGGACTTGGGTTTACATAGGCCAGATATTTGCATGGTCACAGTAGCTGACTCCTATGCTTCTCTTTTGTGTTTTTAATCTCCAAGTATGGTGGTCCTAGCATTTTACAAGTTATCGAGTCTGGAAAAGGCTTGGTTACCAGTTTTTTTTTTTTCAGTGAAAACCCATCCAATCCTATGCAATGACTTCAGCTGAGGATATGTGGAAACAAATTAGTTCAATGCTCAGTCCTTGTGAGCTGAGTAGTGCGTTTAGCTGTGGAGCTGTGTTTCATTACAGAGCATAATTATAACATGACAGTCTCCCTGAAATGGCTGTCTGTATTAGGCTCTGGGTCATTTCCAAGGGTTGCAAGGACTTGCCTGTCTGCTAGCACTAGACATGTGACCTTACTGAAATGTCTCCTTTGATATCTAGAGGCTGCGATGTGTCACACTGATACACATTTTTACCTTAACACTCACTCAACAGCAGCTCTCTGATGTGACAGTGCTTTTCTAATTCACAGATATCCAAGGAGATGGATGCCTGTGTAATGTTATGTCTCTTTGCCTAGCTGGTCTGATAAAACGAATATCCCCACACAAAGTCATTACAGGAGTGGCTTGTGATGGCACGCAGGAGTATGAATTTCAGTGCCTATTTCACCCAATATACATGTATCCCACAGATGTCCTGTTGCAAACCTTTGTTCTGGAGATGACTGGCTGTACAAAATTTTCAATGCAATAGACCTAAAGGATACTTACGAATTTGTAGGGTTGTTTTGGTGTCCTTTTTGGGTTGGAGATGCCTTCAAAAGCACCTGGCAAATCTTTGTCTGGTCAGTACTATTCCATATGGGGGGCATTCGCTGGGCAAACGGATGTGAACTCTTTATGTAGGCAACTTCTGTCTCTTGTGCCATCAAACATGGCCCATGTTTGTTGTCACACAACGCTGTGATTCCTCATCCACTGGATGTCTCAGAATGCTACATGCAGGTGGTCAACCTGACTTGGAATTTACTGGCTGGCTGCCAGCCCAAGGAGCATGTGGGCCCTGCCAGAGGAAGTACTTGTCGGGATCCACCACCAACAGAAAACCACCAAGCATACACACAAAGGTCACTTCTCTGTGTGTGCATGATCTTACATGCTGTGGGAGAACAAAATCAAAAGACACACGGAAAGCACAGAAGGAATTAATGAGATAGCTCTGCAGAGGCAAACCATAGTCTGACAGGAATAAACAGGGAGAGGAAGGATAGTAAAGCTTGATATGTTTTCTTTTTTTTTTTTTTTTCCAAAAAAAAGAGATGCTTCTTTGAAAGTCTATTTTATAATGAGACAATAATTGTGATGTTGTTTATTGTACACATGTGGGTGCATAAATGCACACATGTGAGCAAATATATGTATCTGCATATGATGCAGACATACCTGACTCAAGTCAATTCTGCAGAGTGGTGTGCAAGCTTTTCCTGACTGGGGCACTTGCAAACCCTTTCATACTGTTGAAGAGGTATTTGCAGAAGATATCATGTGCCAAGCAAGGTTAATGTCTCTAGGCTCCTGCTCTGGTCAAAGGGAAGAGAGGAGCTCCTTCCAGGTGCAACCTGAAGCAGCAGAGGCAGAATTTTTTTCTGGTAATTTCCCTCTAGGAGAACTTTTCTGTTGACAGAGAGGGCCAAGGCTTCTGTGAGGCTTGAGTGAATGCCCTTCACAGGGAGATATAAACTAGGAGAGACCAAAGTGTCTATTTATTTATTTATTTTAAGAGAAGTGTCTTTAAAGTTAAGCTTCTAAACTCCTACCTCAGTGTTGGAAACAGATGCCTGTCCTTTATCAAGAAAGGAGGGTTCCCAACTCTGCCCCCATCTCTCAGCAGCATGACCTGGAGGGGCTGCCCTGCTTGCTCAGGGAAACCTGGGGGCCTGGGGCTGCACCACACTAGCTTTCCCCTTAATGTGCTCTAAGCCTTGGCTCTGTTTCACAGCTCTTCATGGAAATGACTCCCTGTTCTGGGAGGGACTCAGTCTCTTCTCAAATGATAATGCAATCCAGACATGAATTGGCAGAAATATCATGAGACTTCTTATTCTTGTGCATTTCCAGTGCAAATGCACTCAAAATATCCTGAGAAAGGCAGCCTTGGCATTTTTTCTATTGAACTGACACTGACCTGACAGTTTATTGCGGTTTCTTCCCTCAAAGACAGTTATATAGAAAAGAAACTGAAGAATCCCTTTTCCATCCCTAGTGTGTTTTCCAGCCATACCAATATTAAAACCCATTATTTTTCTATACTGTATTTTAACAATTGCTGCTCTATCAAAACACTTATAATTGAACACCACCTTTAACTATATGCTAACATTGACTTAAAACCTGTCTACCTCTGAATGATGTCTAGCGTGTATTTCAGAAGGCCTAGCGCACCAGGTAGAAAGAGGACAAACAGAAGTTTAATATAGTCCTCTGAGGACAAATTTAGATGGGTAACTTTCTCTCTCAGTATATGGGCAGTTTAGGATGACTCATGTCCTTCAGTGTTGGCACATAAATTTACTGCCTGCGGTTGGGCAGAGTGAACACCCGCTGGTTATTTTGTTTGTGCCTTGAGATGACAGGGTCCCTATTTCTCTACTTCCTTGTTTCCTCAGGTTGCAGACAGGGATTCCTGATACATCCCAAATGCTAGAGGAAGAGAAGGTGTTTCACAGGCTTTTCCCAATTTTTCTTCCATATGTGAAGGGGACTACTGATGTGGCACAAGAAAAGGAACAAAAGAAGGGAAAAAGACTGAGGATAAACTGGGGTCAAGTACTGTTTTTGGAATCCTTTAACAGCTGGGAAACATGAGTGCCTGAGCTAGTGAGCACTGATGTTGTATAGTGATAGAGAGGCGCCTTAACATAGACCTTGACCCCCACTCTGTGTAGTCTGCCCATTTTGGCACAAGGTAAGCTAATTTTGACTTCTCTGCCTAATCTAGACAAAGTTCCCTAAGGAAGAGATCCTCAATTGTGAAAACCAACTAGGTAATTCATGAAATAAAACAACATTTCTTCATGTGTCTCTCCAACAGAGCGATGAATGGGTACAGCAAGGTAGGTGCAAGTGATTTAGCTGAAGTGTCACAGGAGAGCTGTAGAGGAGCTAAGGACAAACCCTTCTCTTCAACCCCATAGCACCGAACCAGAATGGCAGCATTTCATACCATGTAAATGCACAATTTTTGGTAAGATGTAAGATATGAGTCCCTGGAGGGCTGGATCTGCAATTTTTTTTCCAACTGGTTGTTATTGAGCAGCTGAGTTTGCTGTCTGCTCTGTTCTTTAACTGGATCTTCACAGGGACAGGCACATCTGTGGTTCCTGGATGCTGATCCTCAGCTGCCAACAAAGGAGATCCCAGAGCAGATAGGACTGATACTCAGAGTGGAGCTTGGGAAGAAGCTTTCTACAAGTTTCTACCTCTCCCACACACTTCTCTATGGCAGAGATGTGCGTTGCCCACCTATGGACAACTGAGCTGCTTCTTCTAAGGATTAAAGTGTGGGAGACAAGTAGGAGATCCTCATCACGGTGTTTTTGGGCTAGTGGCTTTGGGTTGAGTTCATAGTATATGCCTGATAAAAAGTCAAATGTGTCTCTCAGCCAAGCACATAATTTTGTATTTAAAGTAAACTCAACTTAGATGTGTTGGTAATATTTGGCAATGGTTCTTCACAGAGAGATAAACTGCTGCACACTTGTTAGAAAGGCAAAGAACGCAGTCAGTACCAAAGCTGCAAAAGCACTGTACTGGTAAAATATCATAGCATGACAGGCACATCACAAATCAATACCACAGAAGATTTTGAAATACAGCCTGTAGAGATATTTACAGACCATGGAGATTAAGAAATATTGCTGGCATAGTTGGGAGAATCAATACATGAGGGTAATTACAAAATGCCACCACCTTCTGAGGTAAAAAATATAGCTCCCTATCGTACCCTAATAGCTGTTAATGTGGACCTTTATAACGTTTTACTGAAAGCAATGGAAAGTTCAAGGCCTTTCTGTTCCTCAACTGAGTTATATAACTGAATCCAGTATTAGACTATAGAAATGTGTCCCTTTCTTCCAGCTCTTTTAAGGAAAAAAAGATCCTGGAAAATAGGATAAATGAGGTGATAAATGACAGGAGAAAAATATTTAAAATGCAGAAAACAATTATAGAAACAATTCTTCAAGTTTTCCTCTAGCTGCAAATTTGATTCTGGGAATATTGGGTTCAAAATGAAGTATGTAATTTTGAAGTATGGATTTCTTTTTTTCTTGAGATTTCTGTAGGTGTGATTTAGTTTTCCTTGTGCTAAAACAGATGTAGGGAGGATAATGCTTCTGACAGTGTTTCAATATAACCTCTGCTCATTGTTGCTGGGTGAAATTTTTTTTTCTTCTGTCTTATTACTGGGGTGTGAATTAATATGTGGCCTGTCAAATATGCTGGAAGACCCTATTTGACTCTTAGGAAGCAGAAGGTACCTCATCCCTACAGGAAACTTACAAACAGGGTGGAGTTGGAGGAAGATTGGCTTCCTTCACTTTAAATGCTAAAACTCTTCCAAACTGCAGTGACGTGATCTGTGGCTGCTGCTTGGTTAGGTGCAGTCTGCAGAGCACAGGATACATGGAAGCCACCTCTTGCTCCACAGACACATGAGAACATAACGAAGAGCAGATTTATGCTTCTTCCATTGGTCTGAATTCTAGAGCAGTGAGAAGATGGTCTTGACATCTCCACGAAGAAAAGCAAAGGCGGGTTTTAGCTTGCACACATCAGAAAGTAGCATTTATTGAGAAGATTAGAATCATGGAATATCCTGGGTTGGAAGAGACCCACAAGTATTATCAAGTCCAACTCCTGGCCCTGCACAGGATGCTCCAAGAATCACACCATGTGCCTGAGAGTGTTGACCAAATGCTTCTTGAACTCCGGTATTAGTCTGAGCTTAATGAAGGCTTCCAGCGTCCATGGCAGACAGTGCTCTTGTGATGAAGATATGTTATGAAGTGAAGAGGAAAACTGGGTATCCTTTTCTGCATGTGATATCCCACAAAGATGCTGGTGGTGTGAGCTGTGGGCCTATCACATGAGACATAAGGAGAGATCTGTGGGTACTTCCAGGAGAGGTAGTGGCAGTACTTCCCATATGGCAGGATGCTTGGAGAAATTTCTCCCAGTAGATATATCCTATTTAATCCATCTGTGACAGCCCAGCAGAAGTTGTGGCAAGGTCACCCACTAGCTGGTATACCAGTGCTTTGATGCTGTCCAGTCAAGATGGCACTGCTAGCCTGATCTAATTGGTGCCTCAGCAGAGAATTTTGAAGGGAAACCACCTCCAGACAGTGGAAAAAACAAAGCTGTAAAGTGGAGAGCTTTAAAAGAGAAGGGTTGAGTTGCAGGCATGTGTTGCACCAGGTCTCTTTAGATGCTAGTTGAATGAAGAGAAGTTACAGCAGAACCTGAGGGTTTGGAAGTAGACAAGGAGGAAGAGCCAAAAAGTCTGGAGGCAGCAGAAGCTGAGTTTCTGCTAGCACCAGAGACCAGTCGACCCAGCCCAAGCATATTGTTACTGTTTTATTAAAAGGGTTGATTTGGAGAATGTTGTGTTTGCAATTCAGCATCATGCCTCGGAGCCTTGATTTCAAGCCTTTATTTATATGCTTAATTGTTGCTATGGAAATTCAATATTTAAAGAGGTAATTATTGCTGATCTTGTTGCATGTGTCCATTTCTGATGTCCAGCTGTTAGCTCTTTAGCTCCAGTCTAGCAGATTAATTACTACTATTGATTACTTTGAGCTTCTCTCTTCACACCTGCAGTCTGTGTAATTAGCCGGTGGCCTCCTCTGAAAATTAGGAGCAGTTTCATTTTGGCACCTTGCCATTTCTCAGCCATGTGCATTACACTGATGAACAAAAGCAAATCTATTTTAAATAGAGATATCTGGGCAATGCACTCTTTGTATTTTTGAACTATCTGTGGATAACTCAAATTACTCCATGTTAGCAAATATTACACCTCATTGGAAGACCACTGACAGTAAAAAAAAATAAATTCCAAAGTACTGGTATTTGTTCTGTCTGCCCACCAGTCAGTAAATGGTGTCCTGGATATTTGAGGTTTATCGTCCATAGTGCTATTTTTTTTTCACTAAATGGGACCCAACCATGTGAGTGCAATCACTTCTCCCCTCAACCTGCTTCCCTGAAGTGGAGTTTTCCTTTCTCTGTTGTGTGTGTGAGAGATTTCCTGCTGTTCTTATTGGATGGTACCAGGGCACATCAGAAGAGCATTAAGTAGGAGCATGGGAGGGGTATGCCTGTACCAAGAAGGCCCTCATCCCTCTTTTCCCTTTCCAAGCACTGTGTTCGTTTGTTGGCCACTCAAGGACAGTGGCTCATCTTGGAAAGACAAGTCTATGCCACATTCCCCTCTCTGCACATCACAGACTAAAGGTTTGAAGGTTTTATTTTAAGAAATAAAATATACTTCTTTTGCCACTGAGGTCATGGCTTCCTCCTCTCAAAAAAGAAACCTTTTCTGTATGAATGCTTGGTTGCTAAACACAGGTCATGCTAACATTTTTTGATTTTGACATAAGTAGTGTGCTGTCTGAAAATGACAGCACAGGGAGAATGCTATTTTTGCTCTCTCTGAGTGAGCATCCAGTCTAGATTTATAGCAGACCAAGGACAGTCCAAAAGCACAATACAGGTGGCCTGTGAACCAAAGTGTGCTGAAATTCAGTGTTCAGGAACTAACTTTAGTATTAATGCTGCGTGACTGGACACTGCCCACATATCAGCAGTTTAATGTGCTGTGGTTCAGGGTTGTGAGTCTCCAGAGTCAAGGTGGCAATGAAGGCACTCTCTGCTTCGTGGGTCAAACACCACCCTGAAAATTGTTGTGAAGTTCAAGGGAAGAGAACAGATTCATCTCCTTTCTGGTCGGCTAAAGTAGTTTCTTTAGACTGTTTGGTACAGCACCGGCCTCCAGACCAGAAGGTCCCCAGCTGGAATCTCATCACCGCCACTGTTTCTAGATTAAATTCTAAATTGTATACTGTCATTTGGAGGCCTTCTGTGCAGGGTCTCACTGAGTCACCAGTTATTAGGAATGCCTCCTATTATCGCATCCCTAAAAGCTATTTGAACAGAAGCCTAATGTGACTGTGATTTCCAAGGACCATTTGCTGTTATTGCAGCTCTGCTTTGCTGTGAGCGAGAAACAAACCAAAGCTGCTTTCAGATCACATGAAAGAGAGGGACAGGGAAGCAGTGGAGCTGGAGTGACATTCAAGCTGCCAACAAACGTAAATTCACCAAAAATAAACAATCTTTTTATTAACTAAAGCAGAGTTGTTTCCACTGCAAGAAACAAACAGGTTGGTTTTCTTCAAGCAGACACATTTCCAGGATTTTGAAATTCTTGTTTTTCCAAGTAGATGCAAACTTAGCTGCTGAAGAAGTAGGCAGAACCTATGCACTCCCATACCCCATGGTCCAGAAGGACCTTCTCTTCTGTAGAAGAGGAGGACATAGCAGAAAGGCAAATACCTGCTCTCTGGGCGAAGGAAGGCAGTAACTTGTGTGCACAGAAGGGGAAACAGCAAATTTTATTCTGAAGGCACACAGTTGCATGTCAGAAGTTTATATAATGCGGTAGAGTTTGGAGTCTTAATAATACAGTTTACGGGCTGCATTTCAGAGCAGTCTTGATTCTACTTTATTGCTGACTCTTGTTAGTCCTAAGTTACCTCCATAAAATGAAAGTGGAATTTTGCCTGAAAAAGGGACTATTAAGGTACTAGGAAAATAATGGCCCGTCTTCGCGAACGAAGAGCCGGGAAGGTCCTTACCCGCATATGCAGATAAGGCCTTCGAGCCTGCG
>JAWWES010000081.1:60651851-60677554 GCA_035583135.1 Lophotriccus pileatus | reverse complement strand
CTGACCGGGAATCGAACCCACGGTCTCAAGGGTACCAGCCCTGCGTCTTAACCACTAGACCACCAGGGGCTCCCACTAGGAAAATAGGTGTTTCATAAAGAATTTTTAGAAGTTCTGTTGTGTCTACAGCTAAACATGCTGTGAACAGCTTGCTCCTGTTTAGGAGGACTGATGTGAAATGGCATGGTCCATGACAACTGGTGGCCTATGTTCAACTCTGGTTGAATATTTGGCCAAATATTTGTATTAGTCCTGTATTATACAGTTGCATACACAATTTAGGCCTGGTTTTTCCTTAGCCTAGTGCTGGGTTGTTTGGCAAGGATGAAGGGCTACATCAAAGAGTCTATTTTGAGCATGAGGTGCCAGACATCATCTTCATATCAGATGGTCTGCAGCCAGCCATGCCCACAGAAGGATAGACGTCTGGCGAGGGAGAAGACAACTGAAAGCTGGGACCATTAGAAAGTGGCAGTGGTGCTGCCAGCTGTATTCCTTGTCCCAGCTGGATATATCCCATTTAAAAGACTTGCTGTGCAAGCAGATTAGTGAATGGGGAAGGAAGGACAGCCTACTGTAGGATAATAGATAGGTGGCCAAAAAGAAGAGAGAGCAAACATGCTTATGCACCCATGCTATGTGCTGACAGTACTTCAGGGCTCGCTTGCTGTACTTGGAAATCTCTGAAACTTAGTTTCAAAGATTTCAGAGTGGCTAAAAATCCCACCTGCTGGATCAGAGATGACAGTTTCTGGACAGCCTGAGATGCAAAAAGGATATTCCTATTGTGATTTTCCCCTGCAATCTCAGAGCAGCAACTGATACAGTTCTGTTGAAAATTAGCAGCCTGGAAAATGTCAGTCCAGTCGAGTCACCTGAGCACCACTGTGCCATGTTTTAAACCCACTGCAGGCATTGCTTTTACTTCACAGAGATCAAGCCTAGGACAACTTGTTCCTACACACACACACACAGAGCTAGATCTCATGGCTTGGGGGTGCGGATGAGGTGGTCGCCCCCATATCGACAAGGTGGTGGGCTCACCAGACTTACGGTCTATGTCAGGGCAGGCATGATGAACCCAAGTGGTGACAAGCTGGAAGACTTCTAGGGCAATTACTTTCCGCCTGAAGAAAGGTAAGGCTACTGGCAACACCTCTCAGGGGCTGCTGGTAAATGAAGTGTTCTATCTACAGCCTGTGACTAAAGTTACCATTGAGGGTCTGATTACACTAAAGGACTAAGTGTCTCTCTAAAGTTCTTAAAGTAAGTTTGCTCAGCCTACCCTTCAGAGGCACCTACCGGCATATCAAAAACTTCAGAGTACCCAATTCAGGAGGATCTGAACATGTGTGCTTTTGGAGATTGCTGCCTGTATCATTCTGCTGTCTGTATCTTTGGGTGTATAAACAGTGTAATGTGTTGCTGTGTTTAAAGTGTGTTAAAAATGTAACTTGAGCTGCCTATCACTTAAGACTCTTTAC
Source organism: Lophotriccus pileatus (assembly GCA_035583135.1). Classification (NCBI taxonomy): domain Eukaryota; kingdom Metazoa; phylum Chordata; class Aves; order Passeriformes; family Tyrannidae; genus Lophotriccus; species Lophotriccus pileatus. The sequence goes on along the minus strand of JAWWES010000081.1, from coordinate 60,676,070 downwards.
GAGAGGTCTCATCATTTAACTTCTTATCATTGCTGCAGCTGCTTTCCTCCTCTTACTAGATTGTGAGGTACTGCCTCCTACCATCATACACTTATGTGGCTCTCAGCTCAGCTGGTTGAGACTAAGTTCTCCCAAACTGCAAATAGTAAAGAGGAATAAGAGCATGAGGTATATACGCAGCGACAGAAGTGAGAAGCTCACAGCTGGCAAGTTGTGTGTCACATGTTTGTAGATTTGAAATACCATCTATTTCTTGACTGCTTGTCTCAGTGAACTGACTTTGTTCATGTGCCAGGTATTGCGTTTGACCTTTGGCATCAGCCTATGCAACCATCATGGACTTCATCTGAAGCTGCACTGAAGTTCTGCATGGTGAAGGTCTGTTCTCCTTCCCCAACATTTAAGTTGTTTGAATTGCTATACATGTGATCCCTCTCCCACCTCGTGGCACGTGGTAGTTTTACTTTGTCTTGTCAACTTGAAGTTTTCCTTTAGCCTGGTACAACTGGGAGCTGCTTTTGAGCCCTGGTACGGGTTTTTTTTTGCATCAGTCCAATAAAGATCTTTCACCATTGCTGGAGGACACATCCGGGAACACAGAGCATTCAGGATAAGCTTCAGTCCCTGATCTGCATTTGAGGTGCTTGTTACATCCTGCTTTTCTCTGACACTGGCTCAGGAAACCCTACCAACCTGCTGCCTTTAAGAGTGGACTAAAGGAGCCGATGGCACACTTTGTGTCAGGCCACACCTGCCACACTCCATCTGCCTTGCTTAGCTGGCGCATTTATTGTTGAAAACCCTCCTGACAGGAAACATTCTTCCTGTAATGAAGTATCCACAGAGATTATTACAGTATTTTTTTCCCAAAATGTTTTCCAAAACCACAGTACTGGCTTCTGTGTCCTAACTGTCCCTGTCTATTTTCAGCCTCTTAGGTAGAGGGGCTGGTATAACCACACTGTCTCTTGGTATCCATTGTAGCTTCTGTGTTGTTCATGACTTAAGGAAATAAAATGGTGCTTTTAAGGATCCTGTGGAAGTTGGGACAGTCAAAAATATAACTAGATGTCTTCAGGAAACATTTGAAATCCTTGATACAAATTCCCTTTCTTGAGAGTACTTATTTTACGGCTTTTTTCCTCTGTGAATGTCAGCATGTGCACATGTGTATGCATGTGCTTATGAATGACATATATGAGACATTTTTGTCCCTACAGAGGGCAAACGTGGGTTGGTCTGTGTTTTCATGAGCCTGTGTGTCCCATCCACAGCATCAGCTCTCACCCTAATGAGCTGAAGCTACATTAGCAATATCCCAGGCAGATAAATTGACTTTAAACCTTGGTTTGATGATCCTACTAAGACATTCAATTAATTCTGTTTTGCTACAAGCTAATTTATGACTTTGTGTTTATTCCAAAAAAATGTTGAATGTACAAATCAGTAGGAGACAAGGTAATGAATTATTCTACCTTCCTTCGTGCTCTTGTCTTCACATTTCACTACTATAAGAATGGAAGAGGACATATGAAAGAAATGTCTTTTGATGTATGAAATGTGGGTATTTTCTCATACTGAGCTGTATCTAACTGGTGTAAACACATAATCAAGCCCTCTAGGAGATGCTAATTAGTGTAGTAAATGTTAGTTTATTAATTGCCATTACGTTTCTCTTTGTTTCACCAGTGAATGTGCCTTTTCAGGAGAACAGATTTGATATGGTGTGTCTGTAGAATTTGTTTGTGTTCATGGCAAATGAAGACAAGTAGCCTAGCAAAGCTGTGATGAATTAACAGCATTCTGTGCGATCAACGTTTCTGTAACGGAGTCCACAAAGTGCATGGGCTTCCGTGTGATCTGAGAAACAAACAAAACAAAAAACCCCAGAGGATCTGATAACAATTTTCTGCTCCATCTCTCTACTTGGTGTGTTTTTAATGAGCCCTCCAAAAGCACAGGTAGTAAAACTTTTCTCTTTTTTGATGTGGCAGAATACACTGCCAAGACATACTGCAGGAGAGGAACTTCAAAGGCAAACAGCCAGCGAATACAATTACATTAGGTGAGGCTGCTGGGTATAATTGAGTTCCTCCCATCCTTGGAAAGTGATAGAAGACAGTCCCTTAACAATTCCCTCTTCCTGCTCCTCCAGCTTGTTATTATAAATCAATATGTACTCTGTGATGTTCACATTTGTAAACTATACCATTATCACATGCTACATTGCCTCTGTCAGGTACCGTGAGCCAAATAAAGGATAAAGTGAGTGGTCCCCCTGTAGGCAGCTGCAGCATGGGGTGTGGAGAGCGCAGAAGAAACAAATCCTGGAAGGCACCCCTTTGTGTCTGTGAAGGATGACAATAATTGCTGGAAATGCTCATGCCAGAAGGTGCTGGTGCTTCGAGGAAGCAGCAAAGTGGACTGTGTGTATTGAAGCAACATGGTGTCCCAGGGGGATGGCTGTGGTGTGGATCTAGGTCATTGCATGACCAATCTCTCAGGAGTTACTGTTGGACTTTGTATAGAGAGAAAAGCTTTGCATGTTTTTAGTCACTTTGCTTGTGAAGCCAAGGCATAGGAGGAGGTGTTTTGCTTCTGTGAGGATAATGAGCTCTTGTATTTTCACTGACTTTGGCTAAAACGCACCAAACCCCATATATCTCCTTATACTCCTTTCCCTGTAGAATTAGCTCTATCAAGCCTTATACTATGAAACAATGAATATTCTTCACCCCAACATTTGAAAATGCTTTTCCATTGTTTTCTTCAATTATTGCCTAGATAAGTTTTAGTAGACCACTGAGAATCTGAGACTAGAATGCTTGTTTCATCTTTGTCCTTGAGAGTGATGTTGCAAAGCAATGTCTTTGAATAGCTTGAGTCTCGCCCTAATTCTGTTCAGGACAGCTTCCAGTTTATGTTATTTTAAAAGTAAGAACAGTCCCATGTCAGAAATTTCTGATTTGGACTTCTCGGTATGTCTGTTCAAGAGGCAAGATCCTTCTTGCCTCTTTCTCTTAAGGCACATATATCTTGCTCTGTGCTTCGTTTACTGCAGATGTCAAAGGCAGGCATGGCTGAATCTCTGCTGGGACTCTGCATGGCAACAGTGGCTGTTGCTGCTGCAGGTCTTAATTGCTATTAAGTCACTGGTTTATTTTTTGGTGATAAATAATCATAGCTAGCCTATAAATATGTAGTCCTGCTCTGATGGGAGCACTGAATTAGGAGGTTCTCTGCAAATGTTTGCATAAGTCACAGAAAAAAACAAAATCAGAGTACCTTTTATTTTACAGGTTAGGAAGATTTTTTTGAAAAAAAGTAAATGCTGTGCTCAGTGTTATATTTCAGCACAGCTTGAACAAAATTTCACCTTTTTACTAAGGGGGGCTCTCTCTTCTGGACTCTAGTAGCAGAAATGTCATGGAGGATGGACTTAGCTTAGAAATTTGCTAGAAATCTGGAGATAGAAGCTGGCTCGTCCTCTGAGACATGCTCCATATATGCAGAATCTATCTGAATAAATGAGCCCCTTACTTAACTGGGAACGTACTGTATATTCCATCTGCAGACTGAATGATTGCTCCATTTCAAGCCTCCTGACTCCCATGGAGCCATCTGGTACACGCTAGTTTGTACGAATAGGTGAGGATTCCTGCTAACACAACAGCCTTCAACTAGGCAAAGTGCTGATATTTAGCACTCTGCTTCACATCTGCGCGCAAAGCTGTAACAAAAACCCCAACATTTTCCATGTTTAATATTTAAACGAACCTTCCTTTTTCTCCTAGAAAACCGGTTGGGATGGGAACAATTAAAACAATTGCATCAGAAAATAGGTTGAGCTATTAATACATCCAACTAAGCAGAGATTTCCCATAATGTGGCATTGTGAATTTTTTTTTCACCTCTTGATTGCTTAGGGCTGAGTGGGGAGAGGGGGAGAAGGTATGTGTCATATAGATATTTTTATATCACTTTGAGATATTGTCAGAAAATTAAGCTAATGGATATAATTCATGTCTGTAGGCAGCAGCAGGCTGGTCATAGGACTTAAGCAGGCTGTTCGTAGGACTTATCAATAGGTATGTGAAGGTTGTATTATTTTTGGCTGCCCTGCTATGTTGGAGGTGTCCATATGGGATTGGCAGCCTGGCACAACACCACAGAAAGGTGCCCTTGTGGTAGCTGAGTCACTCCAAAGGTTTTCGGTGAAAGTGGACAGAACAAGGTGGATAGGGGAGAAAGGGAAGTGGGCTAAAATACAAAGGCTGCCTGGGTACTCACACTGTTTTATTCTCTGGCACAGAGATCCAGAGGTATATTTAGGACACCTAATACGTAGCTAGAGAGACCTGTGTGCTCTTTGACAGTTAAAAAAGAATAAAGAGACATTAGGTCCCACTTTTACCCCAGACACTGTTCAGAGTCATGGAGGGAAGTGAGTCATGAGGACTTTTGAGCTGCTGTGTGAAAAATGCTGCTCTCCTGGGCTGGACAGTAGTGGCCCTCATGTCTCTGGGGTTTGTGTGGAAGTCTCAGGTCAGAAAAGTCTTACCAGGTCTTGCTCTCCTCGGATGTTTTGCTGTGTGTAGGTTACTTAACGACTTTTGCTTAGTCCAGAATGACACATGTATCTGTGGCAGACATACTGGTTTTGGTTTGACTGTATTTATTTTTTGATTTCATCAGCAAAAGCAATGGTGGATCTTTCCAATATAAGGGTCTTTTTCAGCCTTTTGAGCTAGCTCTAGCTTCTGGTGCATTTTGACTAAATGGGAATCAGTGTGAGTGGTGCCAACACCAGTGTTTGCACATAACATGGGGAATATGCAGTTTAGCAGTGCAGGATTGGGTCTGTGCAGATTCTTGTGATTCACGTCACTGCAATCTCACTTTATTTTAGTAAACGTTGCCCCTCAGACATGGGATCGTTTACAAACTGGGATCTGTGCTCACATGCCTATTGCAAAATCCAGCCTGCTAAAAACAGCTGTAAGGAGCTCCCTTTGTCTGGTTGGGGTTCTTCACCTAAGTGGTTGTGGTGCCTGATTAAATTAGTAATCAGAGATATAGTCATGCTATTTTGTGACTCTGAGAGCCTTGATTGTGGATTATATTTACACACTGCAATTTCTTTCTAAATGGAGCTCTTTGTGTTCAAGGACTTTAAGAGTCTTTCAGCCTGTGATAAAATCCAGTTTGCTGTATAGACTAGTTCTTGCAGTGGTGCCAAGCTCTTGGTCAGGCATGCTGTGTAAAACAGTTTTTCATTTGCACAATAAATCTGGCTATATAAAAGTTCATGTGTGGTGCAGTGGTTTTGTTGACCCTTTACACTGAAAAACTGCATGATGGCAGCCTGGCAGATGCATTGAATGCCTTCATGTTGTGTTGCCCCCAAAAAACAGAGCTTTCTTTTTTTGTCAAAACCGGAGTTGGCTTGAACCAAAGCCACATAGATAGTAGTAATACTTTGTGGTATTTAAAATGTCTGCATGCATCTAAACCCTGTGGCCTGTCCCTGGTAAAAACAATAGGGCTGGAAGATCAAGCAGCCCATACAACACATTTTGTTTAAAATCCACAATGTATGTTAAGACAGTAGCTCTGTTCCCAGCCTCTGCATATAGCAGAGGTAGGCAGGAGGAGACTGCTGATTTTGAGGCTCTAGAGCCATTCAGGTAAATCCTTTGGGCGAATCCTTTGGCTGGAAGTTTTCTTGTCCTGTTTGAGAACAGGGGCAGGAAACCTGATCTCCTACATCAGCCCATCTGCATTCACTTGCAAAAGGGTGCTGGGAAAATGAGAAGTATTTGGCCTGCCATGACAAGGTGCTCCAGCGTGAGGGAAACCTTGAACCAGGTTGTGGTCTGAATCAACTCAGAGGGGCTCTAATTGCTTAGGGCTTTCTCTAGGCATGGCCTGAAGTTTACCCAGAGTTTGAGGAAACTTTCCCATGAAGGGTTTTCTTACCTCCTTTATTTTTTTTTTTTTTTCCCTTCTGGAAACTAATGGTTTTTCACAAAGAAAATTTTACTTTCTTAGATAATGACATTTGATTTAAGCTCTGAAAAATTCCTGACCATCTTTAGCAGGCACAGATTTGTTTGAGTTTTTTAGGTGACTTTTACTAGGAGAACAATTTATTTGAATACCTTATATGGAAACTAACATGAAAGTCCTATTTACAAATGCGTCACTGGGGCTTAAAACATGTAATTCTATTCTTTGCTTTTCTACCCTCCTGAAGTAGCACTTCAAATCTCTGTGCCTTAATTTCTCTTCTCCCATTACTTGCCTTCTCCATAAAAATTCTTTTGAACCAGATTTTTATTACTTGTGCTAGGAAATGGAGCTCTGATTTCACTTGGGTCTTTGTACTGCTATAATGTAAATAATATCCTATTTATTGAAGTACCTCTAACTATTTTGAGGTATTCTACCAGCTACAGTAGCCAATGAGCCTATTAGAATGACAAAGCCTTTGGATGAATTAACTGACCAGATGAACATATACAACTTACGCACTTAACAATGAAAATTCATTCTTTCCAGAAAATTAGAGTACCATCTTGCAGATTGTTGGGATGATGCTGCCTACTGGCATTTTCCTTCTGCCACAGAATAGCTGCAAGTCACTCCCCAGTGAACTGAAGAGTTCTACAGGATAGCAAATGGATCAGGCATATCCCTGGAGTGAACTCTCTTTGAATTCAAGGGGTTTCTGTTCAAACAGCTGGACCTGTATTTGCCTCTTATATTTTCTCTCCCAGCATAGATGTGGCTACAAACCTGTTGAAACAACATGCTGGGATAAAAAATAAGCCACCCTTACACGGTAGCAGCTGTACTCTCTGTAACATTATGCCTCTAAAAAGGCTCCTATCCTCATTCCTGGCCAACAACAAATGCTTGGTGAAGAGTGTAAGAAGGGTGACATGAGTATGGCGATACACTCTCCTATTTCTCTGTGTCTCCTGACCAAGTCAGGACTCAAGCTGGTGCCAAGACCTGACAGTGTGAAGGCAGCCATTGGCAGGATGTGTACTTCCAGAGCCAAGCCTGAAGGGATGGAGGGAAGGAAAAGAGGCACACACAAATGTGAAGAATGGGTGTCCCCCAGGCAGGCTGGAGCTTGCCTGAGACATTATTTAACAGGTGGCTCCATCTACCTAGAAAATACTCTCTCAAGTACAGTCCTGCCTGATCACACTCCAAGCAGCCTTCATTCTTCAATAGCTATTCAAACACACTGGTTATCGTGTCTGGTTTTGCAACTGATTATTTACGTCATTTTTAGTGACCTTGACGTCCACAGTAGAAATATGACTGTTAAGATTTGGTCTCTGTTAGGTGTTTGATTTGGAGTCTCCCTGATCTTGGATCAATGTACCCTGAATTGCAGAAGCTATGGGCTACCATCCAGCCTGATTTAGGTAGAGAAAAGCATGGCACATCACACCCAGCCCTTTTATTGGTATATACAGCATAGCTGTGATCTTGAAGGAGCCTGTTCCCAGGGGGCTCCATGTGTTGTTTAGTGTTAATGGCAAGTCATAAAATTCTAACCCAGGCTTCCTCCTGAGCCTGAGTGCCTCTGCTGGCAGCCTGCTGCTCTTGCTCCAGGCTCTTCCACTTCACGCATTCAAATGCTTTTATTTTATGTGGTTGGATGTAATGGGACTCACCTGGTTCAACTAAGTCAGCAAAATAATCTTGAACCTCTGTGAAGATTTCTCCTCTTCTCCTGCAATGACTGCACTAGTGTTCCCCTCCCCAAAATGTTAACATCCCCTTCCCTGCTACCAGAGAAAACCCAAAGCCCTCCAAACCATCAGTGTAAGAATTAAAACTGTCACAGTCATTGCAGTTTTCATAGATATCATCTTTCATGTTGGTTAATGAAATTTTTGAGGGCCTAATTACTATGGTAGTAGAATTACTTGGTGGCTTGTGTGGACACAAATAAAGTGAGACTAAAATTGTGACTGCAAAAGTTTAAAGAATACAGTTACTGGGTGTTTGTTAATTCCATCTTTGCAGGAGGATAGCAGCTGCTTTTCTTTTCTTTTTAACAGATGGAATGATTTTTCATGTAGTGTTACAGTAATGACCAACATGACACAGAAGGAAAATTCTGTGACAATATGGTGAGCAAGATCTTATTGACAGCTCCACTTGGTTGTAATTTGTAAGCTCTATATTGTTGTTCTATTCTTTTTTTTTTTAGTTTCCCCACATCCCAAATGCTGCCTGTCTTTTTTGCCGTATAGAATTAGATTTCAAGCTGAAGGAAATGGTTTAATTTTAAGGACTCTTAACTAAAAGCTGTTCAAAATCTTTACCAGAGTTTATAACCCACCATAAGTTTAAAAAAAAAAAATCACTACATTATGAAAGAACAGTGTGAAAATTATCCCCTATTTAATGTCTCTGTTGAGACGGCTGCCTTGATTTATTCTGTACCAGCTGATGCCTTTTCAAGAAAGGGAATTTCCCCCTTTGCACAAGGAAGCCTAGCCCTAACATGAAGGAGTGCTCAGTGCAAATGTCACCATCCCTTTGTAGAGGAGCTGAAAATCTAGCTGGAGACCCCCACCCACAACCCCTCTTTTGCAAGACAGTATTAACTTTGCCACTATGTGCATTTGCCTGCATCCACTAGATAAAAGGCTCTCAACATCCCCAAAAGCTTCTTGGGGATCTGTATGGTGAATAACTCACAAGGCAATTTGTTTATGGGATAGAAAGGATGTTGTTCTACTCTTCCTGTGAATTTATTATATTTGAAACTTGAAAAAAATATTTGTTAGCTTGATACTAGCAAAATAAAAAGTACAGTGGAAATATATTTTAAAAGGGAACAGAGGTTTTATTTTTAATGTCAATGATAAGGAAGACAGAATGATCCAGTGCATTCAGCAACAGTGTAAAGCAACACTGCAGAGAACGTCATGCCAGTACAGGGACAAGTGAAACCTGTATTTGCTGCAGTCCTGACTTTCTCTGCTCCTGTCTGAGGGTTCTGTAATTAGCCTTGCTCCTGAGCAGTGTGGACTGGCAAATTCTGCTCTTGGAAACTGTTCCCTAAAAAACAGTCCCAAAGGCTTGTTTTCATGCTTGCTACAAAATGCCAGTGGCTCTTACTGTTCTGTTGGACAATGTGTACAGTACTAACACATCCATTTTTTTGTAACAGAGAGAAATACCCCTAAGAGAGACATTTTCCTTTACAGTTCAAAAATGAGACTTACTTTTTGTGTGTCCTGCACACACAAAATGAGGCTATTTTGATCTCTGTAGCAGATTTGTCTTTAATATCTGGAATTAGTAGAAACTTGTGATAATGTTTTTCAGAAGGTTAGTTAGAATAGGGGAAGATTAGACTTATTCTTTTTTTTGCACTAACTGCCTTTTAAAATTTCTCCAAGTGAAGGGCTACCAGCCTGCTGCTCAGTGACTAATAAATTTGATTCATCCTCACTCCCCACAGGGTTATCCTCCTTCTTACTAATGTTTGACATTTTACGTTTTAATTAAAATCACCCTCCAAGCAGCAAACCACTAAGAGAATGACAGATATTCCTACTGCAGAAAGATATAAGCAAAAGGGCAATTTGCTAACTATATCTTCAATAGTGCCTCTCACTTACTGCCTACATGACCACCTAATGTTTGTATGTGTGTGTGAGACAAGACAACACCTATCTTAACATTAAGGCTATTTCCGGTGTCCAAAGATGCTAACCTTTAAATGTCTGCATTTCAGGAGGAGCAACTGGGCCCTGGGAGCAGTATTGCTTGCTTGATGCTATACAGTCAGGTATAGGTCCTTCCCTTCTCTTAGGCCACAAGTTGTGTAGCCTCAAAGAAGGGAGAAAGAGCAAAGAAGAGCAAAGTAATTCTAAGCTTTGAAAACAATTGCAATAAAAATACCACAGATTGTCTTAGCTGGCTGATGTCTGCCCCAGGGACTTCTCTGTGGAGAGGAGCAGAATGAGGCTAACTGGTGGAATAACCTGGTGGACAGAGGGTGTTTGTGTAAACACCTGTACTAGTACAGTATCACAAGAAGCTGAAGAGCAGGCGGCAAAGCTCATGTCAGTGGCAGCATGGAAGGCAGCATTTGGTGGGAGATGAATCAAGAGGCTAGAGTTCATACAGGAAGGTGTGAGGTGCACGAAGCTGGAGATCAGCACTGCAACATGCTTAGAAGGAAGAGGCAGTGATGCCACTGCAAAGAATGGATATCCCTCGCAGAGGTAAGTCTGTAGGCCTCAGGCAGAGAAGTAACAAATGCTTTGATTATTTGAACATAAAAGAAGAAAACCTGAAAATATAGTAATAGATTTTTTTTTAAACTAGTCTGTACATAAGTCAGAGAAAGGATAATCCACGGAGGATGCCCTCTAGTGTACAGAGCTTGATGACACATGGTGGTAGAGCCAAAGGTGCAAGGGTGGATGCAGACAGAAGGAGAGAGACATGCTGTAAATAGACTGAGGAATTGGTGCTGGACTCTAAATAGAGACACAGAAGAGGGAAATACATTGATCCACTGCCTTTGGAATGGCATCAAATCCAGAACAAACCCATCTGCTTATAAATCTTATCTATCTTTGACAGAGAGCTCTGGTGAGAGTTATCCAGGTGTTCATGATAAGCCAATTATTTTTAGATGGCACTGATTGGACATGTGCAATGTAAAAATTCCATCTTTCCTCTCCTCATGCAGTCCAAGAGCATGTGGCTAAGTTGTGAGAGGGCAGTGACACAGCCTATGCCTCACTTGTTTCTAACACAATGCAGCATCTTCCTGATTCTCACTGGTGTCTCTTTCTGCATCTCAAACCCAACAACAAGAATATTTTTCTCATATGTACTGAGTCTACTGGTGTCAAGAATCTGATTTCAAATGTCTTTAGAAAAGACAGCATGCAGGAAAAACTTGCAAAATCCTGCAAGTTACAGGCTTGTCTGGGCCCTTCTGAATTATGATATGAAACCCAAAGGAATAGAAGAGAAATGACAACTTCCTTTCATGTGATATTCTGACTGCCCTTAGGAGATGAACAGTGAAGTATGTGACTTCTGAAGAGAAATGTACTGAATGGAGAGGAAGAAGGCTTAGATATATTGGTACGAATATATGTGGAAAGAGAGAAAGCTGTAAGGCAGGCAGCAAGCTTTTGCGTTCACAGCTCATTTCTCTTCCCTTCTGGAGCAGAAAAGTCAGAGAAACATGGCAGTTCCTCTTAAGCATCTTAAATGATCTGCATTTCAGCATCACCAAATACACAGGCAAGTGGGACCAACTGGTCTCTTGTTAATCCAGGGAGAAACCTCTTTTTGGTTTAGCCGGAATTTAACTGGAATAGCTGGTAGATAGGAAAACTCTGTGTCATGTCGTCTTGGGATTAACAGCTCGGTGAGTAGCATTTGCTATAAAAGTAGTGCTTGTGTCCCCTTGTGACTTGGTCCTTAGGAGGGAATTAATAAAAAATGGTAGAGCTACACCCGCCCATCCTGAAGCCTCAATTTCGTGTGGAGGAGACTCTTTCATCAACCCTGCTGATACTACATTGACTTCCTGGGGGCCTTTGCTTGGCATCTTTGTGAAATTATGATTGACCATGGCTGTTTTCAGAAGCAAGTTTCTTTCAAAAATGCAAGGGTGTGCAGAAGTTTTGCCAGGCTTTTTGGATGTATACATATATGTGAAAATAGGAAGTGGGAACCATGCCTCAGGAAAGCGGGTACAATGCTGTAGAAATTACTACCTACTTTTCAGTCATTCCTCAGATGTGTTGAGTCATAGGTTAGTCTACAGAGGCATGTGAAAGGAAAGAAACCCAAGCTAGCTAGACGATCTGAATTTAAAGTGGATTGATTAAATTCCATTAAATCCCTGTGTAGATGTCCTTGTTCAGAATTAAGGTAAAGTAAGATAAGTCTCATAAAGGCCAAGTTAATTCTGAAGGAGTATACGTACTTGGAGATTTAATGCATTTTTAACTAATCCATTTTGGCAGTTAATTCCGATTAACTGTACTCGGTTTTCCTCTCTGGCAATGATCTTCAAGGGAACAAGATGTGGAAAACCAGCAGGCTGAGAAGTACAATGTTTTTAAACATCCAGCACTGTCGATTACAAAGTACCCAATTAGTGCCATGTCATTCCTGAACTGAATGGCTGAATGCAAACCTACCTGTATTGGTGCTGTCAGAGGGGGCAGCAGTCCTTGGAAGAACTTGACAAGAGCATTCTTGCTTCCACGAAGGTGCTTTGGGAAATGGTGCAGCATGCTGGTAAGGCCTTGGCTAACCGGCTACTGCAAGGAATTTTGATTGTTAATGAGATGTCTGTGCTAGCAAAATACATCCTCCTCACAATGAATGTGGAGTCAGCTGGTACTTGTGCCTGCCCATTGTTTGTGTGCAAGAGAGGCAGGAAGGAGTGTGAATTTTGTTACCCTCCTACCAGGAGTGATGTATTCTTGGGCTAAATCCTGTCTTCACTCTTATGTGTAAACCAAGCACTGTTTAGCCCTGTGCAGTCTCTAGTTTAAAAAGTCAAACCCTGGAGTTTAAATGTTATTATTGATTTTAAAAATATATTGCAAATAATAACTTAAGAGGAAATGGGAGATTATGAATAATAATAAGATGCATAGGTGTACAGGGAAAATACAGTAGTCCATAAATATAGGTAAGAACTCAGTTGTACAGTAAAAACAAAGGGTATAAAAGTGTAGATGACTATAGCAATATGTGTGCAGAGAAATAATAATCTACCATGAATTAAAATATGAAAGTATTAGGGACTAAATTGCTTCTACTATACTGTACATTTTTTTAAAGTACCGAGAGGCCTTCATATATGAGTGTTAAAATAAAAATATTATTATTATGGATTTTGGGGGGCAGATGAGTTGAAACTCAAGGATGTCCCCTGTGTCTTGATTTTATTTCATATGGTTAAACACACTGGACCAAATTTATTCCTGATCTTCTATATTTACTGTTGAAAGCACTTTGGAAAAGTGCATATTAAAGCTATATGTAAAAAAGCACTAAATTTTGAACAGGCATTTAGGGTAAGGTAATAAAATCAAAGAAGTTCTCTCAGGTCAGTTTAGTTTTGGATGAGGGGAGCAATTGCTCAGTCACACTGGTCCACTGAATCTGAAACAACAGTGCGTGAAAAGATATGGTGGCAAAATAATGTCTCCATGTGGGATAAATGCTAATGCTAATCACTGCCTAGGCTACTTCTCAGTTTTTACTCATGGAGTTTTTCACTGGTTATTATTCTGCCTCAGTGATTGCTAAGGTAACTTTTCTCCCCATTTCTCAGGGAAATTTGAGGCCAATGTTTTTGCTGCATTATGAAGTTCATGTAAGAAAATTTTTCATGCAATCACTTAGGTTGAAAAGGACTTCTAAGATCACCAAGTCCAGCCATTAACCTAACACTGCCAAGCCCATCACTAAATCATGTCGCTCAACGTCACATCTATGTCTCTTTTAAAGACCTCCAGGGTTGGTGACTCAATCATTTATCTGGGCAGCCTGTTCAGGTGCTGGACAGCCCTTCCTGATAATTTTTTCCCCCCCTTAGATTCATCCCAAACCTCTCCTGGCACAAGTTAAGGCCATTTCCTCTCATCCTATCACTTGCACTGGGGAGAAAAGAGCACTCTCCACCTGGCTGCAACTGACAGAAAGGAGCTGGCACGCTGGGCCTCAGTGTGGCATTTGCTCAGAACTTGTGCAAGCAGCTTCTTTAGCATGTGCTGGCTGCACCGTGCAGCATGAACCCTCGTACCTAAGAGGAAGAAGATGTGGTGCAGGGGTGAGCTCAGCATGGCTGAGTACCTAGAGAGAAAAATGGTCAGGGACAGAGCTGGAAACAGGCTTCACCATAATGAAGCTATTGCATAAAATCTCTAGCAAGAGACTGAACTTGTCCATGGTAAGCAGCAGAGTTGGAAGAGGTTGTGCTCCCAGCCTTCTTGCTCCCCTGGTGGAGCAGGGAGCCACACATGGCCACTTTGAGGCTTCTTCCTAGTTTTGTCCCCTTCATTTAAATTTCAATTAAATTAATTGTTCTGCAAAGCAGGAGAAGGGAGGGTTCAGTCTTGTCTAACCCTTGTTTGCATCTGTGTTACGTCAAGATTTATGTGTGTGAAACTTAAAAAGCTGTGTAGGGAATCAATGAGGGTACACATATGAAAATATATCTGTCTTTTCTAGATGCTCTCAGATGTATTGACATGTAGTACTTGCCTTTTGCCTATTACTTCTGTTTCTGGTAGTTAAAAATATCCCACTATTTGTTGTGCAGCTTGTACCTCATATGGCTTGGGTTTGTTATCCTGCACTTTCCTGTTGGGAGAGGCTGTTTGCCTCTGTGCAGAGGCTGCATTTTTATTGGCAGAATGGTTTCAATGTGCAAATGGTGCGAGGGAAGGCTCATTTTTTTGTTTCCTTTACAGCATAGGGATCAACCAGGCTAAAAGGGTGGAGGTGTTTTCAGAAGCGCACAGACATTTCTGTAATGTCTGCTCTGCCTTCTAGGAGGTTTGAGTCCAGCGGATGATGTCCTGCTGCGCCACTTCAACACAAGATGCCTCCTAGAAATCAGTTTGCTCCTAGTGAAACCAAGGTAGAGCTGCCACTGATTTTTAAGGTTGTATGGCTACAGACCAGAGCAGGTGTGCAAATCATTCCTAGGGATCACACTTTTTTTCTTTTGGTTACAAGTGTGAAAATAAGGCTATCCTCTCAGAAAGCCAATTTAAGGCTCTCTCTTTCTTCAAGTGAAGCAAAACCCTTTCTTATCGCATCCTTTTTTTCACTCACTGTTTCCTGAACAGAGGTAGCTGAGTATGGGGGTGGGGCTCTCTGTATTTTTCCTGTGTAACAATGCAATTTTATTAAAACTGTGAATCAGGTAATTGGAACAACAGAGGAAAAAATGACCTGAAATTTCCATGCAAAACTCAGTGACACAAAAAGGGCAACTCTCCATCAGCTCAGGGCCCGAGCGTGCTCTCTTTCCAGTGAATCAAGCAATATCAGTACTTTGTTCCTGGGAAAAGAGTTCCTAAAACTGATGAACAAACTGAAAGCAAACTGCCCTGATGGCCCAGTATGAGACCTGACTTCATCTGCACGGTGATGCCACACTGACTGCGGTCACAGAGGAGAAGGTTGAAATGGAACACGCCAAGGGTTCTTGTGTGGTTCTGCTCTGCTGTTCTCAGTGATGGAGGAACCAGCGCTGACCCAATTCAGCACAGCAGGAGAAGGGCAGCTCAGACCCTCCGTACTGTGGTAGGAGTCCCAAAATATATCCCTGCAGATGACATTTGGGGAACACACAGCCTGTTCAGAGGGACTCCCAGCCTGTGCAAGCCCTTCACTGCCATCCATCCTCATGTCCTCCAGTGACACAGGCATCGTGAGCTCACACCTGGGTTCAATAGCTCTTTCCCTTTGGTTGCTGCTGGCACTGAAGCCTGTCTTTCTGCTCACATTTTTGTTCCACAAAAGTGCTAGTGATATTTTGCCCATTCAATAGGTGGGTTGTGAAGATTGGAAGATAAAGCACTTTGGAGGAGAAAAGTCCTGCAGGCATCTTGTTTTGCAGAGCCTTGTGTCTCATGCTGGATTTGAAGTACTGAGATCTGCCAGTCACTTTTCCAAATCAGAGGTCCAAAGCATCTGCGTGGAGTGGGACTGACACATTTCGGGCACAGTGCTTGGGAGATAAATGTGGGAAAGAGAGAAGAAAAAGTAATATCCCCTCACTTTTTCCCATCTCCTTTGTTTCAGATGGTAAATTTTGTTACCTTCTCTGTCACAAAGATAATGGAGGGCAGCAGTGGTGCGCCCAGGCTGCCCTCCAGGGTCACAGCAGCTGCTGTGACTAAGGGGGAGCATGGTGGGCTGGCTGGATCAAGAAGTGTACTTGCAGGAGGCAGTAAAAGTTTACATTTGTGAGAGCAAAGTGAAGAAGCATAGGATTGGAGAACACTGGATGCTGCCATATAAGCGCCATAGCCCCAAGTCTAATGGGTAATAGAGTCATTAATTCTGCTGATTAACTTGGCCTTGGGGTTCATGAAAATGACATCCACTTCTTTCTTTTTTTCTTCTTTCTTTTTTTTTTTCTTTTTTTTTTTTTTTAAGCTCAAACTGTGGAACGAGGGAGCATAAAAAAACAAGCTAATTAGAGAGAAATCAGGAGAAAAGAAGCAGGGAGAAAAGAGAAGACAGTCTGAGCATTAATGAGACTGATTTGGGAAGAGGATGTGACAAGCTCTTCAAAAGCATTATTGTCAAATGTGTCACTGTTTCATAGACAGCTAGCGCTACCTTTGAGCTTCATGCTGATAGTTAATGATTTGAAACTATAAAAAAGATTGAAAAGGTAAAAGGGAAAATGGCAGACTCAACTGGATTTTAATGAGAGTCCCCCCCTTCCCACTTTTCTCTTTTTCCATATGAAGCAGCCTTGGAAAGTACAAATAAAGTTCACTCTCCCCCTGTCTGCTTGCCTCTCAAGGCAAAAATTGTTTACAAAGGAGAAGGGAGAGCGCAGAGGTCCATCCGTCTCGCTCTGACCACCATCCATCTTCTCTTCTGCAAACCCTCAGCTCAGCTCTCCCATTCACTGTCAAGCGATGGTGGGGTTGTGTCTGTACAGGCAGAGGACTGACAAAAATAAGCTGAGATTGATGGAAGAGACAGCTATAGCTCTTGTTTGTTTTTTTGTGACGTGCTGAGCAGAAGCAGTCTTCACACTGTGAAATGTGACAAAGAAATCTAAAGTGATTACACAGGTTCATTTGTCAGTATCACTGCTCCAGCTATTGCTGTGTGCAACAATGAGATGACAAGGCATTTATTGCTGATGGTTGGTTATTAGCTGCATTATAGGAAACATTAGCACAGTCTAGGATACATAGACTGGGGAAACAATAGCTTTCCGGGCTCCAAACTCAGCAGGGTAGCCTCGTCATTAAATTTGGTGGCACCAATTTAGTTTTTTTACAATAAATTGAAAGGAAACTTTGAAAACTAAATCTGTAACCCTGCATTTACCTTAAGACTGATCAGCATGTTCTCTTTGGATTCTACATCTTGTATCAGAAAAGCTATGCAGGCCAGCAAACCTAAAAAGAAAGATGCATTGGAAAAGCCTTACGATATATGGGATCTTGGCTGATCCCATCACTGCCTTCCAGCCCTGACCTCCAAAGTGCCCCTCTCCCTCTCCTGGGGTGGACCAGTCTCTCCTCAACCAAGTCTTGTGCAAACATACAATGAGAAAAAGGAAGAGGATTCTGTGAACTTTTTTATTACCCTTATCTTGCTTTTCTTATCTTTACCAGAGCTACTCATTTTTTGCTTGTCTTGCCTGAATCCTTTAGGAATGGATTTTAGTAGCTCTCCCATCCTTGCAAATGGCCCTGTAGAAATCACCTGAAGTCACAGAGTCATAAAATGACCTGGATTGAAAGGGATCTTACATATCTTCTAGTCCCAAAACCCTTGCCAGGGGTAGGGACACCTTTCACTAGACCAGGTCACTGAGAGCTCTATCCTGGCTTCAAACAGCTTTCCTTGAACACTTCCAGGGATGGGGCATCCACAACTACTCTGGACAACCTGTTTCAGTGCCACCACCCTCTCAGTAAAGTATTTCTACCTAATATCTAATCTAAACCTACTCTCTGTCAGTTTGAAGTCATTTCACCTTACTCTGTCACTACACACTCTTGTAAATAGTCCCTCTCCATCTCCCTTGTAGACTCCCTTCAGGTACTGAAAGGGTGGAATTAGGTCATCCTGAAGCCTTCTCTTCTCCAGGCTGAAAAATACTGATTCTCTCAGCCTTTTCTCATGTGAGCGGTGTTCCATCCCTCTGATCAACTTGGTGTCACTTCTCTGGACTTGCTTGAACAGGTCGATATCCTTCCTGTGCTGGGGATCCCAGAATTGGATGCAGTTCAAGGTGGGGTCTCCACAGAGAAAAAGTCTTTGACAGTGAGGGCTGACTGGGGAAAGCAAAGGTTTGGCATCCATGGGACATGACTGGATGACTGCCATGTTTATTAAGCTGTAAAAGAACATGCCTGTTCTATGGCAAAAGCTGTGTTTGCACAGTGGTGAGAAGCCAACCCTCAGTTCTGGGGTGAAGTGCCTACCTTTTTGCAGTCTTTCAATACTCAGTTTTGCAGTAAAACCAGAAATTCTGGTGGTGGCTACCTCTTTTCAAAGAAAGTTTTTAATTATATAATTAATTTTCTTATTAACTCAGTCAGTGAGCAATATATTCCCTGTTCCATTTTTTCTGACACTGAGCTTCAGTTTATTTTATGCTACCATCAGATTTCCAGAATGCCCTAGATTTTGGCACTGACAGCACTTAAATAAACTGAAACAGTTGTCCTGGGAAAGTTGGAGGTTTTGACAGCTGCATGAGGGATCGTAGGACTTCAGCCCATAAAATACCAGTGTAAGGGGAATTACAATGTTTTAAAAACCACTATCACTTGATAACATTGTAAATAGCAGCAGGAGCTGGATTTAAACAGATCCAGGCCAAAACCATGCATCTTTGAATGTAAAAGTGAAATTTTGCTGGAATCTCTTCATCATCAGGCTTGTGTAAATCTATGGGATTTTTTTTTTTTTTTATGTTAAGAAATTTGTCAGATTTTGTGCCCTGCATGCTGTCTGCCTAGCAGTGAATTTAATCTAAACTGTTTGTTCTGGATTCATTGACAAGAGTGGTAACCCAAAAAGATTCTGTTAGACTCAGACCCTTAAGATTCATAAGTTGTGTTGTAAATGTTACAGCATTTTTGAGGTTAAAAAAGGTAATTTTCTTTCTAAACTGCATTTACTAAACGTGTGTGAGAAAATTAGTACTGTCTGCTCTCTTACGTTTATAGTCAAGGTGATTTTGTCCCCCACTAGACACAATTTAGGGTACATCATATGTCTCTTCCCAACAATTAATTTTGCCCTGACCTCCCCAAACAATACTGTTTCCTCCAGTTTCTGCATCCCTGTGCCCTTCTCTCACTGTTTCTGATCTAGAGTTAATTTTGTCTCAACTTCCAACTTCCTGCTGAAATCCTGTGATTTCAGTGAAATTAAAAAATTAAGGGAGCTGATAGCACCGTAAATCAGTTTCAGTTAAAGAATGTGTGCCTGCTGAGGTAGGGTTCCTTTGGAAAAAAGTATCCCCTACAAGATTTTTTGTAAAAAAATGGAGCAAATAATTTAATTCAACAATAAAAATATAATAATGAAAGAATAAAACATTATAATAATAATAACAGTAGTAGTAATAATATCATGCCACTCCAGCCATAAGAAGGTTTAAAAGGATAGCCAATAGGTCTAAATCTATGGTGGCAACCCGGAACCAAATAAGGATGAAATATCTCTTGAGGCCATAAAGCTTGAAACTTGTCATAGAAGAGGCATCTAAACTCTCAGAAAAGAAAACAATCTCTATTTGAGAGCACACAGGCATTTCTGACAAGTAGAGTCTGATGAGTCAGCATTTCAGCTGGTGAGTTAATGCAGCATTTGGCAGCTAACAAAAAAAAAATGATAAAAAGGCCCTTTAGCATGAACTTTGCTTCTGAGGTATATGCAGTGTATCTTCGAGAAGTGGGAAGGTTTTTGAAGTTATAACAGAGGCTGTTTTAATTTGGGGCAGGCTCATTAAAGGAACATGTTTTAAAAACATAGATTTTGTTCCCTCTGGCTGTATGCTGTGCTCCACACTAAACTTGGCAAAGACAAAATACAATCCAAGAGAAGGTATCTGTATTGTAAGACAAGATGAGTCAAAGACTGCCTGCTTTGTGGCTGGCTCAGATCAGACAAGGGCTGCATCTATCATGCCCACCTTGCTGTGTAAACTAGAGCTAGAGGTATTGGGTATGCCAGGATGATGTGTCCAAATGTAGTTTAAATCCTACTGAAATCAAAAAGGCTAAACCTTTCAAATCATTAGATGTTAAAAAGCAGTTGGTCTCAATGGAGTTTTGTTGTCTAAAATGGAAATGGTGGAAAATGACATAGAGAAGCAGTTATCAACCCTGCGTGTTGGTCCCACCTTTTGTCACAGCTGTTTTACTCAGGCAGAGGCACATCTTGGTCTTTGTAAAGACCGAGCCATGTTTCTGCTCACTCTCGTCACAGTTTTCTGTTTTAGCAGTCACAGTTTTGGCATCTGGAATGCTAAGTCTGGCTTTCAATACACAACTTATGCAGGAAGGGCAATGTCTGCATTTCAACTGAGACTGAAATATTAGACTAGAACTTAGGCTTCAGGTTTACAAGAATTTCTACACAAGAGAGCAGCAAGTAGCTGATGACATACTGATAGAAAATGGGTTTAAAAAAAAGTAAATTGTTCTTTCCCCTTGAGGATGTTAAATTTGCAGAGTAAAGTATTGATCAGCTATCCATTACAAAGGAGACACAGGTATTTCAGGAAAAGGTTTTTATTGTTAGTATTTATCATTTGTGTCACAACTGAGCCTCTGAAGGCCTAGTGAAAGCAGATCACTGATGAATCAGGCACAACAAATACTAAAAATTCATAGCTTAAATGCACAAAAGAGCCACGAGAAAGAGCTGTCTTATAAAAGCAACACTGTGGAGAACACACATCCTCAAAACTGCAGCAAAGTCCTCGTGGCAGCCCCTGCCTGAGCACCACGGATGTTGTCCCGAGCCAAGCCCTGGTGAGGCTGAAGGACCCAAGTTAACTTCTCCTCCCATGGAAAACATGATTGAGTGGCTCGGAGGTGCCACAGCAGCCCTTAGCATGGTGCCGTGTATTTGTGCACCCACAGCACACCCACACATGCAACCAGTGGGCCGTGCAGGGGCTGCCTCCTTCCCCTAGGCTGCGTTGGCTTTCCTGGATGCATGTGCAAAAAACACTGATGGAGAAAATCAAAGTAGCGAACAAACATTCAGAGCTGACCCTGAATGTTTGTGGCTGGTAGATTAAAACAAAACTCATTGCAGCAGAGTTGCTCAGGATAGCCCTTGGAATTTCGCTTTTAAAGGTCAGATGGTAAAAAAACACAGCTTTACTGCTTGTAGGAAGGAAAGTTTAGCTGTAAGGTCACTTTGTTTTCACACTCTACGAAATGTTACCTCCACCCTTCACAGGGAATGTAAATCAAGTAAAAAACCACCCAGCAGGGTTATCAGGGTAACACTAAATCAACACCAGCTGCAGCTGCTAGGGGTGAATGTAAAATTTACAGTGAGGCAAATGTCTATTGCTACTGAGCGATTAACACTATTTCCAATTAAAACATGCAAAGACCTAGATGATTTTCATTTTATTGGTCTAAAGAAAAGCAAACTTAGAGGCCAAACTAATCCAGGTTTTCTATTCTATGTTCATGGTGTCTCTAAATCAAGACCATATTGCAAGCTGGAAGAGAACAAGGAGGAGGGCAAATTTTCCTTTCAGCAGTTTTAAAAAACTGCTGACTAAAATCTGCATCTATCATCTTGTTATTGAAAAGTATAAGTAAAAGGTGAGAGAAAATTGTGTCTGATATGGGATGTTTAGTTGACAGACAGCTCATTGTAACAGATGTGGCTCCTTTTAAATAGCACTGTAAATGAGATCCCAGAAAGACAAGGACAAAGGCTAGGAGAGAGCACTTAGTCTAATTAGACAGAGAAATCCATTTCCTTTTTAACTGAATGCTCCTCTGAATGTGCAGAGATTTCCAAGTTATGAAGCACAAGCAAAAGATGGAGACTACAGCTATCAGTTCATAATCTGCAAGCCATGGAATAATAATGGTCCTCATTTTTCAAGCACTGATCTTCAGTAGTTTGTTAAACCTGCACATCATTTCCTCACTAAAGCACCTGCAGATTAATGGCATGGCTAGAAAGCTTTTCATCTGGTGTGTATGTGGGGGGAAATTGTAAAGAAAGACAAAGAATGGCCTGAAATTTGTTCTATTAAAAAAATTCACGAAGTAAAGGATGTGTAGTCTAGAATTTTACTTATCCCAGACTTACAGGAAAAATAAAAACTGAAGTAAAACCTGCAGAAATGGTACTATGGTTTCTATAGCAATCAGCAATCCAGTCTTGGTGTGCCTTTCTGTGTGTGCTTTATGCTGGCCACAAGGTATTAAAGGCAGGATCCCTCCCACCTGGCTTCAGCTCTTTCACTGTCAGTCATTCATATATTACTACCCTTATAAATGTACATGAACTGAAGCTTTCCAGGATCCTCCTAGAGTTAACTTTGGGAGAGAGAGGCATCTCTAAAATTTCTTTTATCTTGTCCAAGGTAGGTATCTGAGTCTGGCACCTCTAGAGGATGGATCTGTCAACCTATTGCCCCCCACTGACTACAGAGGACAAATGTTTCAGATTAGCAGATGTGATTCTAGACACATAGAGTTAGGTCACTATTTTACAAGAAGGGATTTTGCACTTGTCACCAGAAAACTTTGAAAAAAATATTTCAAAAGAGATCTGTGCTTGCTTATTTCAGTTCTTTCTCTGTTCTACCCAGGACCAAAACGGAGGAATCAAGAAAGGGAAACTCAAAGAAATAGAGAACAGGACTAATTTTTATTGATCATCTTTGAGCTGAGCAGGCAGTCAAAATTTAGTGCCTTGGACATTATATGGAATAACTAGTAATTGAGTCGGGTATCTTTGGTGCAACTTTTGTGTACATGTTTCTAAATAAGTAGCTCTTCTTTTTTGGAAGCTGGGGGAATCAAATGAAAAATGTTTCTCACCTCTCACCTCTATAGCTCTTCTGCCAGCTCTTCTTTCCCTCGCCTCCCTGAAAGCCCTTATTTGCAGTACTGTTCCAGTGCTTGTGCAGATCATGTCTTGGCCAGTGGTTTTTGATATGTTTTCTGCACCCCAGCAGTAATTAGCACGTTTTAGCAGGGTAGTAGCAGTGAAGACAGAGCTATGTGGTTTTCAGAGAGCCACAGGAACCACACTGTAGACCAAGAGTCTGAGGGTCACCTTTATCCTGATTGCTGTCATGTGTTGTGGCCTGGGCTACAATACCAAACAGTGCATTTTCACTGCTGTTGCCCATGGCAGCTGCACTGATCGGGATGGATATACTAACGTTAGTGAATGACTACCTGAAAAGTCTGGCAAAAGAGTGAAGTAAGGAGAAATAGAAAGTAATTGCTCTCTATGAGGGGAAAAGCCTGGACTGTTCCTCATCTCCTTTTCCACAGCCAGCTCCTCTATACAAGAGTAGGAGTGGGAGCAGGGAACGATAAGCCCTGCTCCTTCCTACGTCTCCAAATATAGGAAGAACAGCTAGGATAGGAACATCAGTTTAGGAAGGATTTGGTACCTCTGGGCTGTGCTCCTTGCATGTAAAGGAACATTTCATTCACTTGAAGAGGAAAGCAAAATCTTTTGCCAGTATATCAACAGCAGCTTTCTAGATGGTCTGAAGAATAGTGCAGTGTCTTAGTAACGTATGAGCCAAAGAAATGCAGGGGTTTTTTTTGAGCATATTATCTGCCAGACTCTTGCCAGTGGTGTTTAACAGGCAAATTGCTTAATAATTACAGGAGGAGTTCTGCAACTGGGATCTGTGCAGGTGCAGGCTCCTGGTTATAGGCCAAGCAGATTTTGCAATGCCACTGGCTGAAATTATTTTTGAAGAGAAACGATGATGAAACTGCGTTTGAGTTGTTTCTGTGTGTGTACCCATACATTTATATACACACACCTTAAAGTGTGTATGGGCATGTGTGAACATAGATACGTGTGTGTTTGAATTGTACACTGGCAGTATTTGGAGCAGCACAAAAATCCTGCCAGCATTGCTGGTGACAAATTAACCCCAGTGGACTGGACTTTAGTTTGGTGACTGAAACAAAGCAAAGTTGTCTTCACTGAAGATTAACAACACATAGAATGATGAAATAATGGATGTTAGAAACTTAACATGATCACAAAAGCATATTGCAAGCACAAGCTGGGCGTGGTTCAAAATAACAATCTCAGCTGGATTTCTCCATGCATCTTGACAAGTTGTCAAGCACACAGGACAGTATTTAGTAGCTTGTGGATGTAATTTGCTTACAAAGCCAGAGAACAGGAAATGTAAAGAGTTATTTATCTATGATTTTGATCAGAGAC
>JAWWES010000081.1:60641571-60651751 GCA_035583135.1 Lophotriccus pileatus | reverse complement strand
TTGTGGATGTAATTTGCTTACAAAGCCAGAGAACAGGAAATGTAAAGAGTTATTTATCTATGATTTTGATCAGAGACTGTTTTAATTGAGATACTAAGAGAACTAACTGTGGAATAGATTTTGGTGACAGATGTCCTGTGCTCTAAGGTTATGTAAAATGCCGCCTTACCTTCTCTGTCAGCTGTAATATCTGGCTATAATTAGAAGAAGTAATATCTGTCAAATAATTGGTTATGAACATTTTGATTAATTTCCTGAGACAATTCCACTCCTGTACCACTTCTCAATCTCCCTGTGATTTTTTAATTTTCACATTTGGGGAGAATTTTTAGTTAATTAGACTCCTTACAAACAGCTTTGTACATATATGCAGTAAGATTTATTTCCTTAAATTTGTGAGATCCTGGTATAAGCAATGTGTAAGTATATACAATATCAATATATATAGTATAAAAGCAATGCATAGTGTTCTTCAAATGTGTCCTGTAAGTTATATAACACCATTGCTACTGATAGTGGGAAAAAAAATGGTAGAGCATCTTTGTTGAAAGTTTTATATGATATGAAGATGGATTGTACTAGTTTAGGATTGCTGTAAGCCTGCTTTGCTGGTTGGTTGTGCTTCAACCAGTTAAGATTGTGAAAGATGTTTTTGGTGAGATGAAATGTGAGACTTGTTAATCTCATTGTGGATTTGTCAAATACATTTAATTTTGTTTTAAAGAAATTAACCTGAGTTCTCAGAATTGTGAATTTTGTGTATCTGTCAGAGACCAGTGATTGTCCTCTTCAAAATATAAAATCAAAACAAACAAAAAGGAAAGCAACATGTTAAAAAAAGGTGTTGTCCCAGGCACGGGACCAGCTGCGAAACTGGAAAATGACGTGGAGAAATCCAAGGAAATCAGTTCCCAGTCTTTCCTAGGGCTACTGCTTCGATAGCATCTGTGTGTGTTGCATTGGCAGGAGAGCTGCCCGGGGGGCTTCAGTCGTCTCCAGCCGATCCACAGGTGTGCGAGCGCGAGGCTCACTCCGGATCCATGCCAGGCGCCCCTGTGCCTTGCCTGGCTGTGCCGCCCGCGGGCCCTGCTTGGGCAGGGAGAGTGTGGAGGCAGCTGCAGTGCCAGCCCTGTCCCTCCCGTGCCTGCTGCTAGCAACAGGCACCAGCATGCCGCCGTGGTGGTGGCCTAAAGAGCCTCCAGGCTCAGGGCAGAGTTTAGGATGAAGCGGTGATTTTCTGTGGCTTTGCATAGATAGGAAAATATTAAACATCCAGTACTTCTCTGGAATGAGGGTAAGTGGAATAAAAACAGATTTTTTTTTCTTTTTTTTTAAACTCTTTCTTTCAGCAATCCCTTTCTGGCACACAGTAGTCACTGCAACTTATCCCAAATGTGCTTCATATTCAAGCACTAATGCAGTGTCTTCATTGAGCATATACTGCTTACAATTTTTCCTTATAAAAATTTTGAATTAGATCCACCTGCAATTTTGTGAAGATACAGTAGACTAGGATGCAGGTCAAATATCATAAATGTTAGGTCAAAACTCGAGATGTATTCTAGTGCCTTTTGAAACACTGGAGATTTTTACTGATTTGAAAGAGGCCAAGATTTTTCCATAATATGTCGTAAAAATGGGTCAGACTTGACTTTGATCTCACCATATGATATTGAGTCTCTTCTCAATCCAATCTCTACTTATTATCTCTGCCAGTTCGTCCTCCTCTATGGGTAAGGCAGAGTTTTTACTCCAGAGTTGATCTGGGGATGGATCCACTGTAACCAAATCTTGTTGGACATAGGGATTTCCTTGCCAACCTGCATGTTGTCCGGGAGACGGAGTCTGTAGAGGAAGCCTGGGATCATCTCAGAGGGCAGTGACATGAGGCTGAGCCTCCTCTGCCGTTCCTGGGGTGATTGATCAGCAGGGTGCACACGTGCACAGGAGGAAACTGCACCAAGGTGATCTCTTATGTGGACTGCCTCCTGTCTGGAAGGTCTGGCAGGCATTACATTCATCAGTGCTCTTCCTATTCCCATCTTGCTTTGGGGAGCATAGATGTGATGTGGTTATTAGGCTGTGATTCAGTTCATACTGAGCCATATTGATTGGTGTTGGTTCAGAGCTTGTTACATATTTTATCAATTGACCTTTGAGATTGTATTCCTGCTCTGCTTGTTTTACTTCTGATTCTCTTTACCTCCAGTTTCTGTAACTCCTAATCTTTGATTATTCAAGTGTTTGCTTTCTCATAGTATTTCTTTACTATACTGTTACAGAAAGGCTTTTTTTACTCAAGTTGTACTTTCCTTCCTTTGCTTCCCTTCCCTTTGTTTGTTTTTTAAAATAATTTTTTTATTTTTTTATTTTTTTTTTTTTTTTTAAGAAATCCACCTGCTCTTCTTGATACATCAATTCCATTAAGAGATTCAGCTTCTAAAATATTTTTGCCCTCAGCAGAGGAAAGAAGTATAAATGCAGGTGTTTGGCAATAAAGCTCAGGGGTGCAGAAACTGGTTTTATAGCAGATCTTGTCAAATAGGATTTACAGAACCTGATAACATAATAGAGTTCGATAACATAATGCCTTCATGAACAGTTCTCCTGGCCATCTGTGAAGCCTCGCGGTTACACCAGCTGAAGATCTGGTAGCCTGTTTCCAAGATGTTGTTTGTAAATAGGCACTGAAAACCTGAAAGAATAATTGTCGCTAAGTGTATTTAGCTGGGTGCAATTCACTGCGGGTATTAATTTTGGACTTTTACTGAAAACAAGGGATACAATGTTGTCTGCTGGGTAGTTTTAGCACTGACTGGTAGTAAAACAAGGTAGAGAGCTAAAATATCTGCCTAGATCTATGCAGCTGCCTATCTGGCAAAATCAGGGTTGAAATTATAGAGTTTCTGACTCACAGCTCTGCTCAGACCTGGCATGTCCTACCTCTGTGTCACAGACCTCTAACATACAGGTCAGCCTCATCAAAAAAAGTGGCTCAGATTGCAAGAAATGCAGCACAGGAAAAAAAAGCAAGTTTGTGCCCATCAAAAAAGAAAAAGATAAATAATACGCTGTTAAGCCACAATGTGTGCAAAACTTACCTTCAGCAAGAGGATGCAGAGCATCAGAAAGGAGGCCGCAGGATTTTCAAACCATTTTGTTAGTTGGAAGAGATATAAAATGTCTAGTAGTAAATGTAATTCCCCACAGATATGAATAAGGATAATTTGAAGATCTCAAATTTATATTTCTGGCTGAAATTCAGAGTTATCAATTAGAAAATGCTTTCTAGGATCTTATTACAGCCTTTGTGTAGGAGTGAATTTGAAACTCGCAGCCCAGAAGAGTGGTGGTTGATAGCAAAAGGGGGAAAGGAATGTCAAAATATATATTAGGGAATTGTGATGAAGTGCCCGCTTTTTAGAAATCTCGCCTTGTGGATAGGTCACAAGTGCTTGTTCTCCATGCAGTTTCATTCAATTCTTTCCTTAATGACCTGGATCACAGGAGGCTTAGTAAGCCTGAAGCTAAAACCAATCTGAGAAAGACTGCAAGTACAATAGGGAAAGAGTTAAAATTAAAAGTGATTCCAAAAAATGGAAGATTTTTCCTAAAAATAGGATGAAATTCCACAGTGCCTGATTAAAGGTAAAAAAAACCCAACCCAACCCAACCCAACCCAAAAATAGTTCACTCAATAAATAAGGGATGAGAAACAGTTGGTTTCTTCCAGAGAGAATCTCAGAATGATGTTGGATCGCAAGCCAAGCAGGTGTGAACAATGTCAGCCTGCTGTGAAAAGGAGAAAGTCCACCCTGTAAACAGCAAAGACATGAAATAATCCTTCCACTCCTAAAGCTATTTCATGTCCAGTGTCAGGCACTGTGCTTCAAGGAAACCATCGATCACTTGGAGAGGATGAAATGAGGATTAAGATATTTAGAAAATAGTATCTAAACATGTAGCCTAAGAAGAAAAAAGGCAAAGATTTGGGTTATTTAAGGGAAAATAGACTGATGGGAGAAATGGGACAAGGATAACAGTATTCAAGTGTAAAGAGAGGGGACTAATCTGTTCTCTACATCTATTGCAGGCAAAGCAAGAAGTAGTGGTCATGAGCTGCAGAGAGAAGAACTTGGGAGAGAAAGCAAGAAAAAAATATGAGGATAGTGAGGAACTGAACAAGAACATCTCTGGAGATGGGGAGCCATTCTCCTTGATGGGCTGTTTTTCAGAGCAGGGCAGAGAAACATCCACAAGGAATGGCACTGAGATACGGCTTGTCCTACCCTGGGACATCTCAAGGTGTATTCCAGCTCTGCCTCCTGTGATTCTACAATGTCTGTTCTGGTGAAACCTGCAGAAATAATGCCATACTCTCAGAAAGCATGGGACTGTTAGATGATAAACTGGTTGTGCAACACAACTATGTCTGCATTAATGCTGGTGAGAATTTCTCCACTCACAACCAGCAAGTACAGCACCCTAACATTTACCTTAGGATTATAGAAGTTCACTTTGGTGTTGTGCTTTGTGGTGACTGAAAAAAAAATAAAATAAATTTGCAATCATAAGGATACCCTTGAGTCTGCTGGGATTTTTCCAGTGCTTTCTTGCACAGGCATTGTTCTGAGGAGCCATCATCCTTGTGCTGCCTTTCCCCTTGCTGTCTCTGAACAGGTAAATTGTAAGAATATTTATGCTGTGTCTAATCCTGTTGTTTTTACTTGCCTGATGGCCTTATAATGTTTGGTGCAGACACATTTTTCCTTTATAGCTTTCCTTTTTAGCTGTCCTACAGTCAGTGTTGCTCCTGCCCTTTTCCTTCCACCACCCCCATTAGGTGAACCAACGTGAGTGACCTGTCTTTGAGAGCAACAGGGTACACACCAACCAAGCTTCCCATCACTGGCCTATCCCTGTCATTTGGTAGATGTTGCAGTGCCAATAGGAAGAAGTGTTTTAAATAATGTGGTAGGTACTTGGGAAGCAAACATTGCTAATAAGACCCCTATGGAAACAGGCATCCTGGATGCATTTTGAAAAGGTTCCATTGCATGGACAAAGGCTGTTCTCTGCCAGTGGGTCTTACTGCCCCAGGATGATCCTGGACATCCTTCTTTTACTAGTATAGATGTAGCCTCTCTTGCCAGCAAATTCCTCTAAAGCAGTAGTTGTTATTGTAGGGAAATATGCCATGAGAGCAGTGATTCTGCAAGCTCAATCCAACAATCAGCATGATTTCAGTTAGAAAAAGGCAGTCTTAAAAAGATTCCCTTTAGTTCCCAGAATAATAATTCGTCTCTTGAACAATGCACATAGTGAATTACCCAAGCTCTGTCAGCTTCAGCAGATTTTAAGCAACTTTCCAACCTGTATGGCCACTTCCAGACTATCTGACCCAGACGAAGCCAAAAACTAACAGACAATAGAAGATAAATCCCTTTTGGTCTAAGCTCTGAATACAGTGTGGAAGTGTGATGTCAGGTCTTTGCCTCAGCACGGCACAGGGGGGATGCGATGTGCCTTTTCAAACCCATGTCTCCATCTTGTACCAACACTAGAAGGAAATAATACATGCACTTTGGAAATTGCCTCTCATTTGCTCTGGTAATATTTGAGCGTGTTTGTGAAACCACTTCAGAATTACACTTAAACAAAAGGAAAAAAAATCTTATTTTAATTCTGCCTGAACAGACCAGCCTATCTGATAATGTTACAATATGAGTGCAGTGAGAGAAGTATTTTTACAGCCAAATCACTTACTAGGAAACTGATATGACCCATTTTCTTAAAACTAGCCTAATTCAATAAGATATATATATATATTATTTTTATCATTTCTCAGTGCATTAGAAACAAGCTGGCCATTGCCATTAATACCTTTGAGATTTTAAAAGGAATCATAATAGTCACCCCAGGGGGTTGTTTTTCTTTTTTCTTTCTTTTTTTTTTTTAATCCACTTCATTAATTGAAACAATTTTCACACTTGTGTTATCTTGTAGTGCCATGACTGCAAATGTTTGACCAGCTTTGGAGTCCAACGGAAATACTTTCTCAGTTTAGCTCTTTGTGTGTCTCAATGACAATAATTAAAATTGGAAAGACAGGGAAGACTTAGTGAGACTTCTAGCAAAGACAATTTTATTAAATATGAAGAATTATGTGGAACGTATCTACCTTGGTGTTTCTCTGGGATGTTCTCCCTCCCAAATTTTGCAGCTCAGCTCTTTTACTACCTCAGAAGCTACAAGGGTTTCCTGAGGGCGTCAGAAAGATGCCATGAATTTCAACAGATCGTGTAAACATCACAAAGTCCAGAGAGTTTTTGAAGAGGCAGGACAGCTGAAGAGGGTCTGGCCAGGAAGACTGATGTCTGAGAGAGTATCTTTTAAGACTGTTATGAGGCAGACAGAGAAAATTTGTAAGATGATATTGAGAAGGAGTTCGTGTGCACCAGGGAGATAAAACAGCTCGTGGGAGGAAAGAAAGAATGAGAGACGCAGCAAAAAACATTTTCCAGAGCAAGAGGAGAAAGAGCATGTTGAGGCAAAAGAAGGGAAAAATATTCTCACTGGCTTTATTTTTGGGGCAATGATTTTGGATCTGGAGTCTCACAATTCTTTAAGTAAGTTATTTTGAAATTCTTTATCGTTGCAACATTGCTTCCATTCTGTTTGAAAAAGGTGGAGGGTAGATAGCCAAAGACCATTTCCAGCAACTGCCATGTTTGATCACTGGCCACAAGGGTAGTAAAAAGTAAATAAGAGAAATTCTGCTTTTTTTTTTTTTTTTTTCCGAAGAGCCACAAATAGCAGAAAACCATATGCCTTCAGTCTTAAAAACTGAGGGAAAGTTCCCAAGGGCAAGTTGTGGAGTGACTCCAGGACTGACCGCATTGCTGGACCAAGAGACAAACCAGCCTGTAATGGTACAGCCCTGAGAGACATATCCTTCATTCTTTGAACCCACCATGGTACGTCCCCGCACCAACAGTTGATAACCTTGAGTGCTTAGGCAGCAGGGATTGGGTTTTGCTCTTTTTTTTTTTAATGATCCTTCCGAGCACTGATAAATTTCATTCAATCTTCTGCAATGTGAAATCTGGGTGTGAAATCCTACATTGCTGCACAGTGGAAAGGGAACAGCACTATCTTGTAATGGACTTATTTGTCTCCGTGAGGGATTGCTGCCAAGCTTCTGTGAATAGACTGTTTTTGGCTGCCCTCCCTTAAATGAGCAAAAATGCTGAAAATTTATTCCCACAAACCCCAAAACTTTTTTCTGGTATTTCATGACATTGAAACACACATACAAACATGTATACACACATGCAAAACTTTGCCAGGATTAAAACCACTTTCTTTTTCTTTTTTTTTTTTTTTTTCCCTAGCACAGCATCTTCTTTCCCAAAGCCTCAGAAAATGCTTGACGGTATCTAAATTATCAGCTTAGTCAAGCCTTCAGGATTTTTTTTATATCTCTGTAACTCTAAAATTATTGCCATTATGACAGACAAAAATCAAGCATAAGAAATACGATGCATATCCTTTACAGCTTCATGAAGGCTTTTTCTGAGATGGAGAAAAAAAGAAGAGGGGAGAATAGTTAAGTCCAACATTTAAGAAGTAGGCAAAAGTTTACATTCCATAGCTGCAGCAGTTTTTTATTAAAAGAAAAGTAAATAAAAATGACTGATTAACTGTTCCTTGCATCTTTATAAATCTGCTGCTCTTCAAAGAAGGCCAGGAAGTTGCTTGGAGTCTGTGCACATGAGTAAGTGTGTGTGTGTGCATGTTATATCTTTTTCTATGTACAGGACAGATTTCCAGCAGTGGCAGGCAGTAGAACTGATGAGTACAAGATGGGAAAAGGCCTTGGTGATGAATGATCAAATTTTCAGAAACATCTCACCTCATTTGATTTGTTCATAAAATCCATTACAAGAATAAATAGTATTTTCCTACCTCAGGCATTCTGTGGTCCTTGGTCACAGGATGATGGTTTTCCGCTGTATCTGAAGTTGGAGGTTTGTTGTCTTTTGTTAAATGGCATGTCATCAGAAAAAACACCTGCATTTTTTTTTTTTTTTCTGAAAAAAACCCATTTTGGCATTGGGATGGTGACAGCATCATCAAACAGTCAGCAATAGTGTATAGGTAAGGAATTTGTATGAGTAACTTCCTAGCTAGTGTGATCTATTTTGCAGCCAGGATTGGGAGAGGAAGGGTAAAAGAGCAAAAGGAATGATTGTGCTGATATAAATGTTTCTCCTATCATTTTTCTTTCTCTGGGAACAAGAGCTTCTTGAATAGCTGGTGCTGTCCATTTCCATTAGCTTTGGTGGGGTGGACACGGAAGCTTGGACTCACACCAAAGAAAAGTCTCTGAGGCTTGCAGAGCCAGAATCAATGTGCAGTTTCCTGTAAATATTGCTTTGCAATTTAACCCCAGAAAGTATTTTCTATTGCTACTACTGTTATTGGCTACTCCTTTTTCAATAGCATTTATCCCTTGTGGAGCAATAAAGAAAACATATTTATAATTCTCTTTGCTGGTCTCCAACAGAAGGCATTTTTGAGAGTCCACCTTTCTGTGGACTTGTAGGGCAGTTGGTAAGGTTTTCTGCATATTACTTAGGCATATAAATACAGCATATTTCTAAATGCAGCAGCCCTTCTGGGTTCCTGAGCCTGAGGACATGTTTTCTTAGGGTGAACTCTAGTGTACACTAATCTCTGCAAGGGAAATCCAGGCCCAGTGAGAGTAGAGTACACCACGATCTCCCAGATCCCCCCGACTCCCCCCAGATAGCTCAGCAGGTAAGGTAGGTGCAACCATAGTGACTGACATTTGCATTAATTATGGAATGTTACTGATTAAGCTCCAGAGACTCACAAATAATTAAGTTTATTAATATATGGAAGGCTTTACAGTGCTGTGAGCCTTTATCAGGGGCTAAAATACGGCTTTTAGGATGTTGCAGAAGGGAAATTTTTGTGGCTCTTGCATCATTCAGGTGCTGTGGCTTTTACTTCTCAGTCTGCAAAATTAGCAATAATAAACCTCCTCAGTGCTCTGACACAAGAGTTTTCATGAAGCACAACTGGTGCACAAGTTCCTGTAAAATTCTTCACAAGGATGTGCTAGTGCTCATCTCCCTCCCCAGGGCCAACAGGACAGGGGCAATTCTCAGCCGAGCACCATCCATAGAGACTCAGAGATGCTCTCTGCCATGCTGTGGCTCAGAGGGTGCCCCTGCAGATGATACAGCATCCTGTCTGAAGCATTCCCCTTCAAGTCATGTTGGAGTTGAGATTTCTCTCTCCCGCATGAGATTGCAGCAGGGGCAGTAGGCAGGGGGCCAGACTGTGCCTCCCTCCCACAAGAACTTTGGGCAAATGTGACCTTTGCAGAGATACTGTGACTCGTGACTTGGGTTTGCCTCCGGAAACCACATTGTGAATGCAAACCTTTCTCCCCATCTGGCTACTTATGGTGGTGTGGTCATGAAATGGCAAGAACTGCCAGCCATCTGCACTGACTGAGATGGAGCAAAAAAGAGGGCAGCTCTGAACTCTGTATTTCTGCTCTTCATTAGGTGCATTGAGCTTTTTACATTACTGGAAGAGTGCGAGCTCTGTCCAGACTGGGCAATTATCTTTGCTTGGCAAACTCTTACTGTGGCCTCAGGAGTTTGTTCCCCCAGCAGGCTCTGGGTGGAGGTTTTGCTGCTGGTACTGATCACCCTCTTCTCCCTTAACAAGGGTAGGTTAACCCTCTCAATATTTGATGATCAACTCCTCTGCCTTTTGTACATAAGAAATTCTTCTACAATTTCAGTCTCTTCATGTTCTCATCTGCTTTAAAACAAAACTATCTTCTGTTTGTTTTCCAATTTGCAATGAAGCATTGTTCTAAACCTTTTCCACTTACTCACAGGTTTCCAGAGAGTTTAATCTCTATTGCAGGTTTTACTGCTTCATTATCTTCGTAGATACATGTTTAATTCTTCTGGCAGCTAGAACCATATGCTGTGTGGTAGTCACTGAGATAGGGAGTCTGAGAGAGGTTAAAAGTGCACATTAAAAATACAATTTTTCACAGGTCTCGTTGGGAAAAACACTATTGATCTTTTGTCGGCCATTTGGGCTTTTTATGAGTAGTTCTGTTAAAAAC
>JAWWES010000081.1:60607810-60641471 GCA_035583135.1 Lophotriccus pileatus | reverse complement strand
CACAGGTCTCGTTGGGAAAAACACTATTGATCTTTTGTCGGCCATTTGGGCTTTTTATGAGTAGTTCTGTTAAAAACGCCCTCAAGGAAATCCATGGAGGATGAAATTTTAGGTCATGAAAGATGGAAAGTCTGAGAACTCAAAAAAATAAAATCCTTTGTTTTTTTTTTAAGAGTACTGCATGTCTCTTGCACTGGGTTGGTAGCTATATACGTTTCCTCCTGCCCTCCCATCAAGGTACTGAACTGGAAGGAGCTGTGGACTGCTCAGAAAACATCCTGCCAAAGGTGAGTCAGGCCTTCTCCTCCGTGGTGAGTCTATGAGAAGGAGAAGTGGAGAGGGCTTTGTCAGGCAGGACTGGGCTGCAGGATCAAGTTGTTGAGCAGCCTAAACCACCCAGTTTATTTGGAGGAGGAAGCAACCAAAGTCCTCAGAGAAAACCTACTTCTGCAGCCTCTCAGGCTTGGGCCAGGGCTGGTCTTCCGGCAGTTCCAATGTATCACTTGTAGGTGACAGGCAAAGGTACACTTCAGGAAGTCCGAACTCTGCTGCCACTATTTGGGTGTCATGCAGTTGGTGAGATTAAAAATAATCAGACTCAGTGTCAGTTGTCTAAGTTAAATACTTTTAAATTTTTTATATTTTATTGCAAGTGGGTTGATTTGAAGCATTTGGACACCAGGCTCTCCATGCTGAAGGAACTGAACTTACCTCTTTACTTCACCTTTCTTAACTTACTTTTTGGTAGTAGTTTGCAGAAAACACATCTGGTACCCTTGGCAATTAAAGACACCTTTGTTTTCAGATAAATTCTGTGTAAATACCAAACAAAACACATATTAGAGTTTCTTGGATTGGATCTAGTATAAAATTTGCCTTCTAAGCTACCTTTTTCTCCTCTGGTTTATGCAGACATAAAGGCGTTTCTGCAGCTGTGTATGATTTTCCATCTACATGCTATTTTCATATCTAATTGAGGCCTAGTGGCCACCATCCAGCTGCCCCTCCTTCTAAGGGCATAGCCTGAAAACACATAATCTGAGTGAGCACCACTACTGCTCATTTGCCACAGAGACAGAAGGGAATAAACCCCATTTCACCTCAACCTCGGTGGAGCTTTGTCAGGCCCCAACTGTACTTCCTTCTTCCAGAAAGTGTGATGGGCGCTCTGAGGAAATAATTGCCATGAGTCGCTTGCTTCATAAATTTTTATCCTTCCCCTCTTTTGGGTTTTGATCTGTTCACAAGCAAGTTTGTATGTTATCAGTTGTTCCCCTGTCCTTCAGAGTACCTCTCTGAAGGATTCTTTGTCTGCAGAGCTGCTGGGCGCCTGTCCTGGGCTGGCTGGAGACAGAGGTTGCATGGTATGTTTCTGTCTTGTGAGTGGACTTCTAGAATTCTTTTTCTGTGATAAATATTTGGGTTTGCTGTTTTGAAAATGGCTTACCACAAATATTTGCCTAAAATTTGCCAGTGCAGGGAATGTTTCTTCAGTAAACACATTTACCAGCATGTTTTCAGTCAGTAAACACCACCGAGGTGTGAACACACTCTAAGCGAATTAATTTTTAATGCAAATTTTTATTAACATAAAATAATTTGGAGAAGGCTGGAATGAGCTTTTTGTCTTCTATTTTGGGGAGCACTCTGCAATCCAGACCCAGACACACTTCATTCAAGCCTGTACTTTTGTGGTTGGGGCTGAAAAGAGGAGCATGCTTTTAGAGCACACGGTGCAGCGACACGTGCCCCAGCTCAGAGAGGGCGGGTGGTGAATCTGTGTGCGCTATGAACCAGCCCATTTAACTTGCCCAGGCATGAATGATGAATCGTCGCACTGTGAGGGTCCTCACAGCTGTCCTCCTGACCAGCCTTTTTCTGGGGGTGAAGGGGAGTTAGGAAAGGTGAGCTCTTGCTGCACTGACCCCCACTGGAGATGGGGTTGGGAACCAAAGGGCTGGTGGGACTCAACCTGATCCTGTGGCGATCTAGCCTAGGAAAGATGGGGAAGCTGAAGAAAGAGAGGCCTGGTCTCCTTCCTGCCAAGGTGGCAGCCCCTCGCTAGGCCAGTGAGATCAACCACTTGTGTTTCGAGCTGCCTCCTTGGTGTCCTTCCCTCCCCATTGAAGCCCTCTCCCATTTGGTGGCGGGGCACCTTATCCTGTGAACTGTTTTCCCTTGCAGGTTCTTCTGCCCTCCTTGGTGGCGGACAAGTGCTTCACCCAGGCTGGTTCTCTGAGATGGTGTAACTTTGGAAGGGAACAACAGGTTGTGGTGAGGTCTGCTCTCTGCCTCTGTCTCTCTCACTGGGGTCAGCTCGTGGTGGAACGCACTGACTCACTATGCCCTAGTGTAAGGTCTTTGCCTGGCCTGGGACTGGGGAGAGGAGAGTTTGCCCAAGGGGCTGGTATGTGCAGGGTTGCGGTCTGTGGCAAGGATGTGACTTAATAATTGATTCCCAGTCCAGTATTAGAGTCAATTTGCAAGTTCTAGAGAAGTGATGGCCTGGCAGAGGGGAGATGTCATTATTCTTGTTAGCACCAGTAGTTTTAGACCAAACCCTCTGTCCTCACTCCCTCTGAGTGTCTGAAGATTTTCAATAAAGAAATATATGACCAAAGTTGGGTAAAACATTAATTTCTAGGCAGAGCAAAGTCCTCTCTGAGTGACATGGTCTGTAACATGAGCAAGAAATCTTATTTTCATTCCACGTCTGTCGGAAAGTTGTCAGGATTTCTGAAGGTAATCAAATCCCTGTCTTATTAAAGGTCCTTTTCTTCATGAGTATGTTGTCTACTAGCAAAGTGGAAGGCTTGGTCACTGACACTAAAGCAGACTCAGGGCTTCTCATAGAGAAGCTAATTAAATTTTGCCTTTTTTTTTTTTTTTTCTTTTTTAATTGCAGAAAGACAAAATAGTAATGAATAAATTGGAAAAGGGGAAAGTGAGGAGAACCGAGAGTTCATTAATATTCATAGTTAGCCATAAGTACACAGAAAAGGTGACAAGGAACTGGCTGCCCAGAAACCTATGCACCTTGGCTGTAGATAGAAAATTGAATTTAATTATAGTTACCTTTAGCTCAGCATCTAATGAGCTTGTTTGAAATCATGCAGGGGTGCCATATTCTAGAGGAAGATCTAAAACTCAAACAGAAAATGCAAATCTTCCCTCCTTCTTCACTCTGCTCTGCAGAATTTAAAATAATTCTGTGAAGGCCCAGGAGACCAAGTGGACTTTTATTCTTGTTTTTTCAGTGATTATCACAGAAACTCATCCAGCAAAGAAAAAAAATAATCAAATAAGACGATCAGTAGGGGGGAACAAGCACATTTTAATGGGAAGTAAAAGAATGGCGACTTATTCCATTCTCACTTTGCCTAGTGAGTACTGCTAGGGTCATGAGGTCTTTGCATTCTCTTTTTTTCTCTCATTTCCTGCTGGTTTATCTATCCTTTGATAGCTCTTAATGGTTTTTTCCTCTTTATTTTATTTTTTTGTAGACTACTTTCCGTGAGTCTTTACTACCGTGTTGCTAGGGAAGAAAGAAGCCAAGGACATTTCTTACACACAGATTTCCTAAAGTTGCTTTAGAATGTTGATTCCCATGAGCAACTTTAGATCCATAAAGCTAAATCCTTCTCTACACCACCCAGGCACAGGCAGCGATACTAATGGAGATGCTCCATACTAATTTATGTGAGTTTAGAAAAAAGCAGAGTGTGGTCTATACTTGTCCATTAGTCTAGTCTTTACCTTGCTGAAATATGAGTTGAACAAAACATTTGAAGCTGCTTTTTACCTTACATCAAGGAACCGATGTTTGTAGCATGAGCCCAGCAGAAATGACTTTTAATTTTGGTGACCGAGGTAGAAAAGCGAGCGTCACGAATTATCCCTCATATTTTTTAACACATGCTGAAACCTGTAACAAAACACTGCATTTGTCTTTAAGGGGCAACTTCTTCCAATGTGACCAAACCTTAAAAGGTTGCCAAAAAAAATTTGGCAAGTGAAATGCCGTGTTGACACAGGGCTGCGTTTGAGCTCTGCAGTCACTGGGCTGCTGATCAATGCTGTTACTGCTGTTACGTGTTGCAGTCAGGGGTGCTGCCGGTTTGTTTACACCTTGACCTGTGGAAGCCTGGTCAGCTTTGGCTTATCCCATGAGGTGTGCCAGGATTGTGGTGCAGGAGAAAGGAGAAGCTGAGGAAGAGCCACAGCATGCAGCTGGGAGCCTGGAGGTGAAACCACACAGCCTGGCGGGATGGAGGGCAGTTGGCATGGGCACCAAGCTATGAAATGATGGTCCCTCAGTCTCTCAAGTTAAGGCCAGATGTTTCTCTGCTTCTATTTTACCTTTGAGAAAGCACCATGTTTTCTTCTTTCCCAGTTCTTTTCCCGAAGGAATTTGGTAAACCTTGGGAAAAACAAAAAATCATACAGGTTTCCATTTGGTCTCTCTCCTCTTTTGTTCTTTGTTTGGAGAGATCTTGCTAACAGTTCATGATACTTAAATATCTGTATACTCCTAGCAGACAGATAACACTGGCACTTGAGATATTCTTGAGATAAATCTCTTATGGACATACAGCAGTTACTACACCACGTGTTTTCTCCTTCCTGCTTCTTTGGCATGCATTTAGAGATTTGTTTGTTTGTAAGAATTACTTTCAGCTTCAAAATATATCCATGTCTTTTATTTCTTATTTCCTCACCTAGGAATGTTTTCTTCTGCTCCTGCTCTTTTAGGATTCATATTGCTTTATTAGCAACATTACAGTCTATTTTGGGAGATT
Organism: Lophotriccus pileatus; assembly: GCA_035583135.1. Taxonomy (NCBI): domain Eukaryota; kingdom Metazoa; phylum Chordata; class Aves; order Passeriformes; family Tyrannidae; genus Lophotriccus; species Lophotriccus pileatus. The sequence goes on along the minus strand of JAWWES010000081.1, from coordinate 60,636,672 downwards.
TAGAACAGGACAGAGAGAAACACAACAAATATTATTCCCTGACAAATAAACAACCCTAGATATGCTTCAAAGACATTTTAAAATATTTTAAACTCTTATTCACAAGTAATTTATGTAGCTGACTACGGGGTAAACATAAATCCCTAAATCCTTCTTTTCCTTTATTTTGATCAGCATTGCTTTGTTTTTCTTTCACTTTTCTTGTCAGCGTATTTCTAAGGGGTGGTAGGTGGCAACATGCCTTAAAAAGTCCTGTTATTTTACTTTTTTAGACACCTGCATACTACAGCAAATTTTTACCTCAGTTGCCACTTGTCTTTTGACTGAAAACAGCCTTTAATTATGACCAAGAGGGAAACCTTCTATGTGTGTCTGTCTTTAGAAACACGATTGATAGCTTGGCTGGATGCTGCTGCCACTGTGCTGTCTTCTGTTTTATTAGAGTCTAGACCCTTAATAAGCTGTCTGCCGAGCAGAGGAGATGCAGAGTGACAGGCATTTCTGAATGGGCTTCATGGATGTGCCAGAGTCTCAAAGTGAGTCATGAAATGTAATGGGTATCTGTAATTTTTCACCTATATGTGGAGTTTGAAAAGCTGCAAGACGCTTTTCTTTGGGCAAAATAGTTGCTGCCTGGAAAGCTGTGGTCCAGGTGCTGTGAGTCCTGCCTGTTGGTGCCACAGGGAATGAGATGCTGTTGTGCAGGCTGCAAATGGTTCAACCCTGTTTAAAGAGAGTTATGGGAAAATTTCCTCTGACTTCTTGGTTTTTCATGTGTGTCTGTCGTGGCCATTGTGATACATAGTGAGCATCACTTCACTGTGCTTGGGGAATGAGAAAGGATGTGCTTTGCCCACTATTTGGCTTGTGAGCAAATGTGGTCCAAGAAAGTGTGGGAAAAGGGAAAAATGCAGAATCTGTGCAAATGCAAGTGGCTGGTTTTTTTCTACACTTTTTTTCTGTAGATTCCTCGGGGAAAAGGGAGTCAATGAATTAACGTGTCTCTTGAGGGACTGCAGCTATATTTCCAGTCAAAAAATTTTGGTTTTCAATGAAATGCGTGTCAGCAATATCTGCTATTTTTTCTTTCATTGCAGTATGTGGCAAAAATATTCTTAGGTCTGAATTTTTATTTTTTTTTCCTGGTGAAAATACAGCAATTTTGTGGGGGCTCTATTGGTGATACTATTTTCTGTCAAGAAATTAATTCATCATAATGGAAAAACTATAACCAAGCATGGGAAAAGAAGCACTTTTCTAAGCAGTGATCCTGTCACCTGTAGAGAAGGGATTTGGGACCTGAAGTGCTTTGCTTCTATTTTGAGCTTTAAAGCTTATATTTTCAGGCTCCTCAAGTCAGCCTCATGCGGAGTGGGCGCGCATAGCTGGATTATTACGAAAAATAAATGAAAATGTATTTTTAATAGAATAGCCAGAGTTGGTAAAAGTGGCTTCACCTGCTCCACTGAGAGGTTTGTGAAGCAATGCTCCCCTGAGGCAACCGGCATGCACCCATTCTTGCTGTCATCTCTACGACTTCATGCATTTCCTTTGAAATACAAGTCCTTTATGTCAGCTGTATCTTTATCAACGAGGGTTGCATGATAAAGCGCTAACACTGAGATGATAAAGTGAATTTAGAATGCAGCTACCACTGATACCCACCGGCTGATCCCGAACCACTGTGTAAGAGCCTGTAGGAGGATGCAGGGAGGTGTCCCTGCAATAGCATAGATGGAGTATCAGATTGCATCAGGCACGAGAATAACTGTATGTACAGAATGTACAGCCCTCAGGCACATATCCATATGTTTGGATGCTGGTGGGTGTTTTTTAAAGTTACTGTTTTAAAGATATCCACACAGGTGGCTAACAAGCATTTCTTAGATGGCACAGCCCAAATGTTGATGCAATCTGACTTCTTGTGGGTGAGCAATACAAGGAGAAGCAGTGCTGGCTGTCCAGGCTTTTCTGGATAATGGCTATTTGCCATAAGAAAGACAGGACTAGTGTTTTCCAGTTAGCTTTGGGGAAGTGCACAGGGCTGTGAGGAGGCTGACAGCAGGCTCTTTCAGGGATGTGATTTTTTTTTTTAACAAATGATATTTCATGCCTGCGTGCAATATGGTTTTTTTTTAAGTCCTTCAAGGGAAGTTAAAGCAAAAGGGTATAAGGTGTGGGGGAAAGCAGTGTTTTGGTTTTGAGGTGTTTTGGGGTTTTTTTGTTTGATTTTTTTTTTGATAATGGAAACACATGCTGAGGCCAGAGTGTGCCTTTGTAGAACAACTCTGTGATGAGCAGTAGGTTGATGTTGCACAGTCCCAGATGTTGGGCAGTTGGTTTGCAAAGGGCATAGGCTCACCAGAGAGGCATGGTCCTGCACCACTTCCTTACAGGATGATGAGAGCTTTCTCCTGTGTCCAGCCAGCTTCTCTGGGTTTCATTTCTTCCCTCTATGTCACAGTCATGGGAGCAGCCCCTCCACAAGGATTGCTTTGTTGCACAAGCAGTCACTTAGAGGACAGCAGAGGTTGCTAGTGCATGTTTGAAAAAAGCTGAGGATTTTGAAGCCACTTTCAAATCCACAGCCTTCTTTAGGCCTGAATTTGCTCAATGCAGACAAAGCAATAAACATCAAATTAGGTTGGGTCACTAACTGGAGAGGAGATTTCCCAGGCACAAATTGTTTTGAGGAACTTTTCCTTCTGAAGTGGTAAAAGGAGCCACTAAACTGAAGGAGGCACATCCTTTATTTCTGGACAGTGTCTGAGAATAAAATGACTGTCAGAAAAAAACCCAACCTAATTCATTTTCCACCTCTTATCCAAAACCTGCTGAAGCCATGTAGAAAACAGAATTTCTTCAGACCATCCCATGACTTTTCCATCACGTCTCCAGCATGCATGCTCTCATCTCAACTTTTTGTGACATTTACAAGATTTGTGTCAGTGCTCACAGAGGAAAATAATCACAGCCTAGGTTTACTGGCTCATTAGCTGTGAGTCTATAAGGACATGAGTGACGTATGAGAGAAGTTAATTAAAAGAGCTATTGTTGTGAGGATGGAGTGAATGCTGGTGGTCATACAGGGTGGGAGTGGGACTTGGGTAATATTCATATTGAACTGTAACTGGGAAATATAGATGCCTGAGCCAAACATTAGCAGCAGAATCACCCATATGCTGAGGAAATTATCAGTTGATGAAGCAGGGAAAACAGAATAGGACCAAGACATTGACTCAAAATGTCAACATGAATTCCTCAGCAAGCTGACCTGCATCAAGCCTATCTGTGCATTGTGAAGAGAGAGCTGCATAGACCCTAATATTTTAACCTGAAGCTATTTGTAAGTGGGTCTGGCCAGCGCTTGGCTGTAAAGACAGCAATTGTCTACCAGAATTTGCTTCACATATAATTGAAACGCAAGGAATTTAGAGCAGCTAGACTGATACTATTAAAGTGACTGCAAAAAAGGTTAAAAGGACAGTAAAAAGCCCGTCATAAACACCTGGTTTTCTGTTGACCTGAGGTGCTCCATGAGAAATCTTGGAAATGACTGAGTGATGATCTGAATCCTTGGTCTGTCAGCTCTCACATCTGGTGTATGGGTGCTTCTGCATGGACTGTGCAAAGCAGAGGCAGTGCCCCTTGGGGACACTCACTGTTTCCAAACACATCTCCAAGATATTGAGCTGTAATGTACGTGAGTGGTCTTTAAAAATCCTTTCTGAAATGACACCTTATGCAAACACACACACGTTCACCTGCACGCATCATGGACTGTGCACCATTTTTCCATCCCATGTTCTTGGTCATTTTGGGAATACCTTCCCTTGTGGGTTCCAACTCGTCATATTCGTTCGCCGTCTCTGAGCGATGCTGACGCTGAGTTATGCTGAGAAGCGCCTTAAATCTTCCCATGCACCCTCATTCGTGCATGCAGACAGCCCGGCATTATCAAACTCCATGGCGCGGGTGTTCGCATCTCTCCTCATTAGCAACGTGCAATGTAAAAGGCTCGCCTTGAGTTTCTTGAAGACAGCAGTAATGAAGCTCTGAAGAAATAGTCAGGGGAATGGAGCTAATTAAAATGCAGCAGGGTGTAGAAGTAAAGGTAGCAGCAGCTCGCTATGCCATGTCTCTGGCAATCAGCAGTCCCTAGTTTACCCACACTAATTGACAGGAGACGCGGTGCTACTGAGTGTGCACACAGCCAGCGTTAATGGAGTCAGCACACGCTGCTCTTCCTGCCTGACTTGTCTCATTATCGACCTTGAACTGGCAAAGGTCAGTTGATGGTGCTGCTTTCATCAAGATGACAGGTGTCTGAAGATCTTCTCTTTGTAGTATAATAATTTGGCAGTTGTCTTATCCTGTACGTGAATTAGTGATCTGATCCTGAAGAGATGACGGATAAAAAAGACTGGCTTACCGTGGTGAGGAGCTGGGCTGCTGTGTCTTTAAAAAAATAACAGGTACCGAAAGTCCTGGAGGAAGGAAATAAAGGTACACTGCATAATTCCCCTTGGAGAAGATAGTGACTGAAGAAGCGAACAGGCAAATTTTCACAAGTGGTAATGCAGTCGGTCCACTGTTAAAAATCGGCAGCTTGTTTGAGTTGATGATGAGCACCAGGTGCACCGCTGGCACTCGGCAAATATCTAATAATAATAATAACAGTAGTCGGGGCACCTGACACCTGCAGTAGGTTGTGAGTGACAGTGTTCTTGGGGAGATGTCTCGTCTGAAGGCAGTGCTGTCTCCAGGAGATGCATCATTATAACATGCTGCACCCAGGCTGCATCCCATGTGCCCTCCCTTTTTTTTACTCTGTTACAGATGGTCTCAGCAAAGACACTGGAGACTAACAGAAATACTCTGCCATCTTCTCCTTCAAATCTGCAAAAACAGCATTTTTGAGCATTTTTAACCAATGCTTTGGCTTTTCTGAGGGATGATCAGCAGCCTTCTGTGTCCAGTAACTTCTCTGGCTGGAAGGTTTCTGGAGCCTGGGCTTGCTTCTCGTTTCCTCTCCCACCTTCCCTTGTGCAAGGTGTGTGTTAAGGTATGGCATGCTGCCATACTGGCCACTTGCTTGTGGGTGGAAAAAGGGTAAATCAAGGCCTAGATCTGGGAGGGGTCTATATTACCCAATAGTGCAGACAGAAAAATGCTCATTGCTGAAGAGCTGAGGGAAAGTCTTCATGGCAACTGACTTGTTGGCAGCAACAGGCTGTGTTTTTACTGGCTCAAAAAGGGAGGATGAAACTCAGTGTGAGCCCAGATATACAGAGCAGCACCTGAAAAGGGACTCCTTTGAAGAAATTCCTCCTCCCTAATCTCAGTGTGGGGGTTTTGGCCCCACTGGCTGACTCATGGGCATCTCTTGTGCCCAGTCCTGCTCTGGCTCCACTGAGGACAATAGGAGGGGCTGGTCACCATCCTGCAGTGTGTTTCTTGAGGAAGATCATAGAATCATAGAATGGCTTGTGTTGGAAGGGACCTTAAAGACCACCTAGTTCCAACCCCCCTGCCATGAGCAGGGACATATTCCATTAGACCAAGATGCTCAAAGCTCCATCCAAATCATCCCTTTCAGGGCTGGGGCATCCACATCTTCTCTGGGCAACCTGTGCCAGTGCCTCATCAGCATCACAGAATAAGAATTTCTTCCTAATATCTAATCTAAACCTAGTCTCTTTCAGTTTGAAGCATCTCCCCTGTCCTATCACTACATGCCCTTGTAAATAGTCCCTCTCCATCTTTCTTGTAGGCTCCCTTCAGGTACTGGAAGGCTGCAATCAAGTCACCCTAAAACCTTCTCTTTTTCAAGCTAAACAATCCCAATTCTCTTAGTCTTTCCTCATAGGAGAGGTGCTCCATCCCTCTAGTCATCTTTGTGGCCCTCCTCTGGCCTCTCTCCAACAAGTCGATGTCCTTCCTGTGCCAGGAACCCCAAAGCTGTACACAGAACTCCACATGGGATCTCACCAGAGCAGAATAGAAAGGTAGAATCACCTCCCTCAGCCTGCTGCCCAGGCTTCTTTTAATGCAGCCCAGAATATGATTGGCTTGTGGGGCTATTGCAACCCTCACCAGAGCTGGAGAGTGGAGAGCAAACCAAGCACAGCTTCTCTTTTCTTCACTTGCAGTTTCCCAGAATATTTTTATATCTACCTCTGAAAGCGAATGCTCTTTTCTAGTATAATTGCCAGAATATTTCTTCATTTATCTGTGATTATAGGAAACGGAAGTATTGTCTGGGGAGCAAAATACTCTGTAACTTGAAAACAGTTTAAAGCAGCTCTCTTTCTAAAGATGTGTTAAAATAAAATGCTGGGACAAAAAATGTATGTGATGTCTTTATGGCTGCAGTCCAGCTACAAAGGTAGAAGACCAACAGATTTTTGCCAGGGCAAGCCTCAGGTCTCTAATGGGATCATTCTTTAAATAGAAAAACATTTTTGTTTCTGAGCGTTCCCAGTCTGACAGTACCTGCCCTGGTGTTGCAAAACCCACCCAGACTTTCTGCTATCTCCTGGTATGCAGAGAGGTCGTTTACCTTCTTTCCTCAGCACTACATCCACTCTACCATGTCAGAATGTCCTCTGCTTCGAGGACACAAGAGCAAGCCTCCACCTTTGTGCCAGGCTGTGAAAGCGATTGTAAAATAAATGTTAAATGAAAAAAAAAAAAGTGTTGCCTAAGTGCATACTGATATCAATAAAATATGCAGGAATAGACTCCTGTTGTTCAGGGCTATAACAGTATCTAACCTAGAGCCAGGAGTCTTGGAGGTACACGTTGGGGCTATTCTAAGTGACAGCTGATAGGAATCTTACATTAATGCTACAGGTAGTGCTCATATGTTTGCACCCGGAGGTCTCAAGTTCAGGTGCCAACTATGAGGGTACTCTCAGGAGGTCTCTGTCTGAAAAGACAGTGATAAAGGAAAGAAGTAGTGATAAAGAAAATTCTGCCAATTAAGGTTTTATACCTGGATTAAGTTCTTCCAGCAACAGGTTTTGCAGAAAAGGCTCTACCCCTTTCTCGCCTCAGCAAGGAGAGAATCGATAATAGAATTGAAAAATAAGGATAGTGACCATTTTATTTCTGCAGTGAAAAGAGAGAGACTCCCACTCAAGCCAAAGGAAAATGAGACAGATTTATGAATCATTTTTTCTTATAATGAAAAGCTCAGCTCATGCTGCTGAACGCAATAACAACATAGTGGGACAATAGTTTGTCCATCCTACCACTGGAAAGAGGGAGGGAGTGGAACATTATTATGCACACAGGTAATATAACATGACAACTATGGCAAATATATGGTTGTGTTTGCCTGTTGGATCAACCTCAGTTTCATGTTATCTCCCAGGTTATCTCTTTCATTACAGAAAATAAGCTTAAAAAAAAAAAGAAAAAAAGAAAAGAAGTAGTAGTCATACAGGAAAAAGCATCACGTAAGTATTCTAGCTGCCTCCTTGTTGTCTTTGTTGGGAAGGATAGGCTGTGTCCCAAACCCTGAATACCCTGTGAACGGCAGCTTGCAGTGCTCCAGAATTAAGGCACCACTAGAAGTCTCTAAGGATGAAAGTATTTGATTTAAAGCAAAGGAATCTGGGAATATTTGTGGCTCACAGGAGTTATTTGTGTCAAGAACATTTGTGGCAGTGATTTAAAATCTAAACTGTTTTGTGCCTGTCCTTCCTCTGTGTGTTTATGTGCAGAGATGGAAGTCAGGACTGAAATGCAAAGTGGCCTCTGATATGACAGCTTTCCTAAAGTGTGTCGAATAAGGTGTTGTGAGAGATCTGGTGTCAGTTTGTCTGTTTGAGGGGGGAGGAACAGAAGCCATGAACACTAAAGCAATTTGTGCAAAAGGAATCGGAGCTTTTGGGAGGCAAAAATGCAGCAGCTCTTCCACTGAGGCTACATGTTGTGAGTTTGCAGTTTCGATGGTTCTTCCACTTTCATCAGTAGTTAAGACCTTTTGTTTTACAGCATCTCTTAGCTCCAATTTATACAATATCAATGAAAAGTGTTAGTCTTAAAGCCTGTCACTTCTATCTCATAGCTCCTCCAGCATGGCCAGATGTGATCTGCCACTACCATGCTATTAATGGTGTTATTAACTGTTAACATGTAGGAAATTACATTTGTCCAGATGCGCTGCCTTGGGATGTGACTCAACCTCTGTCTTTAGACCCCTTCAGAAAATCAGCTATCCCTACTCCAGAAGGGTGAGTCTTTTTCCAGATCTTTCAGATACTTTTCCCAAGAAAATCGTGAGTGTGTACTTAATTTTGCACTGATTCATAGCAGCATGGAAGCTTGTCTGAATTTTCACACTGTCCTTCAAAAGAAGTGGTTGTGTTTTCACACTTTCCTTTTAGGCAAGAAATTCTCTCTTGCCTTTAATCACAGCTTGAAAATCCCTGTATCTTCAGAGAATTTATCAATATTTCTCAATAATATGATTCATAATAATTTTGGTTCCACAATTGGAAATACCTAAGTCCTGAAAAACAATTTATTTTCCAATCTGGAAAGAGCCTGCAGAAAAATATGCTGAGAGAAGGACAGTGAGTATCATTCTTATATCTTGTTTGTTTTGGTGTCAACTCCTCTATTAATCATCATCAACACAGCATAGCAGAAATGTTTACCACAGCAGAAGACTATGAATTTAGTGTGAAAAATCTTTCTAAAATTTTATGCCTCACTTTACTCTGAGATTTTTGTTTGATATGCACATTTTCTGTCATGTTGTGTATGTCATGAGAAAGCCAAGGAATGTGTAAGGAAAAAAAAATAAATCAAAGGAGGCAGATGAAGCAACCTGCAATGTGCTTCAGCAGTGTTTGTGCTGTTTAAATCTGTGCACAGATCCAGGAGTGTCATTGCTGGTGGCCTCGGCAGTGCAGGAGGTGAGTGCTCAGCAGTTACAGGGGAAATTTACTGAAAAGCCAGCATGAAGACCAGGCTGCACCAGGGGAGTTAGTGAGGGAACACCACTGATGTTTTCCCTAAGTGAGTTGGTTTTTTGATCATCCCTCACACTTAAACAAAGCAAGGGGAAATAGTAATATTAGAAGAGAATGGATTTGCCTGACTCTGTGCAAACCTGAATTCACAAGATGCCAACACAGCTTTGCAAATCCAAATACTTTAGGCATTCTTATCTTCTGATAAGAATTAGAGAGATTTTTTTTTTTCTGTTTGCCCACAGCTGCCTAAAAGCTAATACCAAGAAAGTAATTTTAGCAATTGATTTTTTTATCATTCCTGCCCGTATTCTTTTTTGTGGTCTGGATTTTCTTCTGCATTTCCCATTTTCATGAGTTTTGGTCTGTTATACAAAGGCATAATCAAGCCAAGGAAAAAGGCAATGTTTCTTTTCTGTGTGCTGTATTTGAATAAAATTAAGGTCATGATAGAAAAGCAGATGAGACCTAGGGAATACATAGATCATCTGAAAAACTTAAGAAAATTCATCACTGCAAATATTCTCAGCATGAAAAGTCATTGAATATTTTTAAATGGATGACTTATTTGTTTTCCAGATTCCAGATTTCTGGTTCTTGTGGCTAGCCTTCGTGCTTATGTCAAAATTTTGTGCTTATTCAAAATCTTCTTTGCTTTGGTTATAGTGACCCATTTGGCTGATCCAAAGCCAAATGAAGTCAACAGGGGTATGTATTTCCATTAATTTTAATATGTAAAAGGCTGTACTTACATCATATTCAGCAGTTTGGAATATGATCTCCCATATTTGCAATGTAAAAAAAGTGCTTCTGTGCCTATATTGCTTTTATTCTTCAGGAAATTCTTTCAGTTGTATTAGGATTTGGAAAAAAAAAAAAAAAGGAAAAAAGAACCATCTGCCTTTTGGTGTAATATATCTTTTATGAGGATATCACTGTTACACCTGGATGTCAAAAAAACTATGAACATATTTTTTGTGATAAAAGCTCAAAAAATTAAAAATAAGTATTAAAAGTGAACTGACTAGACCAAATAATTACAAGGAGTGTCAATAATTTTCCCCAGCATACAGTTGACTCAATCTTTCAGATCCAAAGAGGATCACTGAGTTTCAAAATAAGATTAAGTTTCTGGTTCTTCCCAGTTCTTCCCATGCTTCTGCTGGAACTGTATGCAGAGGGATGGAAATATTGGAAAGGGAAAAGACACCACTGCGAAGCACTTCTCGACTAAGTTCCAGGAAAATGTACTTTTAAGATTACATCCTGGGGGATTTGCACCCGTAATCAATTTAAATTACAGAAGAACACTGAGACTTTAATGGAGCTCATCACTTCTCAGCCTAAGAATTTCTCATATTCCCACTGCTACTAATAATCACATATGCAGACAGTAGTTTTATTATGACTACAGTCTGATCTCAAGTTTGTATCTGGGCTTCGTTGTTCATTTGCAAATTCGCAACATGAGGCATCCTCCATGCTTTCCTGTAAGATGCCTGAAACGAGTCCCCTTTTTTCCATTTAAGGAGCAGAGAGGAGGAGAAGATACAGGAAAAGATGTTCAGTTTCTCTTCATGACCTGATGGGAAACATTTGTATTTAGAAGTTTGGCTCTTCCTCCTATTTCTCAGAAGGGGAGCTACCAGGAAGGGAAAGAAGAGAGACTTGTTCAGTCTGGTCTATGTCCTATGAAAATGTGTCACTGGATTCATTCTTCCCAACTACAGTCAAGGCAGGAATACAGATGCTTTCCTTTCTAACCCGTCAAACTGGACACAGTTCAGTTCCAGTGGAAATATATCTTCTGCCTTGTCATTAATGGCAAAACACTGTTAAAAATATTGCAGAGTTAGCTTAAAGAAGCACTTATTAGAAAGACTACCTATTCCAAAATGGCAATTTCTTTGTCATTGTGACAGACACTGCATGGCTGCTTCCTTTAACTAAACCAGAACCATAACTCGACCTTTTGACCCATGCTGGCCAAGCAAAGCTAGGTAGTGCCTAGATAGATGTGATGTGACCTTACCTCCACGTATGCATGCACTCGCTTAGACTTTAATTTGTTTCTGTCTGTCGGAGGTTCTCCTACATCAACCCAGACGAAAATAAGTCGTGTCACAAGAGTTCATTTCTTGAAGCTCTTCCTGAAATCAGTGAGAACTGAAAGTAGATTTGTGACTCCAAAATCCAGTCATAAAAATGCTACTATTTAGCACCCAGTTCTGCCAACCTGATCCCTATGTTATCTTCCTTTGCTAAGACTTCTCGTTAATTCCTGAAAGCCTAGTGTCTAATATGCACTCAGTGCAAGTAATGATGGCAGAACTAACTTAAAGAAAAGAGGATTGCAAATGAAGGAGAGAGAGAGACGGGGAGAAAAATAAGGGAGAAACACAGTTCTGCTGTGGGCCTTGAGGCAATCTCTCTGCCATAGTAACAAAAACCCAAGGGTCTTGCTGCTGTGTTTAGACAAGACCCCAGAGATGAGCAGTAGCTCTTCGGGGGTGAACTGTGAACAGAGCAACCCTTCCCATTTAATCTTTATTCTCTGTACAGGATGGTTTAGGCAAAGAAGCCAAATAGAACAGGTTTTGCTGGTATTGCTTCCATGCCCAGATGAGGGGTAACCCAGCTACTCCAGACAGGTTGGATCTGTGCAGGGCCGAACCTTGTGCCCATTTGTCTCCTGCTTGCCTGAATTCCCTGGGCTGCTGAGAGATTCTTGTTTCTGATCTGTCAGTATCCTTTCTGAAAGCTGTTTCTCCTGCTGCTGAAGCACCCTCACACAGGATTTTATGTCAGGACATGTCCTGAGGCTAGTGAGATATTGCTGGGTAAGGCCTAGGATTTGAACCTCATTCCTGTGTTATGAATGCAACTTATTTTCTGCAGAAGAATTTGGAAAGTAGATCAGACTGTTCTTTAGAAAGAACTATTACAAGGCTAAAGTAGTTCCAGCAAGGAAGATAGTAACATCACTCAGGGAAAAGGGATCCTTAGCAGACTCTCAATTACAATCTGCAGCTTCACTAAAAGCAATGGAGCAGTGTAGGCATAAGAAATGAACAGTTCTCTCCATTTAACTTCTGAGGATGGCAGGAGCTGAGGCAAAGATTTACAGTTGTTAATACAAAGTGTCAAGGATTTGGATTAGACCCCCTGTTTTGTTTTTTATTTTCCATTGGGGTGCTCAGGAAGCTGGTCATGACTTTCCTGTGCTCAGTGATACTTCACCCGAAAAAGACTGAAGACACAGCTAATGTCAGATCAGCTGTGAGCTGCATGGAGCCAGGCAGATATTCTGCCCCTTTATCTTAACCTTTATCCATTCGGGGACTTTCCTCTTTGAAGAGGAATATCTTGTTTTCCACTTGCAATATGCTGATAAAGCTATGAATTGACTCATTTGCTCCAAATTTTCCACAGTTCTATTCTTCTAAAGATCATCTTTCTTTTTTCCCTTCTGCTCCCACTTGCCCCAAAGTCCCCTAGCCATGATGAAATAGCGCTGGGCATGACCCAGGCAGAAAGGAGCAGTGTTGAAGTATGTGTTCTTTGTGTCTTTCCTGCCCTTTTTGTTTGGTATTGAACTATCCAGGCAGGAAGGCCTTTAAAATATTGTTAACTTTTTTTTTTTTTTTTTTCTCCTCAAAGTTTCCCTTCCTGAACTCCACATAACAACTTTAGGGTTTTTTTGCTGGAATAATCTCCCTCAGGACAAAGCCTATGGGCCCTATAAGACCAAGTGTTGCAGAACTGCAGCATGCATTGAAAATCATCCTAGCACACACTTGGGGGCAGTTGTGTTTTTCTGTGATTCAGTCAAGCAGCTCTCTAAACTACAAATCATTATCTTTGGTTCTAATGGCTAGCAGCATGGCTAACCTGACAATTGGATGATAGTTACCTCTTGTGTCCTCATGTGAATACTGGATAGTTACCATACGTGTGTATCTGCAAGTGCAATTGCTTGGGTTTTTTCCCTCTGATGTTCATGTACAGCTGTCAGAGACAGGGAAACAAATTCATTGGAAAAACAAAATGTGTGAAGTTTGAATGTGGTGGAAGTGCTTATGGTTTTGTACAAGCTGAAAACAATATCAGCCCATGACTTAGAGGAAAAGAATGAATTATAATACAAAGTATGTTTGCTAATATCAAAAATTGAAAGCCAACAAAGGAAAAAAATAACCATAGGACCAAAAGAAACTCAGAAGAGGCAAAGAGACCAAAAAATTCGCTCTGCAAGCCCCCTTCCTGCTGCTACTAACCCTGCTAAGAGCTGCTGTCTGGTGGGATACTCTTGGCTGCCCCCTCTTCCTGGGCATGGTGGCAATCTGCTGGGTGCTGCCCTCCTCAGCAGTGTTGGTAATGGAAGCAAACTTTATGGGTAGAGGCTTGCTTTAGGCAAGAGCTGATCCAGGCTGCCTGCTTGCCTCTGCCGCATCAGCCGGTGCTTTGTGCGGAGAAGAGCTACCCTGAGTGTGGTAGGAAATGTCCTGCAGGCTGTTTCTATGCTAAATCACACTTCCTCCTACTTTTTCTGAATTCAGCAGAGGGGTAAGGGTTATAAACTAGAAAAAAGCATTGGCCCCTTGTGTCTGTGCCTAGGCTGCTCAAGTTAATTCATTTTTTGGCTCATTACATTTTCTGCCCCATTACAAATTGCCTCTTGGGCTCTACTCATTGCCAGGGTTTTCTGACCATCAAAACATTACTAAACAAATGAACTAAATAAAATAAGCCTTCTTTAAAAGCCTTCCCCCAACCCTCCCCTTGTGTTAATATTCCAACAGCGCCCAACAGGTAGGCATCTGCACTCATGTTATCTGTATTAATTAGACTGTAATACCCTTGGCACAAGACAAGGACAGGGAGGCAAGAGAGTCTGTCCTGCAGCTCTCTGATAATTTATACCAACCGAAAGCCTCCCGCAATGTCTTTCTGTAGTGCCACATGTACCAATACTGATGCATAAATAAGATTAATTTTTATTAGTTGTTTTCGCTTCCTTCCAACTAATTAGCCCCTTCTCCACAATATCCAAGCCCTACACAATATTTAATGAGCATTTTGCTCCTGAGGCAGAAGTACTTTCATCCCTAGACATATCGGCTGGGTCACCTGTGGTTATAGGAGAAGTCTCTGATCAAGTGAAACATGAACTTAACTTTCCCAAGGTCTAGATTAGTGCTCAAACTACTGAACTCTTCCCCCCACCGATTACCTCTAATAGTTGTTTACTGCTACCTGACTTTGCTTCAGCTGTGATGTTTTATACCTGGAGGATTTGGTCATGTTCAGCATAAGATACAAATGTGCAATCTGTCCTTTGTATTGGGTTTCTGATCTGTGCCACATCAGCATTTCTTAAAATCAGAGGGAACGAGAGGGTAAACACGACTGACTCAAGGGATAAGATTTCCATGTTTTTCATTATGGCTGATTATTAATATAATCAGTTCAGTAGCAAAAGTACTACAGTGAATTACTTAACCTTGGGCCTTGCTTGACCAGGCTCTGAAGGATCCTCATCTTCTGTTCATGGTGCTGTAACAGTGTGCCAGGTTTCATTACTCAGCCCGTAATACTACGTTAATAAAAGAAGCACCGAAGGTACATTTGTTCATTACTGCCTGAATCCACGTTTTCTGCCCAGGGCTGCATCCCACACTGATAAGCTTAGCATCCCGCTGCTCATCTCTCTTCTCACACTCACCCTGGTTTGTCTCCTGCAGCCTTTGAAGAGCTGTATCCCTCTTCCTCAGCAGAAGGAGCAGCTGGTAGGCTCAGGCACCCCTTTGGCAACACATGGTCATTGCCCATCTTCTGTCTGTTGCATTGCAAAGGAGAAGGTGGCACCTACACTCTCCATTACAGTTTTTGAAGCACCTGCTACTGCATATCCAAGTGGGAGTCAGGGATGTTGCTGGAGTCCTGTTGTCCCAAGAGCCTAGGATTGGTGGGAAGTATTCAGCAGGAGGGCAGTGTGCACCAGAGCCGAGGGGCACTGGAGGCTCTTCACAGGAGGTCCAAGGTTTAGCTCTTGATGTAGGTTTCTTCAGAGCAGCGTTTCTTCAGAGCGGGACTTTGTGTCCCCACTGTACCGCTGACATCATGATTTGAGCCACTTCGGTAGCTTGCACAGTTGCCAAGGTCTTTGCTTTACCGCATTCTTTTGGTTAATGGAAATATTGAGCTGAAGCATGAAGGTATTGTATTTCCAAAAGGAAAACACAGAGAAAAAGGTCCGATCTTTTTTTTCTCTTTTTTTTTTTTTTTTCTTTTCCTTCTGAACAGCTTTTCATTTGCACAACACAACGGGACACACGAGAAAAAACCACAGCTTATCGAAAAAGAACCAACAGCGACGGTGGCGTCAGGACCCGACTGGCTCCTTTAAGAAAATTCCTCTGCAGGAAAAACCAAAAGTGGAGGGGAAATAATAACAAAAAATCTCCTCCCCAAAAAAACAACGAAAGCAAAAAGCTCACACCCCCCTCCCCACAACCCCTGCACAGCCACTGCCTCATCCCAGCGCTCCTGCCCCGCTCTCCAAGAGCCTCTGGAAGCTTCTCCCAAGGGCTGTCCCAGGTGATCCCCTCGTGCTCTGCTGGGCACTTTTTTCTCTCTTCTGGGAAATTTGTGCAAATCAGAGGCTTTTTTTTTTAGGGCAGCCTTTCATTTCAAGCCATTGGGTCTTTCCCCCTCCCCTCTGGATTCCTTTCCCTGGCGGTGCTGGTACCATCACAGGTTATCAGTGACCTCCTCAGAGTGAACTCAGTCCTTTTCCTCTCACCTCCCCATTTTTTTTTAAATTTCTTTCTTTTTTATTAAATTTTTTTTTTTTCCTCTGAGTGGGGAATATCAAGCAAAAAAAAAATAAAAATAAATTAACTTTGACCATCCTGGACAAATAAAGAGAACCACGAGGTTTCCTCAGTACCTAACATCGATAACAAGGCACGCCCACCAACACACACACACACACCAAGAGCACTGCAGAGCAGGGCAGTGCCCAAACCCCTTTAAGTGCTGCCAGTTTGGAGTTCTGTCAGTTTGCCCTCGGGGCTCAGCAGCCCCCCCAGGTCCCAGCTCCCCCCAAAAACCCCTCGGGTGTCCCCCAGGCCGTCACTTTCTGAAGCTGCTCTCGGGGATGCTCAGGGTGCGGCGCCGCAGTTTCCTGCCCGAGCCCTCCTCCAGCAGGTACGTCACGTCGATGGCTGCGAGAGAAAAAGGGGGAGTGGGGATTGCTGCACATCCTGAGGGTGGGAAACACCTCCCTGGGCCATCCAGGCCAGGTTGGGAGCCTTCCCCTCCTCACCACATCCAGCTGTGTCCCGAACACAAGGTTCAGGAGCCTGGTTCTTTATTCCTGGTTATTTGGAGGGTGTTTCCATCCACAGATACCCAAATATGTCCAAAACACCCAAGAGTGAATTTATCCTTGAGCCATGGCAGGACCAGAGACTCTCCCAACCCCAATTATTCATCAGACTGTCTGGCAGTGCCAGAACATGGGAGAGACTGGACTCATCCCAGGCGTTCAATTAAAAGCCAAGGAAAGGTCAAAAGAGACTCTCCAAATTCTCTTGGCATATCTGTTAATTCCTCAGTTGTAAACACAGAATGATGGGAGGGGAGGAATTTGTCCACAGAAACATTATTAAAAATATTATACAGAAATATTATACAAAAATGTTTTACAGAACAGTGTCAAGTGGTGAGAAATTTCACTTGGGTTTTAATGGGAAAGGAAAACATGGCTGCAAAAATAACCCCCCCACCTGATTGTTCCTAACACCCACTAGCAATAAATTCATTAATGTTAAATAAACAGAGAAATAAATAAATTTAGTTTAAATATATATATAGAGAGATAAATTTTAAATAAATCACATTCATTTTATCAACACAGTGCCCAGCGAAGCAAACCTGAACTCTCACCGTTTTTCCCTGGGATTTTCTCTAGGAGGTTGAGCAGGATCTGGTTCAGCCTCTCCCTCTGGAGGTGCCTCCTCTCCTCGGGGCTGCAGAGCTGCCTCGTGTCTGAGGGAGTCTCCTCCCCCTTCTTCTCCGCCTCGCAGCCCTCGCTGGGCAGCGGCTCCTTGTCGGGCTCCTCGGGGCCGGGCAGCTCCCCTGGCACCTGCTCTGGGGCTCCCAACACCTCCTCCATCAGGGGCAGAGCATCCTCCTCCTGGTTTAAGTCCTTGATCTGTGGTTTTGAGCGATCTGATTTCCAGGATGACCTGGAGGAGAGGGTTTCAAGAGGGTTTTGTTTTACAGACATTCCCCTACGAGGACAATTCCCAGCGAGGCCAGGACTGCTCCGTGGAGCTCATCACTTCCCTCAGCCCCTGCAACCATCACCCCCCTCCCCAGGCCCTACCCCACCAAAACACAGCTGTGACAAACAAATGGCTTCTCATTTCCATTTGAGAAGGGTTTTATCTCAAGAAGCTCTTACTAGGGCTTTCCTGGAACAGCCTTTGAAGGGGGGGTTTTAAAGCCTCTCACTTTAGCTTGGCCTTCAGAGCTGGGCTGGGATCTGGGCTCCTCCATGTGGGATTCCTCTCCTGGGCATCTCCACACTCAGCTGCTTTTGCTGACTTCCAAATGGCTCCTGTTCTCTCCCTGCTGTGCATTATTAAGGAACACTTCCCTAATCTCTCCCTCCTCCCTTGCTCCCTTTCATCTCTCTGGAAGTTTGGAGGGCTTTAAATGATTTAAACTCCCCATTTCCACCACCCCCCAGGGGGAAAATGGGCAGGAGGAGAGTGAACACAGCCAACAGGATCTTCTCATCTCTCCTCACTGAATGATCTGGGAGGTGACACTCACCTGCCTCCGTTTCTCTTGTAGTTGTCTGGCACGTAATGAGGCTGCAACAGCAACAAAGGTGGTGGTTAATACCAAACCCCAAACCAAAGTCACAGTGCTGGGCTATCAAACACTCTGGAAATACCCATGCAGGACACCCTGGGAATGCTGGTGTGGCTCACACATCAGGCAGCTCCAAAGGAGAAGGAATGATCATGTCATAAAGGATAAATCAGAGCCAGACTTCCTTGATTTTTCCTACCTTCTGAATAAATTTCAAGCCACAGACCACCATGATACAAATCACCTTTGGTTTCTGCACAGCACAAGTTTGGGAGCGCCTCCAAAGCCCCCCCAAAAAGCTCTGCTCCAGGGAGGATAGAGGGTTTGCAGACCTCTGTGCTCAGATAGGGCAGTGCTGCCCTGGAGACCATCTCTGAGCTCACCCATCACCACCCCTTCAGCACTCTTTGCCTCTTCCCCCAGACTGTGCGTGCTTCCAGAATCCTGGAATCAGAGAGGCTGGAAAAGCCCTTCAAGATCATCCAGTCCTCCCTGTGCCCCATCCCCACCTTGTCCTCAGCCCAGGGCACTGGACACCTCCAGGGGTGGGGACTCCAAACCTCCCTGGGCAGCCCCTGCAAGGCCTGACAATCCTTTCTATGAAGCAATTCCTCCTGATGTCCAACCTGCCCCTCCCCTGGCACAGCCTGAGGCCGTTCCCTCTCGTCCTGAGGCTGATCCCACCTAAGGGGTCAGCCCACCACGCTTCCTTCATCCACAGACACTCAGGGGCTCTCCAAAACCCTGCCCAGCCTCCTCCCAGCAGCTAAGGGAGCTGAGAGACACCCCCACTTACTGAGAAGTCTCTCTTGGGAGTGAGTTTCTTGGGGAAGTGGTCGAAGGCGTAGGGCTTGGTGCACACGGGGTAGCGGTTCCGGTGGATCTTGTAGAAGAGGTGAGCGGATTTATCCAGGCGGTAGTCACAGATATACACATCCTGCTCCTTCACCCCCTTGGGCCTCCCTGGGGGTTCAGGGCAGAGCAGACAGGGAAAAAGCCATCAGATGGAGGGGGAAACACGTAGTTTGAACCCCAGCCCGGCGCTGGGGGGTGCCCCTGTCTGCCCTCCTTCAGAGCCACAACACAACACACTGCTGGTTCAATTCGAGGGCAGAATCCATCACACTCTGATCAAACAGCACCCAAACTTCCACAAAAACAATGACCAACTTTCTCTTCTCTGCCCACCGCAATTCCAGCAGCGCTGTCCCTCCTAAAACAGGAATCCCTGTCCTGGGGTAAAGCCATTGTGTGTCCTTGGCTCCAGACCAAGCAAACATCCCCCACAGCCTCTGGACAGCAGGATTGTTTCAGTGCATGGTTCCAGCTGGGATAAAGTGAACCAGCAGCTGGTTCAGCTGTGTTTGGGATGAGGATCATGTGTTTGGGATGAGGATCATGTTGGTCACACCCTGATGTTGGTGCTCAGTTCTCACCCTCAGCCCAGGCATTGGGTGGGGACTGAACTGGGCTTCTTGGGGTTTATTCACAGACTCATGGCATGGTTTGGGTTGGAAGGGACTTAAAGACCATCCTGTTCCACCCCCTGCCATGGGCAGGGACACCTTTTACTATCCCAGATTGCTCCAAGCTCCATCCAACCTGCCCTTGGACACTTCCAGGGATCCAGGGGCAGCCACAGCTTCTCCAGGCTGCCAGGGCCTCCCCACTCTCACAGGGAAGGATTTCTTCCCTATATCTACTCTACATTTCCCCTCTTTCAGTCTGAAGCCATTCCTCCTTGTCCTGTCACTCCAGTTCCTGATGGAGAGCCCCCCTCCAACTTCCCTGTAGCCACTTCAGACACTGGATAACTCTCTTTCTGTAATCTCCCTTGCCATTACTACTACTGCTATTATTATTATTACATTTTATTTCAACCAACTACCCTATCCCAACCCCTGGGGTTTACCTTTTTCCAACCCCCCACCCCCTCTATCCCACCCTGGGGGTCAAACCCACGACAGCCCCTCAATTCCCAGAGCCACATCCCATGTTTTGGTCTCTCCCCAAGGCCACTCCCCTCACCTTTGCAGTAGGTGTACAGGTCCAGCACGCAGCACGTGCCCACCACGGCCTCCAAGGGGATGATTTCGTAGAGGGGGACCCGGAACAGCTCGTTGTGGTAGAACTTGCGGGACGGGGAGTGGTGGGTTTCGTGCGGACGGAAATAGTGGTGGCCAAAGGCGAAACGCTCCTCCCTGGGGAGGGGAGAAAAAGGGGAGGGGGAGGACAGAAATGAGCCCCTGGTACAACTTCAGTGAGTGTCCTGCTCCATTCTGAGCTGTCTCTCTTGCATTGGTGGGGAGTGGAGTCACCACGGGCGTCCCACGTCACCCCCGCGGTCACTCATAGGCGGGCAGGGCTTTGGTCACAGAGAAAGATGGTTCAGATCTGATCATCCCTGTCATCCAGTGGGATCCTCTGTGTGCCATGGGAGGTGAGAGCAGAGAGACAGACACCCCATGGGGGTGGTCTGCACACAATTCCTGGGGCTCCCTTTGCCTCATTTCTCTTGTGTTTCCATTGAACACCCCAGAGTGGTTTCCACGGGCACAGCACACCGTGGCTGTGACTGACTGTGCTGCTGTCACAGGCACTGAACCCCCTCACAGCTGCCCCTGAGAACCCTCAGCCTGCTCCAACACAGAGGAAAGCCCACCAGCCTCAAACCTCAAGAGCTCCCACATCCCCACAGCGCGGTCGTGGAGCACGAGCAGAGAGAGGCGAATCCCCTCTGCACCCGCTCCACGTGCTCACTCCTGCCTTTTTAAGCCTTCCACGGCATCCCTGTGCCCTGGCAGGTGGGAATATCTCAGTGATGAACTCACTTCTCGTTCTTC
Source organism: Lophotriccus pileatus (assembly GCA_035583135.1). Classification (NCBI taxonomy): domain Eukaryota; kingdom Metazoa; phylum Chordata; class Aves; order Passeriformes; family Tyrannidae; genus Lophotriccus; species Lophotriccus pileatus. Next base: position 60,615,953 of record JAWWES010000081.1, on the reverse strand, counting down.
CAGAGCTTCTCGATGCGGAAGATGTCGAGCTTGTCCCTGTTGATGTGGGACAGCAGCCGGTACGACTGGCGCACGGGGTGCCCGTCGGGCGTCCTGCGGCTGTCTCTCATCAGGTACACACAGTCACCTGCCAAAGGGCACAGAACACACACCTGTGAAGGGCTGGCCATGTTTGCAGCTCCCCCAAGAAAACAGGGGGATAAATAAAGGTGTCACCACAACCAGCACAAGAGGTCCCTCAGGTTGGATTGTAAAGAACGAGGCAAACCCACTGCAGAACCTGTGGTGCTTTTCACGACAGCTTTGCAGAGGAGACACCCTTAACTTTCCATGCCCAGGCTGAAAACAATCTCTAAGGCATCAAAATCAATGATGACAGACCAAAGGATACAGAACAAAGCTGGCTGTGATGAGGAAAACGTGTAGGAATTAGCGGTGGCTGCAATGTTTGAAGAATAAATCTTGGAGAGAGAAGATACTTAGAGGGAAGATTATTATTGAGGAAATAAATCCTGGCCCGAGAAGCCTTTGGTTATTCCAGCAGAATTCCAATGAGAGGCAGAGCTCAGGGAAGGCAGAGAATGCAAAAAGGGCTGGCAACTCAACAAGCCTTTGCCAAGTGCAACCCCTAAACAGGGCCCTAAACTTCTCTTTATTAATTTTGTCCAATGAGTGAACAAACCCTTTAATTTCTCTGCTCTGCTCTGTGAAATCTCAGAATCTCAGGTTGGAAAGGAACTTCAAGACCATCTCACTCCTTCCACTATCCCAGACTGCTCAGAGCTCCATCCAATCCGGCCTCGGACACTTCCAGGGATGGGAAGAGATTCCACCTCTTGTTTATTTCCCTCACAACGAATAAAAAACCTGGGAGGTCCCAAGTGATAAAAAGAATGGCACAGCCACTCTGTTACTTTGTGCATAACAATTTCTGGAGCTCCCTCGGCCTTTTTGACTCATGTAGAACATTTTCCTTGTGTTTTCATTAAATTGCAATGGCTCCTGGGTTTTCCCCCCCTATTTCTTTGCCCCTGGTTTTGGGTATGTGCAGCTGTGGCTGTTTTCCTTCCATGGATATTGCTGCTATTCATTAGCAGGTTCTGTTGTAACTTCCATAGCTTGGGGACAAAATGTCAGGGAACTGTGGCCTCAGGTCCATCAACACCTCAGTTTGGTGAGATGCACACAAATGCTCTCCAGCCCGAAGGATCAGCAAATAGGATTTCAATTCCAGTTTATCCAGAGGTTCCTGGCTATGAACCAGCTGCCCCTCTGCCCCCAAAAAGGGGGTTTTCCAAGGGATTTTTCCCTTCTCCTGCTGGAGTTGTGTGTTCCTTCCCAGCACCTTCTGGCATTTCCCTCATTAAAGGGTATTTCCCTCATTAAAGGACATTTCTCTCATTAAAGTCACCGAGATCAGATCAGAGGTACCTGAGTAAAACACAATGTGTCACGACAAAAATGACCTGAGTGCTCTGAATGCCTGGAGGATGCCACAAACCCCGGATAAAACATCACCCATTTCAACAGAGAGCAAGAAATCAAGCTGTGATACAGCCCTTGGAACTGAGTTACTCTCCAGCATAAAAAAAACCCCACTGGCTGAACTCTGGACAGGACAGTGCAGAGCAACCACCAGCAGGGAGGACTGAATGAAGCTCCAGAATCCTGCAAATGGGATAAAGAATATGCTGTTCTTTGACTTTTTTTTTTTTAATTCTCCACTTTTTCTGAAGTTTCATCTATTTCCCTCTAGCAAACATTATCAGCTGGTTTTACTCATTCAAGAGCAGCTCCTTAACAATGATGAAGGCTTCTTTCTAACCTTGTGTGTATCTGTAGGATGAATTAAAGAAGGACTTATCAGTGAACTGAATTATGTGGCTGTGGCAGCTGCCTGGGAGAGATTTGGGGCTTCAGAGCACTGTCCAGAGAGATAAGCTGTAGGGAACACAAAAGCAATGAGCTGGGTGCTTTAATAACCAGAATACTGAAGGTCTAACAGCCCTCTTGGCCTTTACTCCTAAATGTTAAGTACCAGCAGTTGGCTCAGCATCCTCCTCCCCCGGCCAGAGGAGTCTGCACTCTGGGCAATTAACATTTCTCCATCAACAGCCTGGGAGAGCTTTCACTCTGTGTCACTCCCAGCGTGGCAGAGAGCAGCTTCCACTGGTGAAAACTGGAAGGGTTTTGGACAGGGTGATGCCAGAAGTGCCTGCACGCCCTGGGGGAGAGCCCAGCACGTACCTTGGCGGAGCAGCAGGTCATCCCTCAGCAGGCAGATGTAATAAACACAGCCAGGCTGGGCATAGTGGGGGCGAGGGATCATTGGCACCTCCTGCGTGGAAACACAAAAGAGGGAGGGAATCCTGAGCTGCCCAACACCACCAGTCCCAAAATGGGGCTGAACCCTTTTGGAAACAGGCAGAGAAGAACCTAAACCGAGGCAGCTGCGGTAAGAGAGACACTTAAGAAGTGAGAAAAAACAAGGGAAAGGCAAGAAAGTGAGAACCCAGCATTTACCAGCCCCATAAATACAAATGCAAGAGCTGCGTTAATGTATGACTGTGTTAAGGAAGGCTTACCCTGTTGACAGCCCGAGGCTCGCACTGCTCGCACAGGTAGTGCTCGACGTCCGAGGTCACGCCCATGCAGTCACAGTGCTGCCAGACCTGGGGAAAACAGGCACAGCCCAGCTCAGCTGGGCAGTCTTGGGACAGCCTGCATGCACAGACTGCTTTTTCTCAAACAAACATTAAGGGGGGCAGGACAGTGAGCTTCAGAAAGGGAAAATCAAGATTTTCTTTGAACTGTTTCACGGCACATCAGAAGGCAGGCAGGATCCCCTGGCAACTGCCTGTGTAAAGGCCCAAAATTGTTGAATTTAATTCCTCTCTCCCAAGGGCAGGAGCTGTGCCAGTTCCAGCTCCTCCACACAGAAATGCAAGCTGCATTTCCTTTGAAAACACAACTTCTCTTCTGGAGAGGAAATGAAGGGCTGGAGAGGTAATTCATGCTACTGACTACATGGAAACTGGTAAAAGTCACACTGGTTATGGAGAAAAGAAACGAAAGCAGGCTGTGGTTTGGGTATCCCTGCCTCACCATGCACTTTTCACACTGGATCACGAGCCCTTTGTCCTTGTAAAGCCCAAAACTGCTGAAATTCATTTCTCCCTCCCAAGGGCAGGAGCTGTGGCAGCTCCAGCTCCTGCACACAGCAACGCAAGTTGCGTTTCCCCTGTGAAAAAAACAGCATCTCCACCGTTTTGGAGAAGAAATGAGGGGCTGCAGAGGCAATTCATGCTACTACATGGAAACTGGTTATGGAGAGGAGAAAAAGGGAGATTCTATTTTGGGTCCCCCCAGCTCACCATGCACTTTTCACACTGGATCATGAGCCCCTCGTCCTTGTAGAGGCCGCAGATGCAGCGGATGACGTCCTCGTCCTTCTCGTGGCCGTGCTCCTTGTCGCACACCGAGGTCTCGCTGCTGTCGGCCTCGCTGGCCGTCTCGCCCACGATCTCGTCGATCTGCGCGGCCGCCTCGTGCCGGGCGCTGTAATAGGCCTTGCGCAGCCGGCACACGTCGCGGCCCGTGGGGGATTTCCTGCCGTAGTATTTCTGAGGGGGGGGAAAACAACGCCACAAAGGGCGTCATTCCCGAGTCCTGCCCTGTGTCAGGCAGCCCCCGAGCTGGGAGAGGGCTCTGCCCTCGGCTGCGCCCCCGACAGCAGCGGAGGTGCTGCGGGTGGGTGACCGAAAACTCAGCTTGTCCCATCCCTGTGCGCTCACAACCCAAGGCAGAGGGGGCAGCGGGTCCAGGGAGGGGATTCTGCCCCTCTGCTCTGCTCTCATGAGACCCCAACTGAAATACTGAGTCCAGTTCTGGTGCCCCCAACATCAGAAGGACATGGAACTGTTGGAGCAAGCCCATGGAGCTGATAAGGGGACTGGAGTCCCTCCCCCATGGAGACAGGCTGGGAGAGTTGGGAATGTTCAGGCTGGAGAAAAGAAGGTTGTGTGGAGATCTCACAGCACCTTCTAGTGTCTGAAGGAACTACAGGGAAGCTGGAGAGGGGCTGTTCATCAGGAACTGGAGTGACAGGACAAGGGGAATGGCTTCATACTGACAGAGATCAAATTTAGGTTGGATCTACGGGAGAAATTCTTCCCTGTGAGGGTGGGGAGGTCCTGGCACAGGTTGCCCAGAGAAACTGTGGCTGCCCCTGGATCCCTGGAAGTGTCCAAGGACAGGCTGGATGGGGCCTGGAGCAACATGGGACAGTGGAAGGTGTCCCTGCCCATGGCAAGGGGAGGGACTGGATGGGCTTTAAGGTCCTTTCCAGCCCCAACCATTCCATGATTCTGTCATTCTATGACAGCTGACACTGAAGAACAAGGTGCTGCTTCCAAAAGGATCTGGAATTTGCTTATGGGAGCTATTCATGATGTCCTTGACCTTCTCTCTGCCTGACCCAAGGCAATCAAAGAGCACATCAGCTACTCTCGAGGGCTCACCCGGCACAGATCAGCACAAGCTTTTCTTCCTCCAAGGTATTTTGCTGCCTTTGCTACTGTAAGTCAGCAAGAGCACTACAGGGGGGCACAGCCCTGCTCTCAGGCCAGAGGGAGCCTCACCTCTGCATTCCTGAACACCTTCAGCATGTCCCCATCAAAAGCTTCCACGGTTTTGTAGTAGCCAGTCAGGATCTGCTTCTCGATGGTGGCGAGGTCCAAGGGGTCAGAGATCTTCTCGTAATAGTCTGCATTTCTACAAGGGGAATGTTGGCACAATGTCAACGTTCATCAGCAGTTCCAGCTGTGCAAATCCATCAGGGACTGCTCAGGGATGTTCTGGGAAGGCAGCACTTACTTTTTCTTTGGGGGCAGGTTCAGGAGAGGAGCTGCGAGCGCCTGCCTGGAGGAATCTGCAACAGGGACACACAGCTTAGGGACATTCCTGGAGTAAAACTTCAAAAGACCAGTAACTACCATTCAATCTGGGTTAAGAAAAGGCTTTTCTGCTAACTGAGGCACGGGAAATGAAAATGCTTCTGCATTTCTAGAGGTTGGTGGCTGCAATCAGACTGCAGGTATCAAAATGAAGGACAGCATCCTTGCAACTCTGTTTTTTGCCAAAATTTTGAAAAATCAGTTTTAAAGGACAGTTTCAAAGGGCAGCAACATCTGCAGGTTCTGGTGGCAGAGGAGGGGGTTGAGGATAAAACAAAGTGATTATAGGTAAGGGGAGGAGAAGAAAACAAAGAGTTCTTTAACATCCCATCTTTTTCTGGTATTTTCTATGCTGAGAGCCCGTCGCTCCAGAGGCTGAAAACAACCCCACGGAGATATATTTTTAGGAGTGCCAGGTTCACCTTTGTAGGCTATGATGCTGTCACATATTTCCTTGAAGATCTGTGCCAGGCGGGCAGCACGAGCCACCTCGATGTTCTCCTCGGCCGCCGCCAAGCGCCGCGTCCGCACCGAGCGGGACGTCTGCAGGGCTGAGAACTGGGTCATGAACACGTCTAGGGGAGGGCAGAAAAGAGTCACCTCTAAACCAAAAAACCCACCAGAGATCAAATCACAGCGCCTCCCCCACCATGAGTATTAAAATTAATGTGTGACAGCACAGGGCTGCCGTTCCCAAGTCGGCTCTCGCTGCTCAGGGCTCAGCTAAACTTCAGTTTTAATCAGTTTAATCAGCTGGTTATTGGAATGTTTTATGCTGCTGGAGCAAATAAAACATGTCATTGAGCTCACCCCAAACACTCACTGCCCACCTTTCTCCTGCACCTGACAGTGGGGGCCAAATCCTGCCTGGCTGTGAGAGTAATGGTCCCACCCACGGGGCTGGTTTTGGAACGGGGTTAATTTTTCCCTGATAGTCAAGTTTTGTCCCATTCCCTCAAGTGACTGCACGCCAAAAAGCTCTAAAATCATGTGGATAGATGACAATTTTCAGAGTCAGCACAACTGTTCCTGGTCTAGGGATACAGAGAGCAGGAAACAGCCCTTCACTGTCAGGGTCCAGCCATGGATGGTCATGGAATCACAGAGTCATGGAATGGCCTGGGCTGGAAGGGATCTTAAAAATCCTCCTGTTCCACCCCCTGCCATGGGCAGGGACACCTTCCACTAGCCCAGGTTGCTCCAAACCCTGTCCAGCCTGGCCTTGGACACCTCCAGGGATCCAGGGGCAGCCACAGCTTCTCTGTGCCGGGGCCTCCCCACCCTCCCAGGGCAGGATTTCTCCCTCACATCACAGAACTATATCCTAGAACCATTTAGAAAAGACCTCCAAGACCAGCCTTTGATTGATCACCACCTTATCAACTAGGCCATGGCACAGTGTTAAACACCATGCTCTGACAAACCCCTCCTGATGGAACACCAGATGTGCCACCTTCTGTCAGGACTGAGGAGACACCTGAGTACTGTTACCCGAGCAGCAACCCCTGAGTGTCTCACAGCAGTTGCACGGACCTTGTAGTGACTCCACACCGGATTTACACCCAGACCAACCACCCCCTGTGCTCCTGAGGCAGCCCCTGAGGGGCTTGTGAGGCCCCACCTGATTTGATGTTCCCGTCGTCGCGGCAGATCCCGTTCCAGCGGGTGTACAGGGACGAGCTGTGCATGTTGTCGCTGACGTGCTTCACCTCCTCCTGCTTCTGCCGGATCTTCTCCCAGTTCCGGACCAGAAACACATGGTGCTTCAGCACAAAGTTCCTACAGCAGGTAGAAAGGGGTTCAAGGACCACTTTTTTTTACTGAAAAATGAATTCCTTAACACGGGGGAGTGCAGAGATGCACTCTGTGCCTTCTGTCCTCGGTGGGGAGGAACTCCAGCCTGGCTGGGTAAAGGGGAACTAAGAGCTGCATCCTCAGGCACTTTGTGATGCATCACTGTTTGCTCAACACCCCATTTCTGAGGCCAGTCCCCCCTAAACCCTCCCTTACCTCTCCCTGTTGGACATGGGCTTCATCTGCAGCTGAGGGGTCAGCCTGGTCGGGGCGTTCACACTCTCACTGGGCTCCTCAGGGATGTGGCCCCTCTGGAAAACAGATGGTTCTGATAGACAGGAAAAGCTGTGCCAAGAGCTCAGCAAAGCACTCAGAGCAGTCCCCGATTCAGAGCCTGCAGCACTGCTCTGCTGCATGGACAAACACCCCAGTTTTGCTCTGATGGCACAGGCTGATCTCTCATTAACCTCTACCCACCCAAACTCTGTCTTTAATACTTACTCTCTTCTTTAATTTGTGCTTTGACTTCCTCTTCTCTTTCGACCGTCCAGGCCTCCTGTGGGTGCTCACAGGCTGGTTGCTTTTGCTTGAAAGTCCATTCATGCGTTGACTTTTCCCCCCAATTATCCCTCTGCATTTGTCAAAGCCACATTTGCAGAGTTGCTTTGGGGAGAGGAGGAAAAAAACAAAATAAATTAAATAACCCCCTCAAAAACATTGTGATTCCCCCTCAATATTCCAAAGAACCTGTTCTGCCAAGTACAACACGAGGGGTTTTGTTAATCGACCTTCAGCTCTATACAGATGCTGGCCCTTGGTGAGATTTTATTTTTTTAAGGCCTCCCAGTGGGGTCTTTACCTGCTTTTCAACGTTAAAGGAGTGGAAGTTGTAGTCGTAGGTCAGCTCAGTCCCAGCAGGCATGTCCTTGAGCGCATAGAGCCCGATCCGATAAACACCGTTCACGGACCTGCAGGGAAAACACCACCAAACATTCCCCAAAATTACAGTGAAACCCTCTCTGTCCACACAGGAGGCGTGTTGGAGACTGTTAGATCTGTTACAGTAAACAAAGGGGAGGAAGTTGCTTCAGGAAAAGCTCCAAACTGTCCTGGCTATCAAAAAAATCATCAACTTGTCCCCTGCCAGCATTCAGACCCCCTCCTAGACTGAAACCTTACACTGGGCATCAAACTCATCTCAGAATGACAGAATGGTTTGGGTTGGGAGGGACCTTAAAGCCCATCCAGTTCCACCCCCCGCCATGGGAAGGGACACCTTCCACTGTCCCAGGTTGCTCCAAGCCCTGTCCAACCTGCCCTTGGACACTTCCAGGGATCCAGGGGCAGCCACAGCTTCTCTGGGCAACCTGTGCCAGGGCCTCCCCACCCTCCCA
>JAWWES010000081.1:60554609-60607710 GCA_035583135.1 Lophotriccus pileatus | reverse complement strand
AGCTTGAATGAAAAAACCCTTGCTAGTTTTTGTCATGGTGTGTTTTTTTTTTCTCTTTTTTTTTTTTTTTTTCTTTGGGCCTGATTGTCTCTGCTTGTTTATGGCTGCCACTAATTTGCTCGTTTGCTTGCTGGAAAATAGCTAATTAAAACCCACTTCAGCTAACAAGCTGACTGGGACCATGCAAATGTCACTCTCTGCTGTCTGCTATTTTCGTTTATACTTTACATTATTAGTGTTGTTTTTCCTCCCTCCATAGTAATAAACGCGAGGATAGATTTAGTACCCTCTTCACAGGTGTGTGCTTGTACATCAGCACATCAACCCGAGAAAAGTGCTGCTGTTTTACTGCACTTCAGTACTTTGAGTGTTATTACCCCTGACAGTTAATGGTTTCAGACTACACTGCTTGTTAGCACTAGATTCTGAACAGCTTCATCTATCTTTTTGTTTTTACACTGACTGGTCACATTAAGTATATGTGTCTGAGCTATTAGTCCCGTCTGTTCATTGCATGCATTTCATTTGGTGTGTTTTTTCGCTAAAATTAGTATGTATTGTCATCCATATACTTCAACACATCGACTTTTGTTATAATTATGCTGTCATCATTTTGCTTCCACACACTTGCTAATTTATTGTAGCTAAATTAGACCTAATATTAGCAATTTTGCAGCTGTTCCCATAGACCACGCTCAGCCATATATTTGTACATTGTTTGGTAATTGGATTTGAGGGCTCAGGAACGGACGATGTCACTCTTTAGAAACAAGGGAAAGATTTGAGGAAATGGGAGGAAAAATAAAAAATATAACCCCCAGAAAAGGCTTCAGGGGTGAATTTCCAGAGCCAGCTTAAAAAATTTTCACAAGGCCAAACAAATCAGAGAGTTATTGTACCAGATTGCAAACTTTCCAAATAACATGTCACATTTAGGCAAGGGATTAGTCATTCCCTCTGAATATGCTTTTTATTTTAACCAAGACTGGACTATGAAAAATCCCTGGGGACTTATGGAGGGTCTTGGGAAATGGTTTTTACTGCAGTATATTAGGAATCTCCAGGCAAGGATCTCAACATCAGGGTAGGCTACTCTGAGATGGTTTTTTGAATTGAACCATGGGGAGAGAAAAAGGAGAAAAAACAGTTTTGTTTCAGACTGTGAGCTCTCCATCCCTGCATTATGACACCCACTTCTTGTTGCTTACCCAGCCTCAGATTACTTCAGATATCTATACAAGCAGAGAATGAAAGGGAAAATTAAAAAAGAAAGAGAGATCAAATGCAGAAGGCAGAATAAAACTGCATATCTCTGACTTATCCTTTCTTGGCATGAGTTATTTTATTGTCAAGGGGAGTACAGCTCCAGCAAAAGAAATTGTGAGAGCTCACCTCATATATGAATCTTATAGGGGCTTTTTGTAAATAACTTTCTGACATGATAGAAAACCAAACTGTGAGGGAGACTGTTCAGACTGATGCCATAGAATCAATTTAATTCCCAATCCAGCAGAAGATATAGAAGAAGTTTAATCACTGAAGAGCATACCCTTAACCAAAATGGAACTAAATTCTCACTGCTCACATCCACCTGCTTAATAGGAATATTATAACAAGATGCAGTGCTGCTGGCAGATGCACATGCAAGTTTAAAAATAAGACAGTGAAATTAATGAAAAAAAAAAGAAGGTTATTTGATGGGCTCTAATCTATAACACAGAGTTCTTTCCAGCTCACTACAAGCTGTTGCAGCAGGCTGCATTCTGCTCTGCTTCTCTCTTGGCCAAAGCCTAATTTCTGTTTCGAGAAGAATAGAGCAAAGTGACCTGCCAAAAAGTAAGACAGAATAGGCCAAGTCATGTAAGAATTCGGGCCCTACAAATGTCTTATGTGGGAAAGGAAAGGCAAAAAGCCAGGCCATTTAACTAATTTTTAAATTATTAAAACTTCTACACAATATTTAAAATAACCAATCCAATTTATAAAAACTTGCTCCCCCCAGAACCCCAACTATTAATAACCATATGATTGCCAGATGATACTCTCTTGTCCCGACAAAGCCTTCATTATGCTTTCTTTCTTCACAAATGCCAGAAAAATATACAGATAGGTCTTGCAGAAGCCTGCAGTTACTGGATGCAGCGATGGAGAAGTTGGTCTCTTGACAGCTGTATCCAGTAGATGCTGTAACCATGATCAGCATATCCTACAAGGAACAAGGAGGTATGTGCTTTGCTTATTTTCTCTGCTTTGGGTTTTTTGGGATTCATTTGTTTTCATTTCATGTCAAACTTTCTTCTGGCCAGTCATCTCTTGGACTCCTTAATGTAGAGACCCAGCTAGGTCAACCTCTTTTTTGTGTTTGTTGTGAGCACATGCTGCATGTCCCCAGTTTTGGCGATGTTTCTCACTGTCTTTTATTTTCACTCTGCTTGAGATCTTCTCTGAAGTGGAGGTGGACAATTGCAGTAATTCCTGGTTATGATGAATATTGCTGAGCAGAGCAGAAATACTCATGCAAAGAGCACTTCCAGCAGGAAGGGATGTAACATATCATACATTTCAAGGTGAACATTAAAGAGGAGGCTTGCACATACTCTTTAAGTTACTAGCATCATCTCCTCCATCAAGCTGCTAAAGACCTACTAAAAGAGTACAAAATGAAATCATTAGCAGAAACTTGTTTAAGTCTCCACACACATATGTGCTCTTCAGGTAGCTGGCTGGGCAGTGCTGTGAGGTTCTTACTTGGAAGCTGGAGCAATAAATGTCATGTCAGGGGCCAACTGTCTGTAATCACAGTTAGCAGGTTGAACAGACTTGTGAAAATATTTTCTTTATGTGAAGGGAGACTCTGCACACTTTGCCACAGCAGAAGTTGCTAAACCTAATGTAATATGACAAGTCCTTTGGCAGCAAAAGCCACATTTAATAGACATGCTGCCTGTGAAATGGGAAAGAAATAAAAGCAGTTTTCCTGCAGAAATTCCACATCCTCTTTTTTGCAGTATCTTGCACCTTGTTCTGCTCCCATAAACTGTTTTCCAGTTGACATTGGCCATGCGTCATGGTGTCCTTCCATATCACCTCCAGCCATCTTCTCCTTCAGATTTCTGGGGACCTGACTTTTCTCCATCCATAGCACTGCTAATGGTGCCCACTTTGTACCTAGAAATCCAGCTGGTAAGGGGTACCTTGCTCTGCTGGGAGAAAGCCTGGGCACAGAGGGGGATCTGGCACATCCTAGCAGTTCTGCAGGGCTGCAGCAGAAGGGAACACCTGCCACCCCAAAAAGCAGCATGGGCATGGTACATCTCCCATGTGCTACTGTCTGTGGCAGCCTCACATTACAAAGTACCGCCTTGTGAGATTTGGGAAATTTCAGGGGACTGCTTGTGAGTCAGGCAGGAGTCTGCCTGTCCTCTCGCTGTGCCAGAGGCATCAAGCAAAAAGGTGAGTAAATGCTGTTTGTCTTGTGCACGCAAGAGTGATGTTTGTATGTACCCTCAGACCCTCTCTGATGCTTTTCAACCTCACCTTCCATTGCTCTGTCTGGTGAAATGCAGCCAGAACTGGACCGCCCTGCATGAGAATGTGTGATAGTGTTTGCACTTGCTTTTCACTGATGTAAACGATTACATGAGGTGTGAGGCAGTGGAGAATCAGGCTTCTGAGGGCTTCTTACAAGATGCCAGATAATTAAAGATGGTGAGCAATACAAATGCAATAGCAGTAAGAGTGAAATTAAGGCTTTTACTTGTTGTCTGTCAATTAAGTAATAAACCACTGGTGTAAAAAGGATATTCCAGCACCACCCAGGGTAATGTCTGCAGTGGCTTTCCGCAGAATCTAAAGTCAATCTTTTGAGCCAGAACATCTTCAGTCCTGAGATGTGTTCAAGGAAAGGATAAAAGGAGCCCATCAAGAAATGGGTTCTGAGATTTCCCTTTCCTAAGAATTATTGGCAAGCTTCATGAATTGGCATCAATACTCAAGGGCCTATAGGGAACGATAAGTACTGTCCACCTGCCATCCAGTTTGCTTTCTTTTCCTCTGCAGGACTTCTCTTGCTGTAGCCATGATGGTTTTTCAGCTCAAAGGGGGCAGACACAGGGGCTCACAGTAATTTTCTGATCTTTTTCCATTGAATGACCAAGGAGGAGATTAAAAAAAACCAACAAAGGAACAAGAATAAGTACAATATTTTTAAGTTACTGCTCCCTTTCATGGTTCTTTTCAGTAATTTGGCTTCTTAGTAAGATGATGCCATTAGGATGACAGGAACAAAGCATGTGTGAGGGCGTATGAAGGAAGGGAGGTCAAGAAATATGCTGTAGCAGGATGCTAGGCTCACAGTTATTATTCTTGACTCATTCCCCAACATGTTACTCCACACAAAAGGATGCAGTGGCAGTGATTAGAAAAGCAAGTGTAGCACCCCTTGAACTGCAAATTGTTTCTAAGTTGCACTGAAAATGACAGATAGATGAGCTGATTTAGTGGGGAGGGTATATATGCTGCATTTCTTGGAAGCTGTAGCAGGGAAAAGTAAGAAATAAGTGTGAAAAGACTCCAGGCACAAGCATTATAGATGAGAAAAGTAACAGATTTGTACCTAAGGTAATAGTTTTTCACTTAAGAGAATTTAAGCATACTAGGAATAAAAATGCAAGCAATGTATATTTTCCCTCAAGTTTTATCTGAGGTCAACCTTTGCTGTCTTTGTTTTAAAACTGGTGTGAGACCTTTCTGGAGTCCACTTTTCTCTCCAGGACTTCATCAGACTTTCAGGCTAATTTCAGGTAGGATCACAGCACATTGGTCCCCCACAGCCTTGCACCTATGCCACCATCTACATAGTTCATTAGAAGGCTAGTGTTTTACAGAGTATGAGAGTGGCACAGGGCAAGGTGACTATCAAGGACTCCACCAGCAGCCTCCTGGGAGTCTCAGTACATCCATGCAAGCTGAAGCTAGGAAATGCTGAAAGAGATAAGTAAGTTTGTGCTGATTCATATTTAAATCACATCAGCTTACTTCATAGCATTATTTTCACCATCATGGCTTCTTAAGCAGCATTTAAACCTCTTAGCCACAGCTGCATGTGGGAAATGCCATTTTCCAAGTTGCTTTCAATGTACATATAGATTTAGCCTGTGCTGCAGAGGAAGTATTTTTTGCTGACCCTGCTCTGCTTCTTAAACCTCAAGTGGACCCTGAAAGCATTTCATGTGCCACCCTGGCCGAAACAATAGCACTAACATTGCCATCCTAATATTTTAGAGAGCTACAAGTGTACTGTTATTACCATAGGAGTGACATTCATTTTGGATATAAACTAGGTACATACATGTATAATAAATTGTTTAGTGATATTAGGTCAGTAAAATTTTTTTTTTTCTCAAACAAACTACCCAAATGACTGAACCAGTGTAGTTAATTAGAATCGATCTCACTTTTTAGCACCAGGAAGTGCATAATGGAAGATAAGATTGATTGTAACATTGGATCACTTCATTTAAAGACTGCTAATAGGCTAAAATGACAGAACCAATCTAAAATTATAATTTCAGAATCAATATAATTTTTATAACGTTGTCAAATCTAAAAAAATTAATCTAAATTTATGCTGTGAAACTAGCAAATCCTTCCTAGCTATTATAAGGAAATGAACCAACATTTTATTATATTACTTCTTTAAATAGAAAAAAGGCTTCTTTATTGGCATGGTGTCGCAGCAAGCTAGATAACTAGGCTTTCAGTTTGGGAAGTATCTGCTCATTTCCTGCTTAGATCAAGAGAAGAAATGAATTTTAACCTTCCCTCTTTCCATCATAGACCCATTTCCCCACATTATTAGACCACCAAAAAAAGGGAGAGCACGCTTTATTTCAGAAGAAGAGCTCAACAGTGGCAGGAGAGTAGCAGTTCATGAAGGAATACAAGTTTGCTAACAAAGCTGTAGTACAAGCAGGTGCTTGTTAGTTGTTTAGCTGTTGCTATCCCCACACCTTCAGAAGACATGTAAACTCACCTTTTCCAGAAGAAAGAAAGGGACTGTGGTGGTAGCTTGAAGACAAATATTTTTCCTTTCCTAAGAAATTTATTCTGGATGTAGGGTCTGATGAAAAAACATTGCCAATTTTGATAATACCACGGATTTTGGCTTGTTCTGCCCATGCATAAGCCAAAAAGAGGCCCCTAGCATGGCTTCAGAGCACATTTATGTTTCTTTGGATGTCGAGTGTTCAGGTTGCTATCTGTTTTTTTTTCCCAATAATAAATTTTCTGCAGAGCTTGTAATGACTCATTTGCTGTAAGTCCATAACCACTCTTGTATGCTGAGCCATAATGGCATTGAGTGGGCAGAAGTGGTCCCCAGGTGCTTTCAGCTGCAGAGTTCACCCAGGGCTGTGGATCATTCCTTTCACTTGACTTCCTCTGCAGTAGCAGATGCCTCAGGAACTTTTACAGACACATGATAAAGCAGTCCTGGCCATCACAGATGAGGGCTATTTGTACCCCTGAGCCCCTCCTGAAGCTCTTTATGTCTCTCTAATGGAGATCTGGAAGTACTGCTTGAGAATACCAGAGACACTTTCCAATAACTTGTGAGTAAAATCCCACTCAGGGTGCTGTCTCGCTGCGATTTATTTCTGTTTCTTTTCTGACTGATGTCAATGTGATTGGCAATAGCCTTATACTCCACTCCTTGCCCTAAGATGAGCCTGTCCAGCGATGATACCCCAACATTTCTGCTCAGGGTAAAAGCCAAGCTAAGGGCAGTATTTCCTTCTAAAATCACAAATACTGTTGAACTTCTCCCAGCACTGGCTGTCATCACTCAAGACTCCACAGATGTGAGGGCAATGGTCTCACTGAAATCACGGGGGCCTTGGTATAGATGTCAATCAGGCCAGGGCTGTGATTTGACAACTCTACCTTTAGTAGAGGAAATTAAGATGTGTTCAGAGAAGTTGGTTGGTAGGCCATTATCCTTACTTCTCCAAAGAAGATGAAGAAATCCCTTTATGCAAAAAGGGACTGAGCCTGGAAAAGTAGGGCAGGGCTTCCTTGCAGACAAGGCATTTCCCCTGTTTCTGCACAAAAAAAGCAGAGGGAATGTACAGACAAACCCCATCCTGAATTCATTTTTCAGTAAGAGGAGGTGAGGCTGTGTGTCGGAGTGGGACCTGCACGCAGGAGTTGACCCTGGGATTGCAGTAATTATTTCAGGAAGGAGCAAGCGAACACATGTATGGAGACCCCAAAGAGCACTTTGGAGAGCTTTGTATTTCTTGGAGGTTTAATGTATTATAATCTGATTCGGCACAAGCCAGTCTGGGAATAAAAGAGAAATGCAGGAAGACTAATGATTTGAAGCACAGGGGGAAGTGGAAAGAAAACAGCACTTTCAAGTGCATTTTTTCCCTTTTATGCAAGATCTGACTGGAGCCAGGCAGAGAGCAAAAAGCTTCTGTGAGTTAACACAAAAGTGGAACAGTACTTTAAAGAGACTTTATTTGCTCCTTAGAGTCTTCTTTTGATTTTTAATATCTCTGAGACTTGTCAGGGAGAAAACAGAAAAAGACATTATATTCCGGGTCTTGAGCAAAGCTCAGGGACTTGAGACTTTTACAAAATGAAAGAAATTACATCCTGGAAAAGTTAATGACCTTACCCTAAGTGCTGTGCAATGTTGAACAGAAGCAAGCTGGTCCATCCACTGTGGAATTCTCTTGCACTGGCTGGAGGAGTGCTTTAGGCTGATGCCATCATACCCCCAAATTTCCAGATGAACAGTTTCAGCTGGATTGAGAAGGATAGGGAGTTGGGGAGAAGCCTGGCACCATACCAGAGCTTCTGCCTCCATTAACTCCAGCAGGCTGGAGCTGTCCCAATGGTAAGCACAGACAGATTACACTGGCTTTCCCAAACTCGCTTTCATACTGCCTTCTTGGGCCCATGGTCTGCAACCACCAAGCCTTTGTGTCCAAAACCTGTTAGGGAAAGAGGATATTGAGGGATATTGTGGCTCCATTGGGTGTTACAAAGGATGTGCTTTTGGTTTAGTACGCTCGTAGCTGGAAGTCGTGAAGCCACTTGAGCTTGTAAGCCAGGAAATCAAGCTTGGTTTTCACTCAAGATCAACTTGATTTTATTATTTGAATCTGTTTTAGCTATACAAAAGAAATAATTTCAGTTTCATTGTGTATCTGTCTGCTTTCTGAAAGTTTCATGCATTTGTGACACTTGCCTGCCTGCCTCTGGTTTCGACCAGAAGAAAATAAAATAACAGTAAAGATGTTATAAAAAATAGAGCCTGAGGTAAATTTTGCCAAAAGCCAATTAGTGATCTGAAAACCAGATATGTTTTTCAGGCCAACTTGAAGCTTATCAAATTGAGCTTCTGGTGGTTCCAAAAGAGCGTAGAGACTGAACTGAGTCTGAAACATCCAGCAGATGCAGCCAGAGAGATGTGTAACTAGCTGAGATGGTCTGCTGAGAGAGCATCAAGGTCTGCAAGAAGCCGAGAAAGGTCAGTGGCTGCAATGAGGCATAAAGAAAACAGCCATTTCTTTGTGAAGGAGGTCCCTGACTATGGAGAAATCTGGAAGTCTTGGTCATCACCATAAGCTTTGTTTGAAAACAGACAGTGACTACTGCAGAATATTTAAAGGCATCTATTTTCTGAACCATGCAGAGTTTTCCAGTGTTGGCTTCGTGAAGAATAAGCTGCACCACTTCAGCCTAGGGACTGCAAGAATGTTGCCATAGGCCTTGATTTTGACTCAAGCATGGGAAAACTTGGGTTTTCATAATCATGCATGGAATTCATTTGTGATAAAACATAAAAGCATCTTGTATTTCTAGGTTATAAGTCACTAGAGCAAGTTCTGAATTTGTCCATATTTGTTTCCTGATTTAGGATAAGGAAGTGACTGCCATGAAAAGAATGCACAGGGAATATGTTGAGAGGGTTATCTATTTTTGAGCCATTGGTTTCTGTGGAGTGTAAGTCCTATGGCCATTACCTAATCTGCAGGACTGCCACCATGTGTCCCAGCAAGGACTCCCACACATATCCTGTTTTTCATGTTTCTGCAAGAACATCTGTTTGCAGTTCCTCCAAAGGATTTTGAAAATACAAAAGTCACTCATGATGGAACTTTCCACCATGACCTAAAAGCTCTGATTGTCCATTCCAGGAGAAGACTGAGTGACTTTGACCATCCAGAGAACCAGGATGCACCTACTAGACCTTACCTTTCTGAAGGTGGAAACTGCAGTAAAGATGAAGGAGAATTGACCCTTTGTTAGCAGTGAAAGAAAAGTAGGGATTTTTGAGATATTGTGAGAAGTATGCCATCTTTTCCAGCAGATACATCTGAAGGAGAAAACATAAAAGATGGTGGTCTACACCATCCCATTCAGCCTGCTGCTAGTGGATTTTGGACTTCTTGTCATGCCTTGCTGCTCACTCACAAATGTGTATGCTAGGAATACTGAGAAATGAAGCCAAAGTTTAAAAAAAGTTTTGTGGGTTTTTTTTTCCCCCTGAAGAAACGTCCGTGTTTTCCTTTAAAATATGAGCATATGTGCATTGGAAGGACAAACCAGATTTGTCGACAGTTATCAGAAGACAGTACTAGGCCTCCTTTGTGCCAGTGCATCAACTCTAGCTTGGAAGATGATGCAGGGTTAAAAAGCATCATAGTCCCAAAGTTGTTACAGTGTACAGCTGATGTAGTCAACCCTCCTCTGTTGCATCTGTGGAAGAAAAAGATTTGCTCTCTAGATCACTCACTTCAGGGGAAAACCCCCCACACTTCTTGCTTCTGCATTCAGTAAGAAGTCCTTAAGCATTTGTTCCTCCAGTCTGACTGCTAAACCGAACAATACTGTCAAGGTAAGAGCTGGGCCCCGCTCATGCAACCAGATTAGGGGTTTTCGACATCTGCTTTACAGGCATCCTCTGCTGTGAGAGAAATAGTTACAGGATGCTATGAAGCCCCTAAGCAAGCAAGAGTGCTCATGGCCAGGAGTTTTCTCTTACAAATCTTTTAATTAGAGGGAAAATATACTTTTAAAAAATCAAACCTCCTGCATGTGTATATGTTTTATTTTCAACATGGGTAGAACTTCTTATACAAATCAGAAAGAGAGATTTTTTCACCCCTAATAATAGCTTGTGGTGTTCACTCAAAGTGGTGTTGTGAATCTCACTCTTATATGTTGGAAATACATGTCTGAAGCACCAAATGACTCATTATTCTCAAGCGGATACTTTCCCTCCTCTTCTTTGCATCCTAGATAAAAGGTCTTCAATACTGAATATTTTGAAATGGTAGGAGAGTCTCTAGCTGTCACAAATGAAAGCTTTCACAAGGCGTGGGTTGATTCTCCTGTGGAAGAAGGATCCTGCCTTCTTTTATTCTGTTTATGTTTTTTTTTTTTTTTTAATCTCAAAATGGTTTTTTTGGGGATGGCTAAGCTGTTCTCCCACAGATCTTGTTTTGATAGTTTGAAATCTATTAATAATTTTCAAAGTGATAACTTGTTTCCTGAGGGCTTTCATTAACCATAAGAGTGTGACAAGAACAAGTGGCTGGACATGAAGGCCAAGTGTATTCTCTCTTGAAGTGAAACATATATTTTTAATAGTGCCAGTGACTAGTAGAGATCTTCACCATGACTTTCCCAAACCTTGATATTGTCTGTCACAGGCTAAGTATCTGGCAGGAATATATATTTAGTCAATCTGATACGAGCATAATAATGCAAAAACTCACTGTTCTGCAACACCCAGAAGATGGGATAAGAGACATCTTCACACCCCAGCCTTGTCTTTGGGGAGGCAAGACTCTTCTCTATGCAGACCTGGCAGGAAAAGACAGGGATGCGCTGCAGATACCCTGCATCTGTGAATGTAGGGAGTACCCAAGGCTGCGGGCCCACGACCGCACAGCTTCATGTGCATCAGCTGGGCTGTGTGCTTGTGTGCACACTGGGTAACAGCGCAGCAGCTGTGCGCTGCAGGACTAGATGATCAAACACACACCTTAAAATCTATACAAAGATACAAGTACATGGTATGTACTCCACAGGTAGATCTTGAGCTAATTTTTTTCCTCTCTGCCTTCTCCTCTGAATGCTACCACAAGGAGCTTCTTATCTGGATCATAAGGAAACAGAAGGGGGACATAAAACCACAAGGATGTTCCTGGGCTGGTAAGGCTATACCTTTGTCCTCTCATCACATTCATAAATGTGCGCAGGAAAGAGTTAAGCTGTCCTAAAAATACTGCCAGGGATAGGTACTTGCGGAACCTGAATGCTGTTTGAGGAGGCAGGGGGTAATTAGGGGAGTTGGTTTTTAATTATCACTGAAGTCAGTCCTTGCAAGGCCCCGCAGCCTTATCCAGGTTAATGGTCACCAGTGTATGCTGAGTCAGCAAAATACTTGCTCTCGCTTTCATCAGGGGCTCCCAATCGGCTGAGGCTAGCTCTTTTTACTGGATTTTAAACCTCACTCTGAAGCCAGGATGATTAAAAGAGAAAAGCAGTCTGTGGCTTTAATCAAGCTTGTAGGAACACACCTTCCAGATTTTGCAAGACGAGGTATTTGTTACCTCCTGTCCTCTGGCATGGTAGCAGTTTAATGAAAGGCTGCATATTTTTCTGTTAGCAGCTCAACCACTTAATTCTTAAGTTCCTTCAGAGCTCTCAGATGTATGCCATCTGGTCATGGTGACTTGTTGCTCTTTAATTTGTGAATTTGTTCCAGCACTTCCAGTTTTGACACCTCAATCTCTGACAGAGTCTCATCTTCATTACTTGAAAAGAATAGCTCGGAGAGCTGTCTCTCTCTCTTGCATGCATCTTCTTTTAGCTTCAATTCATTAATAGAATTTTAACTTAAAGCAGAATTTATAGCTCTTCCCAAATATGCCATCATTCCACCTCCTACCCATCCTGCAATATTTTATTGTGCTATATTTTTATTCAACAAAAACATATCTGAAAACTGCATGGAACCCTTGACTCAGGTAACCAGTACCTTTGCTATCTTTTAAAAAGGCTTTAAAGTGAGTTTGAAGATACATCTGTCATATTCATTAAAGGGATATTCTTAGTTCTCAGAAAACAGGGAAAATTGGACAGTCTATTTAAACATGTCTAGAATGCATCTTCATGGCCCAATGTTAGTTATTTATCTATCGTAAATTAAATCTATTATTTACGGTCTATTTGCATTTCAGGTTTTCAGGGAAGTTGAGTTCCCATTGTAACAGATACTCTACAAGCGCATAATTAGAGACAATTCCTCTTCTGAGGAATTAAAAAAATAGAGAAGACAAATGGCTAAGAACAGACAGCATGCAAAAAAGTTGTCAAAGATGAATGTCTTTATATTTACATATTTAATTGATTTTCTTTTTATATATGGGGTCCTTCACTTTCCCTCCCTAGTATTTCTCCAGGCGTCTATCCCCACCTAGTCTCACCAGGATTTACTAATGTGGTTTTTTTTCCATCATTTTCCCACTGCAGGAAGATGCGACAACAAAAACCTTGGCAGTGTAGCACACCAGACCACACCAGATATTTTAGCCTCTTCCTGGGGGACCAAAACGGTTTTCCAGAAAAAAAACCCTTTTGTTTGTGGGCTTTACGGCAGGAGGCTCACCTGACTTGCCACCTCCTTTCTCACCCACGAGGCACGGCTGTCATGGCACCTGCACTGCCCCAGCAGCAGAGGCCACTGCTGAAAAGACTCCTTTGCCTTCAAACCACAGAGGTGGAGAAGCCAGGGCTGCTCCACTGCCCCTCTCCATACCTTTAAAGGACACGGAACTTTTCTGCGATGCCATCTGCAAACTTCGGAAGCGGGCTGTCTGGAAGGAGGGATTATGGATGGGCATGGAAAGGGTAGAAACTTGAAACTGCTCTTCACTTTATTAAATCTAGGAGTCAACAGAAGCATGCTCCCCTTCTGACAGAGTCTGAGGGTCTCTAGTGACATTTATGTCACTGGAAAGGCATATAATATGTACACTGTGGTTTAATTTTATCTTAATGAAACAATATACATATAAAACTATCCATTAAATATAAAACAGTGAAGTAATTTGCAAATTTTCCTACGGCATAATAAATTAAGCATGGAGAGCACTAAGGAATGCAATTTGCAGTCATTTATAATGCAGTGTTTTATGTTAATAATTCAAAATCACATGCTATTTGGAGACACTTCTAATTAATGTATTTATGAAATTGTGAACTGTGACTGTTTTGGTTCCATTTAGCTAAACATTTCAACAGAATGCGCTTGCTGTTGTTTTGTGTTTGCTTAATGGCACCAGCAAGCATCAAATGTACAACTGGGGAAAGTTGGGGGTGGTATCTGTTGCTGCTTTTTTTATGGGTATGTGTTTTTGTCTATGCACTGTATACATGCATGTGATTACACTCCTGATCTCACTGAGGAGAAGAAAGTTCTGCAGTAATTTGGGGAGGAAATAAGGAAAGTTTTATGGATGAATAATTAATTGCAAGAAAAGTTCAATACCTTCTTAAAGAATTGCTAAAATATTCAATACTTTTCACATAACAGATCTTTATGCACTGTTATTTCTCCTGACTGGTTACTTATGACTAATACAGCTTCTAAATTTGTATTTGTATTTTTATTTTGATATCTTTCGGGTTTTTTCATCATACCAGGTATTTGTCATGCTGCTTTTATACTGGAACATGTCATGATTCTGCCGAAAGTTAGTCTCCTGGGAGGAGACTTGTAGGGATTTGGGGGTATTTTGAAATTTCAAGTACATTTTAGGAAAAAAACCCATACCTACCAGAATTTGTAGTGAATTATTACGTGTCAAGGCCCTGATTATGAAAGTGGCTTGAAATGAATGGGCTTCTAAGCATATGCAGAACGAGATGCTAATAGTACTCTGTTGTAGCTCTGCACAGAAAAGTGAAGGAAAAACTCTTGAAATAATTTTGTATGAACAATCTGTTTCACACAGGAAAAAAAGAAAAAAAAGAAAGAAACCTGAAACTCCTCAAACCAATAGTAAAGAGATTCAGGGTACTATATGGAGCCCCTCCCACTTCCCAAAATAATTCTGAGAATTCAGTGGGATGTTGAATCAAAACCTTCATGTCTCCTGGTAATTTCAAAGGTCACTTGCAGAGCCATAACTTCATGTTGAATGCCTTATTTCACAAATGCGCTTTTATGTGTGGTTGCTGCTCTTTTTCTTTCTTGTTTGCTTGTCTTTTTTGGTTTGTTTGTTTGTTTGTTTGTTTGTTGTTTGGTTTGTTGGTTTTTTTTTAATTCTTGGGACAATTTGCATATGTCTGGGAAAATATTTTAAAAGTTCTCATGGCCTTTAGCCGTGGTCCTGGAAATTGACCAATATAATCATTAGACTGAGAATTAAAGCTGGATTTTGACCACTTTGGGTGATTTATATTTTAAATAATGTAGGAACTCTTATGATTTAGAAGGCAATATGGCAGTATAGGAAATAGCAGTATAGAAATAACTCCCTATTCCTTGTCATCGTCTGAGTTGCTCTGTCAAGTCTTTTTATTTCCTTGGTATCAAATAACAAATATTGGCAACACATTATATTAGCTGAATGATAGTCTTTAATAAACTGCTTCTTTCTAAAATGAAAAATATGACTAAACCTTCTTCATCTTTGCCCAGGATGAATGCATTCTGTTGAAATCGATGTATTTGTATATTTGTCTGCTTCTGGTTTTACTCCCAGACTAAACTGGAATTGCCAGGAACTGGTTAATATAAAGACTGAGATTTGGGTCATATTTTGGGTGAGTTGTTCTATTTAAATGTCCTTTCTTGTTAGATTTTTAATTAGAATTTGTCTTTCACTAGATGAGATGGATTTGTAGGAGATTCCATAATGAGACTCAAATTTCTGGTGAAAATTTTTATCTAAGCTCTAAATTTTAAGAATATCTCTTGGTGGGGAGTTTTTGTCTGTTGGTTTGTTTTTATCTTTTTTTTTTGTTTTGTTTTTTGTTTTGTTTTTTTTTGTTGGTTTTTTTTTTTGTTTTTTTTTTTTTTTTTTTTTTTTTTTAGTTTTTTTTGTGTGTTTTCTTTTTGGTTTGGTTTGGTTTTTTAATTCTATCTGTCATAGGATTTAAGGAGTTAGAAACATCTGTGGTGCATCAGTACAGGATGTAAGATGATTAGTGTATCAGGAAATATACTGTGAGATAGGGAACTTTGCTGACAAATCAGTTATTACCTGTTTGCCAGCAACGGTGGTGATCAGGATGCATTACCCAGCTTTATTTCAAGCTGTATGCTCCCAGGTTTAAGTCTGAATCAGAGTTTTATGGTGTGTGCCCATCTCAAACATTATTTTACAGTAACATAGAAGGAAAATGCCTTTGTTATTTTGTTGGGGTTTTTTTCTTCCCATTTGAATGAAATATTTTCACTTTATTTTGAGGCTTGGTGGCTGCTTACAACTTCTGTTTTGGCCCTGTGGTATTTGAGCATTCAAAAGTTCATGGAGGGCTTGTTTTAAAAATCCTTTCTCCAGTGGTGGGAAAATGACAAAACTTGGGAACATGTGCACTTTTCTTTTCTCTTTTAGTTATTTTGGCATGATTTATAGGCCTAGGTCTACAGCTGCCTATGGTTAAATGGTTTTCATAACAATATTGTAAAACAAAGAAAGCTCAAAACACAGATTCTAACTGCTCTGCTCAAAATGATATTGCCATTTCTGATGGTAAGTTTGTCTGAAAATTATGGTTTTCTTTTTTAATGTATACCAGTATAAATCAAGAGTAACCATATCAAAATCACTTCAGTAACAGGATCTGGGTGTGATTAGACACAAATTGTAAATATTATGATGCTTTTTCTCACATCTTATTATCAGAGGGTAGAAATAATTTGAGTGCCTGCATGTGGGTACTTCAGCACATATCAAAAAAGAGTTAAATTAACCACCATGTCCTGAAAAGAATAAAAAACTAAAGCACATTTAATTTGGATGTCTTATGGAACACCAATACGTAACACAGGAAGTCTTTCCAACAAATATTAAGGATCTTCAATGTGGATGTAATTATTAAATTCAGAAGAGGACCCACCATTATTTGGCATTCTAATTATATTACAGGATTTTTGTTTGGTGACTTATGTAGAGTTCATCAATCAGAGTTATTTCTGTAGAAACAGTGCTCTCTTTCTAGGGAGGCCTGTTGCTTTTCCTCTTTTTCAATTTGATATGGTTTTTTGAAATAGAAGACTGTTTTGTTAAAATCAAAGACACCAAATTAGTGGGTTTGAAAAAAGACAGGAAAACAAAGGCTGGCAGAACTCCTTATGAAGGAAGAAATATCATATTTCTGTCTCTTTTTAACCAATGTCTACTAACCTGATAACTTGGGGATAACTGTACCTATTTATTAGACTGTAAATGGATGCTAGCTAGCTAAGGTAAATACACCATTTCTTTTTCAGCTTTCCAACAAAAACCTTGCCTGAAAAGTCCTTTTCCTACCTCTTTCCCACTTGGGCTGTCTTTCCCACCTCTTTCCCACAAGGGCATGCCTGTCCTTGTTTTCAGTCCTATCAGGAACTATGATTTGGATGAGAAGATATTCATGAGGAATAATAAACATGCTCCCGAGATGGACTAAATATATATATATATATATATATATATATATATATATATATGAAGAAAAAAGAGTAAGAAATACTGCAAATCTCCTTGATTGGCAGAGAGAGCTCTCTGGTGCAGGAAAAATCCTGTGGAGTCTAAAGCTTTGTGGCTGTGAAAGGGCTAGAGACCGTAGAAGGAGTAGAAGGTCTGGGTCTCTTCAGTTGCAGGAGCTCAGTAAAACCCTACATAAGGGAAGAAATGCAGGGGATTTTGGTACATTGCAATCACAAAAAGATAAATTAACCAATCAGTAAAAAGAAATTTAGCACCTGCTGCAGCAGCAGCATGGTAAGAGGTAAAGGATTTTACCACAGAGCTTAATCCAGCTCCCACTGAGATCCTTGGGAACTGCATTCAGCCTCTTCAAGTCAAAGCAAAGGAAGTTTTCCAAGCTGTTTGGAATATTTTTATTGCTAAAGCTACTGGGTAAGGTGTAATCATGCAAACAAAAAACCCAAGATACAGTAATTGCCAGCAGTGTATAGAGTTTGGAGTTATCTAGCAGCAGTAAACAAGAAAAACAATCAAACATCCTCTACCGAATTGTTAAACATTTGTCTCAGCTGTGTTTGTGTCCCTCTTGCATCTGTTTGCCACATACATTGTGAAAAGGTGCTTGACTAGACCAAATGTTTTGGGAGAACAGATTTCAAGTATCATGTTTCTAATATTCTTGGGCAGAGAAGTCAGGAAATCAGAGAAGGAGTTTTATGGGCCAAATTTTCTGAGATGAATCCTCATGGGCAACACCAAAGACACTGGTAACTTGACCTGCAGTTACTCCTGCTAAAGAGCACAGGCAGAACTTAGCAAGATCCACTTTATGGAGGCCACATCATTTGAAGGGAATAAACTCAATTTAAATAAAATTTTCCACATACCATTTAACCACTAGTGCACTTGGGAAAATAATATCTTTGAAACCGTTAATCAAACTGAAAAATTGGGGAAAATCTCTGAATCGATTACCTGATCTGTGTGAGGTCTCCAGCTCTTTCTCCCTTGCTTGGTTAAGGAGAACTTGGAGTACCTGCTTTTTGAAGTACCTCTCTTCCTCTCTCCTGCCTGTAATTTCATGTGTTTAACTTGGTTGAGAATTAATAGCAATGCTGCCCAGCACTTCTGCAGTCCAAATTCAAAAGGCATGGGAAAACCTTCTGGTGTTGGCATTTCTTAGGTTGTGTAGAGGGTTAACAGCCACAGGAGACACAAGTGAGGTAATGGAGTAGACTTGGACAATCCTAAAGTACTTGGAGAAACCAGACTGGACAAAAAAGGAAAAAGAAAACCAAACCCTGAACAACCAACTTTCTTCTCTCTAGGGCATTTATGCTGCCAAGCATAAAAACTTATTTTACATCCATCTGTGATGCAAGTGTGTTGTGAAATGTAGCTTTACTTGCTAAACGTTGTTTTGATGTGCTGTTTGGGACACGGGGAAAGAGAAATGGACTGCATTCAATCTCTATTAAAGCAGAGAGACGTCTTCTGCAGAATTTATTTTCAGAAGCTTTAACTTTATTTTCTTATTAGCTGAAATTGCTATTGAGACACTTTTAGCAATGATGCTAAATGCCTTCATGGAAAAGATGTATCTGTCCACACTCAATGAATTGACTACTGTTGTGTCAGCTTGTAGAGAACAGATCTTTACTATGGGATTTGGGGATCTGGGATTAGGTCCCAGTGATAATTCAAGTGGGAAAAATGTTTTAATTAATTACAGGAAGACAAGTATATTGAACAATAGTAAGAAAATGTTACAGGTAATTAGAGTTGCAGGGAAAAAAAGAATTTAAAACCCACAAGAAAATCTGATACTAATGTTTGTGATTGTTGAAAATTGAGAACAAAGAAAAGGGGTGAAATTGAGGTTTTTTTGGGAATCAAAAGTACAAAAGAATTGTATTGGAAAAGTGCTTTGGGGGCATTTTTTTGTATCATCGTGAAACAAGATGAGAGATAAATTAAACAAATCCAAAACACACTGGGTCACCAGAAAAACATCTCCTGATAATGGTACAGTGAAGCTGAAAATGAGGAACATTATGATTCCACTTTTCCTTCAAGGGCTTAGTTCCCTATTTGGGCTACAGCTCTCATACTGCATCTGTAAGGACACAGTGACCATGGAAAATACTCTCCCTGAAGGAGGAGGCTGCAGGGCATCGCAGGAAGCATGAGCTCTTGGGAGGCCAATGTGCCACTAAAAGGCAGTTTGGTATAAGCTGGAAGTGTTGCAGAATGAACAGTGCAGGTCCTGTTTTATCCCAAGTGTTACCAAGCAGGCATCTTGATAAGCTTCAGGATGTTAAGCCATAATTTTCAGGAACTTGGCAGTGAAGCTTTAACTCTCATGGGGGTAGTCTCTACTCCCCCCTCACTCTTGTGTGTATATTATGCACTGCACAGGCTATGGAAAGCTGTATCTGTACAGGAGCACTTATTTGAAAGACTTGAGCAATACGTGGGCATCCCATCGACTGCACTATTTAGGCTGAAAAAGGCCCAGAGTTACATCCTACCTCATCTGACAGCCTTACCTCTAACATTCTCCTCCTCCTCATAGGTGAAGCATGGACACTAGCAGAAGGGGGCAAATCGTTACTGGTGGGTCATACAAGCACACAGTGTGGATTTCAGGTCAGTAACACTTCAGATTGCCCTTAACCCATTTGAGGAGTCTGAGATGAGGTTAATTTGGAGGGTGTGGAAGGCTGTCTCAGCTGTAGCCTACTGTAGAAAAACCTGCCATGTCTTGTACTCCCTTTCAGAGTGAGCTAAGAAAACAAGAACTGCTCAGGATGTTGAGCTCTCTCTAAAGGAAATGTTGACATTAATCAAGCTGTCACACTGAAGTGTATGGAAAGCTGCACTTGTGACTGTCCGGCTGAATTTGTTTAACCAAGACAGTATCTTTCAGCAGCTCCACAAAAATACTGGTTTTATGCATATATATACTGGTTTTGTGCATATATACACACAGAATATATAGGACCGCGTTCCATCTGTGTACCTGTCTGTGCATTCCTGCCTTAAATAAATTCTACTCATTTCAAGTGAATTTGACATTGACGTTGAAGTCCCCATGTATTTCTAGATATCTTCCAGTTTATTTTTAGATGTGACAAATCAAACATGGAGCTTCACAGAATATGATGGCTGGACATGTTGTGATGGTTCATTTTCATGATTGTGCTGTTGCTATTCACTCAGTGTTACCCTCACTTTCACATTCCTTACTGCTTTTAAAAGCAGCATGAAGAGCAAGAGCAGCTGCTGCCAGGAAAGGGAAACTGCTGGAGGCGGAGGGACACACGTGAGGGAGTGCAAAGATCCATGCTTTCACTGCTGATGACCTTGGTTTCTAGCCCATCCCATGATGAGAGTAACTGCTTCTAGAGCTGGAAGGCATGGGGGCTGAAACTATGCATCATATTTAGGGCCCAGGGAAAGGGAAAAAATCTGTCCTATTTAACAAAGTGAAAAATCAGTGAATGTTTACTTTTCTGCTGCAACCTTTTGAGGGAAAAGTACTTTCAGAAATTATTTTACTCCTTAAAAAAGACCTTCTGCTCCATAGCTATTGGAGGGAAACAAATCAGTATTTTTTTTCTCCTTCTCCTCTCTGCTGTTTCACATTCTCTTGATAGTGTTTTGCTCATTGTCATTACTGACGGAGCATTGCTCTCTTTTTTACCATGCTGAAAGTGCAGCCCTTTATCTCAGGAGCGATCATAGAAGCATCATTAGAATGGTTTGGGTTGGAAGGGACCTTAAAGATCCAACTCCCTGCCCTGGAATGCCATCCACTAGATCAGGTTGCTCAGGGTGATATGACAGAATGGTTTACCTTGGTGAGGTTTCCTCTCCAGCCAGCTCCTAGTCAAGGATAAGATCTGTTTAGGTGACTGGGGCTCTTTCTGTTAGCTATTTAGAAGCATTGGCAACTACGTGTAAAACTTTCTGGCAGCTCCTTAGGAAACCTTACCCAGGGGGTGAGAGATATTGCCAAAAAATGGGGAGTTAAAGTAAATGAAATTAATTAAGTCCTCAAAAAGTCCTCTCTGCCCTTCTGCAGTGATGTCCTTCAGAGAATTTGTTCTTTGGTGCAGCTGCGTAAAAAATGAGTTGGAAAACCACTAAATAAAAATGACGGGTATCAACTCTTTTGCTAACCATGTTATCAGGTGACTGTGGTAGCAGGGAGGTGTAGGAGAATTGTACCCCAGGAATTTCCTTGAGATTTGCTCATCTCTGAGGCCAGTATGTAAAATTCCATGTAATTTCATAGGATGCTCCTCTGTTGTTCCTTCTCTCCCATTTACATTTTATCTGCTCATATCATCTTTCTTCTTATAATTTTTTTTTTTTTTTCTGTTTTTCTCCAGCCTATTTTTTTTTTTTCCATTTTCGCAAATGGGATGAGAATCTGATACCTTCCAATTTGAACACTTGCTCTATGATATTTGAATACACTAGGAATTATAAAAATTAAGTATTTCCATTCCTTGATGCTTTTAATTTGGGTTCTTTCCATACATCTCCAAAGACAAAGAATACTAAATCCAGTATAACCAAACTTAAATATTTAGGTTCACTAAGAAACAATCAGAAATTGCCTAGAAAGTTTGGAAATTTCTCTGAGGTAAGGTTGTTGGGAAATGATAATTTTTTAATGTGGTAGACATGTAACATGTACCAAATAAAGTACTGAATATATTTGTCCTGTTGATTTCAGAAAAGTACAATTCCTGCACGGTATTCTACAATACTGAGTGAATATCAATGAATGTTGAATTGGCTTTATAGAGGAAATATGTAAAAACCTGAAAGTGATCATGAGCTGATCTCTGCTCCAAGCTGAAATGTATGATTTAAGAAACAGTTCTTTCCAATTAAAATTTGATTGTGAAATAAATAAGAGGCTATTTCCATGCAAGTTTGTGAGCTAAAAGGAAGAGGAAAATCTTAACATGCATCATGAAACATCTATTTTTAAAATTTTTAATAACCTTTTGACCAAGCCTAAAACTCTGCTTCCATTTCTATGGGCTGTATAGAGTCATGATAATCACAATTTTCTACACTAGATGTTCCAGTTTCAGGGAAAAAATTAAGGCAAAGTATTTTCATTTTCCCATCCTGGATTTTTTTTCCTAGTCATTACGTCTTGATTCACTATCATGAATTTTTATGTATTGTGTTGCTAGGATTTAACCAGCTATAAAATTTTAGATAGTAATGGTAAAGAGCAACTGCATCTCTCTTTCAGGTGCACTTGGCCCGCAGCGCTTGAAGGCATGCTCTGGGGCCCTGTGCTGGTCAGCCTCCATTTACACACCCCACTTTCCTTTGGAAGGAAATTCACAGAATAAGCAGGGAAAGAACTGTGATACCCTCCGAGAGGTCAGAGACCAGGTCTGAGGGGAACGTGGTGGGTCACACCTGTCCTACAGCATGGACACAGATACTTAAGTGGAATACATTCAGAGTAAGTGTATTGATGCTGGCTGATCCCAGTATAGGATGCTAAAATAGCAACATCTTTGTTCCAACTAAAAAGCTGAACCAGGAGGAGCCAAGAGCCAAGAGGAACTCCTAGATGGAGTTCCTGCTTCCTCTATCTAAAAATAGATGTTTCTTGATGCATGTTAAGTTTTTCCTTCTTTCTGAGGGAAAAAGTGAAAAAAGCACTAAAAAACCCTAAATAATCAGCCTTTGCACAATGATGCATAGCCTGGATTATGAGGAAGGTAAGTGAATGAGACATTGAACTGTGTTCATTATCCTCAGAGTAAAACAAGCCTGGTATCTTTTGGTACCTGCTTCAGTGAGGAAAGGTTAGAGCTCATTCACTCTGTCTTGCTGCACACTGTACTCTTTTCAACTGTCTCCAGCTGAGGCAAGGCATTTGCGTTATATGAATAGAGGCTCTTATCCTGTGAGCAATTATACCAGGGGTTAAAGTAGCTGTAAGGCTCTAATGGTCTTGCAAAAAGCTTTTCTCAGTATTCTGTGTTTATAACAGCTATTTTTTAATAAGGATATTCTATATGTGCACAAGGTATAACCCCTTTTTGATACACACACAAGTGTTTTCAAGAATTCTTGTTAAATAATATTACATAGACTTGTTTCAGAATAAAAGCTTTGGCTTCTATCTGACTACACATAATTTTGAAAGGAATAGGGGCTTTTTTGCCTTACTGTTCTTTTCCTTTGGCTTTAATTTCTTTTGCTTTATTCAGACCTTAGGTCAAAGAATTTTTACATTTAATGTATGTATCCTGATGCGGGCTCTGAGCACGTTTTTGAATCTGGGAATTCAGAAGGGCACCTCCGTTTGACATGTGGAGATGTACGCCTGCAAAGTCTCAGCCTGAATCATTCAAACCTGCGGGCCTTACGCTTGTGATCACACACGTCTCCTAATTTGTGCATGTATCTATTGTTCCCTTTGACTTCAGAAGCCAAGAGAATTTAATGTCTGATTACGCAGCTCAGGACCCAACGGGAGGAAACCCAGGCTTGGCAAATGCTTGCCCTTGCTTCACAAAAAGTTATCAAGTGGCAAAATGCAAGTGCCCCGTGGTTTTACTCTCTGTTGTAGGTGTCACAGTAACATAGCGATATCCTTCCCTTTTCTTATAACAGCAGCCCTACCATGCCTTTGAAAGAGCTGAAGTCTTTTAGAGCTGTGAGTTGTGTCTTTATAAATGCCAGGGAGCAATAGCTCCCGTTCTTCAACCAAAAGCAAAACAAATTCCCCCTTGTAATTAAGGCTGAACACACAGTAATTATTTCCACCCCTTCTGTGTTATAATATTATAATGCAAGACATCACTGTGTGCTTCAGTGTTTCCCAAGCACAAACAGTAGGGTTGCCCAGCTCATCCTGGTTGAGCAGAAAAAGGCTAGGTTGTAGGCACCTCTCACTGGCTACAACTGCGTTATGTCATGTGGTGTAAAACAGCTTCTGCCAGAAATGCTGCTTTGTCTCACAGAGAGGCAATTTTTAAAGAGGTTTGATAAATCGTCTTGTCACACTTGGATTAAACTATTGATTTACCAACACTCTATGTATGTTGACCCAAGAAAAAACAGTGGATGCTATTTAGAATATTAGAAACCCTCTGCCATATGCATGTTGTCTAGCCTACACTTCAACCCTATCACCTTTCAGCAGATTGCTTTAGACAAGAGATCTCATGGGCAGGGAATCTGCAATGCATATAAGCTTACTTGCTCATTTAATACAAGAGAGTCCTAGACACTGACCTTGTCTATTGCTTGCAGCTTGGCAGGGCTGTAACACTGCAAAGACCTGAAAATCCCTTTTTAACAAGGCTACCTGAACCCAATGGCCCAGGTCCAAATAGATGAAAACATGAATATGTCCAGCAGATCAGTTGCCTATTCTGCTCTGTAGAAAATTGTCTGACGCTGCACATACTGGTATCTGCTTACATGGTTCAGCACCAACTCCTGCCATAATAGCATGTCTGTTGTCATGCTAAAACACTGTATATATTGTTATTTCATTAGTGAACTGTGGAAGTGTATTTTACATGGTAGATAGGGAAGCAAAAATTTTTATTCAAGATGTCTCTCAGTTTGAACCAAAAAACATATTCCATCAGACCGGATTTTTTTTTCAGTTGTTTGAAGTAGTCAACAGTTTGGTTTGGAATTGGAGAGCCTAGAAAAGTCTCCAGGCAAATGAGAATGAATCTCTTTATCTGTTTGATTGCACCATGACTTTAAAGGATGGAAAAGTGTGTGAGTTAGGAAGGTGTTTGGAGAGAGCATGCGGAAAGGAAGGTGTGTGGCTTCCCATATTCACTCAAGCTTGCTTCTGTAGCCCTTTCCATGACCCTAGTAGAGGGAATCTGGATATGGAAGCATACATAGTGAGGATTGCGAGCACCTGGGCACAGGGTGGCATGCTGATGTCCTGCATGAATTTGCTGCTTCACAATAGTGACCTTCACTTGGCTAAGGTCAACATTTCCAGTAGCTTTAGTGAAAGAGGGCTTGTCCCATTGCAGTTGATATTTCTGGGCTCTTTAATTGTTTTCATAACCCTTGTATGAACTGTTTCATGGAAGTGCTATTGTATGTGTAGTATCAGCAAGCAATATTAAATTGGCAAAAAATTATTAAAGGCTTGTGTTGGCCCCAGGGTGGAAATAAATAATGACAAATCCTAAACTGCAGTTCAGCAAAACTGTATCAATTAGGTGTAGTAGTTTGACAGAAACAAAACCAGATACCAGTCCCACTTCTCATTTACCCAGATCTGAAAAGTTCAAGGTAGTGTCAGATATGAATACATCAGTAAAAAGGCTTCACCTTTGTCCTTCCTAGGAACAGTTTGCCTGTTACAAACTGTTTCATCTTTTCTTTCACCTGTGATAAAGGAGGAATGACATGGCAAACTATAGAATTGCATTTTAAAGCAATAGCTGAGTAACTTGGTAAATTTGTTAACCTATTGTCTATCATATACTTATTTTAATACTTATGGGACCAGTGAGTCCTGCATTGCTCAGAATTTCTGATATAATTTTTTTGTGCTGGCTCATGGATAATGCCACTCAGCTTCTATAATGTTAGGTCAAATGATATCATGCTGTAGGATGTGATATGCCCTGGTACGCTGTGCAACGTACCAACCTCTTCAGCTTCTAAAGAGAAAAAGACAAGCACTCTTGAAACCTGTATATATTGCTGCATTGTTATTTAAAGATTTGGAGTGCCTGTTGACAGAGAAGTTAGTTGAATAGAAATAATTCACATGAAAATAATAAAGTCCAAAAACTTGCCACCCACAATGGCTACAGTTAAAACAGTCCCCCTTTTGTTAGCTTTACATTCAGATAAAATAAAATCAAAGAACCTGAACTGTCTGCAGAATCATGGAAACCTAAACCAAATAAACTCCTCTTAAGTTGCCCTCTGAAGCTCACGGAAGATGTGCATCAATAGGCATATCAAAGGGAGGGCTCCCAGACAAAAGTCCTTGCCTAAGGAAGCACTGCCTCTGAGTCTGACAGCTCCAGGGACTGACAGCAAGAGCAACGCAGCTGCACTTACCTCTAAGGCTGGAGGGGGAAAGTGGGATA
The DNA here is from genome assembly GCA_035583135.1 of Lophotriccus pileatus. NCBI lineage: Eukaryota > Metazoa > Chordata > Aves > Passeriformes > Tyrannidae > Lophotriccus > Lophotriccus pileatus. The sequence goes on along the minus strand of JAWWES010000081.1, from coordinate 60,581,852 downwards.
CATACAGACAAAGGTGCTGTCCTTCCTACAGCAGGCTCTGAAAAATTCAGGGTTATCACTGACACCTTGAGCAGTGATCAGCAAGGGGTGGAAAGTGAGGGTGAGAGTGAAAAATATGATACCTGTGTTTGCAGGAAGCCCCAGGCAGACAGGAATGGTGGTCATATGCAATTGCTGCTATCACTGCTGCTGACACAAAACCACTGTGTGCATCCCAACAAAAGCACTCAGACATAATGGATGAGGTTTCATTTGCAAATCCTGTTTCTCAGCTGTTTTGTAATATAACACATGCCCAGCACTTTGGCCTCTAGACACAAGAAATGAAACTCAAGGGTAAAGGGTCACCAATCTGTGACCATGTGAGATTACTAACACTGCCCAGAACTTACACCAAACATTACCAAAAAAGAAATAAAATCAGTCAATCAAACGGTTGTTGAGCACCCAGCAGATAACTCTAACCCCACAGAAGGGAATTACACCTCTCCTTTGTCCACAATTCCCAACATAATGATCTCCAGGCAGGCTCCACTCTGGCTTCAGCCTTGTGAATTCTTTTCATACACAGATATCCTGTTTGCAAGGACAGATGGGGAAGAGTACCAGTAAGGGTAGAGTACCAGTAATGGGAAGAGTACCAGTAATGGGAAGAGTACCACTGTCTACTAAGTTTTCTGGAAACTAATGCAGAAGGATATTCAGGAAAGAAGTCTAATTAAGAGAGTTGCTTGTTGTCATGCAGGTCTCTGGGTCCTTGGTGTTCCCTATTCAGGAAGAAAATAAAATATTTCCCAGTGTAAGGATGGAAAATATTTCTCATGGAGAAGGCTGCTTTTTGTCTGGATTTCATTCTCTGCTGTTAAGAATAGGGCAGGGTGAAACAATTTGATCTTTGTGGGCTAACTGCCAAATAAGAAAAACTCCACCAAACTGAATACACAGGCTATACTTCCCAGAATCACTTGTGAAATTTTTGGTACTGATAATCTCTGACTGAATGGATGACATAAATATCCTTTGCAATAGAGAGCACTATCTGAAGAAATAGGATTCCTTATCTCAAAATATTCTTTAGGCAGATGTTGACGATATTTCCTGAAAGGCCGTAAACTATTCAAGCACACCCCAAGCGTACTTTTCCACCAGACCTGCTTTTTTCTGGTTGAGAGGTCCTTATAGGTAATGTTGGTTGTTCATCAGTCTTTCCCTCCTTGAGGAGCTTATAGATTTTAATTAGTTTGAGGTTTTTTTTTCTTTTTTTACTTCTGTATAATTTCTAGGGTTACTCAAAATAATGCTTCTTACCATTAATTTCATAGACAGTCCCTTTTTGTCCTCAAGTCAACTCTTTGTTACTGGTTAGGTTTGAGCACTGGTTATGTTCAGGAATGTTCTATACCACTGGAATTTTTAGAGTATGCATTTTGAGGCTGTATTGTCTTCCACTGTGTTTCTAGTACTTGGTGTGAAAATAAGGACATGGTGCTTTCATTGTATTTTGCCTCCTATATCTCTGTGTGAGTGATGGGAACAGCATCTACTATCCAAGTGACATCAGTGTTATTCTGAAAGCTGTATAACATAATTGTTCACCCAAGTAGGAATGAAGTCAAGATTTGTGTGATTGAAGGAAACTGGCTACGCACTGATGTTCTTGCAGAAGATCAATATGTACGTCCCTAGTGCAAATGCTGGTAGATTTTATACAGCTTGAGCTCTGTTCCTCTAGGAGTTTTCCAGTTGTGTTGACAAATAGACCCTGCCACAAAGCCGTTCAGGTCATGCTTGCACACCAGTTGCAACTGGTTTTGAACTTAAGCCTGTTTTTTGAACTTATTTGAGTGCCTCAACACTACTACAATTTTCACTGAAAAAAAAAAAAAAAGGAAAGAGAGGGAGAAAGTTGTTATTTATTCATGATCATAATAAAAATCTAAGTTTTGCTGGCTCTAAGGGATGATTTGGTTCAGAAATATAAAAACACACCAGAGAAGGTTAGCAAAGATCCCACACTCCAGGCCCACTGCTACTTCCTTTTATTGTCACCTACAACTGTAATAATTGAATTTTTAGGTACAGGTTAATGGGATAATTAGCCAAGTAGGATCAAACTTGTATGCTGTGGAGAAATGGGTGGTTGCTGTCTCGCAGCCACCTGTAAGGCACTAGGGCAAAGTGCCTTGCCTTTCAGTGGGCAATAAAGTAGGAGATGAACTAGATGTAGGTTGTTCTGCCTGCTCATGGTGGTGAGAAGAGCTTCACTAGTACTGCATTTTAAAGAGCAAATAATATTAATTAGAAATTGTGGTTGGAATCGTATTGGCAGGGAGGTCTTCCGCTCATCGCTCTCCTGAGGCAGGCCAAGCACTCAAGTCTCAACAGCTTCCCTTTGGGGACTTTCCTAGGGCACAGCACTGCCAAGAGGACCGTCTGCTAAATTGTCCTCTTACAGAGGGCTCTGAAGACTCTTCATTTTTGGTAATTTTATAATAGAACTGAAATAGGCAGTTTCAATAGCCTGTGGAGCTTGCTTATAGACTTGCTCTTCTTCACAGCTCAAAGCTGATGAGGATCTGACCCATGGCTTACCTCTTGCGATTGAGAGGGAACAGGCACATGTTGAGACCTAAAAAATTCCAGGAATCTTTTTGGAGGAAAAGATTTTAGCTTTTTATTTGGATTTTTAGGACTATCACAAATGCTTTTCATTCAGGGATCACTTTTTAGATCAGGTTTTAATGACAAAAATGAACTAATATTCTTATAGAAGTGTTGGCAGAGAATTTATTCACCCTACATTGATGGATGAGGAAGCCCACAGAATAATTTTTAACTAATGCCAGAAACATATTTTGTGGTGGAGTTAGGAATGCCATCCCAGTCTTCAGCCTTTTATTACTGACTCAAGAGGCCATCTTCTGCAAAGTCAGTGATTCATGCAGAGTGATTTGAAAGGAATGTGTATTTGTCACAGTTTATGGCTTTTTAGTAACAAATCATTATTACTGTGAATTTTTAAGCCCCAAATCATCCATAAATCTTTTCAAACTCATCTCTATTTTTAATCTGGGGAGGAACTTGTTCACTGTTTTTGTTCATTCCACTGTTGTTGATTCATGAATTATTATATTAATTTGGTTTAAAAAAGCTAAAAGAGGAGATAGGTATAGAAGGTATAGAGGAGGAGATTTTGTTCACAAACTCATGATTTTTACCTTTGTTTTTCTGTTGTGACAGAGGGCCTGCTTGATTTACACTTCAGACTCCACAACTGAGCAGAAAAACCTACTAGAGATTGTAGACTTCCATGCAGAAGAACCATGTTTGACATGCAGCAGACATTACTTCAGTGAACTGTGTTCAACTGTAAATCAGGTGGAAGGGGGTAAACTCGCTGACACCAGGTCCAGCACAGTTGCAGCCAGCCCACCTCCCGAGCAAAGTAACTTAGACGTAGATGCAATATCTCCACCCTACACTACAGTTACCTTTGAGATTATGGTGGAGACACGAACTCTATTCCTCCCTCCCTTTGCTGCATTTAGAAGCAGTAGTTGTCAATGAAGCTAGAAATAGTGTGATGTATACGCAGATAAACACCCTGAAGTTTAACAAGTCATTTTTAGCTCACAACATATATTTGGACTTTTCTTCCTTGCAAAATATCCGCAGCATTCCGTTGCAAGATCAGTCATAACATGAGTATGTGAGGGTATACACAAAGAAGGAACGAAGTGAACCCTTATTTAAATTATTGGGAAACATATAAAAAATAAATTAAAAAAATCATTATTGTGTTCAGTTCCAGTAACAGACTGTGTTTTCTGCTCAGTTGGCATATTGGAGACTTGGGGCTGAAAGCTGTTTTTTTTCTCAAACAGTTCAGCCTTTCCTATATGTGACCAGCATGGATCCTGAACCTGCAAGATACTGATAAATCTATGGGAGGCAAAGGCATTTATAATCTCACAGAAAGTCCTCATTGTCTAGTAGTATGAGGTCACGATGTTTGTATAGACTTCTAAACTGGTTGAAAGCATTAATTATGCTGAATAATGGTAACCCTGGTATGTTGGCAGACATCTGAAACCTTGGATAGTTACAGTTTCTGCTAGACAAATTTTAGTTCTCTGAATTTTGATTTTAAAGGACAGAAATAATTTTCAGATAATCCAGTGTCTGCGAAATCAGGGTGTGAAGAACTGGAGTTTTACTTGTACAAAAATAACTGATAGACAGGAGTAAAAGGCTGTTTCTAACCACTTCTGATGAGATCATCTCCTAACTCTGAGGACATGGAAAGCGTTGAAAATCAGTGCAAAAGTAAACCAAACAAATGCACAAAACATACATTTAGTAAAGGAACTCAACATAATGGAACGTGAAATAAGAAGAAAAAAATAGAATCAGTCTTGACAAAGATTGGAAAAATCTACATGTCAGCAAAAATAAACTTGTTACTTAATAAGGTTAATAATAGATAAAGTCCCCTAAAGATAAATTGTTATCACATTTGATGACCATTTTATTAAAATGTTAATGGCCTGAGGCAAAAGCAAACTGTTCCCTTAATCTGCCAAAAGAACTGCTTTCTCAGGAATTATACACACCAGAGCACTTCGGATCTGAGCTAACTGTAACAAGCGTGTTTGAAAATTGGAGCATCCACAGCTTGTGAATTTGTGACTAAAAGGGAATGGATCTCACATGTCTCAAAATGGCTGTGCCCTTTTCTGCCAAACACAACTTTCACTCACATTTTCAAATGAAAAATCTGTTGGATTCAATTGCTGCAGTCAAAACAGCTGAGGTGTCAGTGACTGAAAGAAGGATTTTTTTTCTTTGCCTTCTTCCACACTAACTGTGAAAAAGGTATAGCTTAATAAGTGTGATTGCTGTAATAGCAAACAGACAGAAAATACATTTTCATCAGCACCGCTAAGCATGGCAAAACTGTGAAGCAACCTGGCAAGTACGCTAAGCATTCAGTGAATTGTGATAGTTTGCAGTATGGTTTGTCTGAGATGAGCATACCAACAAAAAATTCTTTACAAGATTTAATGAAAACTCAGCCTGTACAGAGAGACTTCTTGCTACAAGCACAGTATCAGCTCAAAATAAAATGGAGCTGATGAAGTCAAGTTTACGTCCTGTATTTCCTTGTAACATATGAAATACATACCCCTTGAAGGACTTGGACACCTGAGCAACGCACAAGAAAAGGAAATCAGAAAACACCTCTGATGTTGTGAGGTGCATTTCTTTTCAATTTATCCCAATGGCAAAGGTACAAAGAAATACATAAAAAATACAGTATAAATACATGCCTTGCACCCAAATCTCCTCTGCCAAAGTTTGCATGATATAAAAGGGAATGAGTAAGACAAAACCAATCTAAAACAGTCAAGGCTGTTTCCACCTTGGAGAAGGGAGGCATATCCTGGTTCCCAAGTTGTTCCAGAAGGGGGGATCCAGAAATGGGAGTTAGTCTGATGTAGCTCCACTACTGAAGCTGGATGGTTTGCATGTGCAGCAGGCACTCAGACTCTGCAGCCTTTGGTTTGGGGAGGAATATTACCAAACTTATTTTCCCCCTCTTTTACCAGAGATCCATGGCAATTATGGTGTAAGTTTTGCTGTAGGCTTTTGGGGTTGAGGGGCAAGTATGCTGAGAGCAGCCCTGTATTGGGGCACAGCCAGGAAGGCTCTGAGAAGAATAAAGGTTTCACCCTGACCCAGAAAGCATGTCTGCTGGTAAGAAAACACAAGGGGTTATACTATCTTTTTTTCAGTAACATTTATTCTTGTTTTAATCAGTATTCATATGCATAACCTATATACAGTTTTTTAATATGGGTTCTTCACTTCCACTCAGAGATCAGCTCTTTAAATTGAAGCTTATTCATGTCCCTTGCCTTTATAAAACAAAAGGCAAAGGTTTCATGGATGTACATCTGATCATCAGTCTTTTGGGGAGGTACTTACTCTGCTTTTTGTGGAATTTTCTATGCCATTTGGATCAGAGAGGGAGTACAGATATTTTGGTGCAGAAGTATAAAAGATTTCTAAGATAGTCTTTCTTATTCTCTTTTTCACACATATGCACACAATTAGTCTCCTTTAGTGCCTGTTTTCCAGGCCAGCTATTAACCTTCTTTAGAGAAACTGCAATTTTCTGGGCCCAGTTTATTTAACTACCTTGCTACACCTGCAGTTCATTTGGTGATTTCCTTCCACAACAGACACCAGTCTTCCTTAAGAAGCAGGAGATGGTTGAATATTAATCACTAATTACACTCTCACATTCTTTCATTCAGCTTTGTTATAACACAAATGTGAGTAGCATTCTCACCTCTGAGATAACTTTTCTTTGATGTAAAAATTACCACCTAATTAGTGGAGTTAACCCAGTGGGACAAAAAAAAAAAAAACAACACAAAAAAACCAAGATGGAAGATGACGTCTGCAGGTATTTCTGCACAGTGAAATGAGCAATATACTCAAAACATGTTTCTACCTGCAATGATGGCACTTAATCCACCTGAGGTTTGTGCTGTGCTTGGGAGAGGTGAAGTCCAGGATATCTACTCCTGGACTAGCCTGTGGTATGCTTAACTGTGCCTGACTTGCTGCATCAAGATATTTGGTGTATGCTAAAGCCCTAGGTGTGCTCTCTCTCTCAAAAGGAGATGAACCTGAGCTCTGTCCATCTTCGCGCTTGAGAAAGCACCGTGTTTCTGCAACAGGTCTGCTCTGTGCTGAGGTGATAGAGCAAATGTTTTCTGTGCATCAGCCTCTTGCCTTTTGATCTGATGATCATTTTTTTAATCTGTTTTTTTTTTTTTTTCTCTCAGAGCAGCCTAGAGTGGAGATTGCCTGTTCAATGTGCTCCCCTTGCAGCAGGGTGTACCAGCCTGGCCTGTGCTTGGGAGGTCGGAGCAGGTAGCGGTGGTATCATCCTTGACAGAAACCATGCAAGTTGCAACTTTTTCAGGCCAGTGTAGACAAAGCCATTTCTCTGAAGCAAGAAAAAAATGCCATGACACCGAAGTAAGTAAAACCTGTACAAATTTTAACAAATAACTTCACATTTCTTGTGGGATTAAGCCTTTTATTGCCTTTTCCTTCTAGTCTGATATGCAAAGTTGCAAGAAATTCAGATGTGGTACAATTTGGTGCTAAGTGGAGAAGAGGAAATAGCTAAACCACCATGTGATTTTATTAGACTGGAGCACTTCTGCATTATAGTGTCAAGAAATATAATGCAGCAACACAGGTCTCAGTTTGGCATTTTGGTTTTTTTTTGCAGGCAGCTGGGCAGATATAGCTGACACCACTCAACTAAAATGCCCGCACTGGACTGTGTCCTTTTGCTTTTGCAAGACTTGTAATCATTCAGACGCAGGATCCGGAAAGGGTATGGGGTGGCAGACCCTGGGGAGCCTTCCCAGGGACTCTATGATGAGGCTGATTCATGGTGTCCTATCTGTCCAGGGAGCAGGGATGCAGGGAGGAAGGTGTGCTCCTCGGGCTGTAGTCAGCAGCCTCTCGTGGCTGTCGGAGGGGTGGCAGGCACTGCTGTCCATGCAGTGGGGGCTGGCCTGTCAGCTCTCCCGGAAGACGACAGTCTTTTGCCCGGGCGTGCCAAGTCGGGGATGACAGAGCCAGATGTCTCGCAGAGCTTGGGAAGAGGGCTGCGCTCATGCAGCTGTACAGCTGTCAGACCAGAGCGCACTCAAGCCCGGCCAGCTGAAGCTCCAGTGAGCGACCATGGTCTGCCTGGCCCATGAGTGTCCAGAAAGGCTTACTGATGGAAATTAACAGCTTCCATTATAGCACTCTAACTACCCCATGTAGGCAAGCCCTCAGAAGCCACATTAACCCGAGTTTAAGCCATAAATTGAACTCTCTGGCAAAGGTACTCCCTAACTAAATGCAGAAAATCTCTGTGATGAGCAGTAACGGTGCATATAAAATAAAATAACAGCAGGACTGGGGAATAGCAATGGCACATCTTTCCTTCCAAATTGAATTGTTCACTTCACTGTGAGAAGGAATAATTATCATGTTTATTGCGTTTGGCTCAATTAGGCTGGAATCTTAGGCCAGGAACCTTTCTTTTTACATTTCTGTAAATGTTGTCCACGTATGGCTGTGTCAGCATTGATTTTGCTGTCATGAAGGTACCACTGCTGCCTACCTGAATTGGAATATGCAAAACTGAACTAATTCTTAGAGTGTCTATTTTTCTAGCTTTTATCAGCTAAAATTTCTAGTAAACCGAAAGAGGAGCAAACAAGCCTCTTGTATTATTTCTGTAGAGTTCTGCTCTTGAATGTGCTAGGGACAGCAGGATGGGCTGAAACTACTTACTTTTGTACGTGGTGCACATATAACTCATAGAACCCATCACAAAAAGATGGATTAAGACAACATACACTGAGAGGTTACAAAATGTACATGAGTTCCATCAAGTGACATATATCTGTGTAAGGCTGGCATACTGTATAATGAGACCAGAGGAGAAGACAGGGAAGCTTGTGCTAGACTCCAGTACGATAAACAGAAGATACTGCTTTCATTTACTGTATATTTACATGCCGAAAGGCACTCTCAAAGACATCTATCTTCAAGCTCCACTTGGTAGAAATTTCTCATAGCAGGAGAAGGTCAGGATCAAGTGTGTAAGAGGGGGAACAACTCAACTACCCCTACAGTTCTAAGATGTCCTTGTGGGAGAGAAGGTATATTTGTGTGAGATCTCTCAAGAGTCTCTTAATTGTGTATATTTGAATGCTGGGAATATTGCGAGTGTCAGAATGACCCAGCAAATTATCTGTTCCACTTCTGCACTAACCTCTTTTCAGCTGAGGAGGTATCTAATTCCATGGTCACTACCAGTGATTGGTAAGGGTGAGTAGAAGAACTTAAATCTACATTTCTAGAAACTGACCTAGGCCCATTTCCTTTGATTCTCTGAAATTTCCTTTTCTATATGAAGAGGCAGAGACGCATAAAGAACTACAGTTTATAAATGTGTAAATAATGCAAGATGAAAAGTGAAGGATAATATGTATCGTTGGCACTGGAAAAAAATTCTGGTAAAAGGCAAACTCTAGCTGAGTTAGAGACATCAGATCTTTGGTAGAGAAGTTTGTCATGGGTAGATTAGGGAAAAAATGATAGGTGCTGCCTTTCAAAATCTTCATTATTATGCTTGATATCAGGAAACACTTCTATATCCAGCCAAAAAATTAAACTAAAATTACAGCTGAAATATATGCAGGACAGGTTTTCGAATGGCAAAACAGTCTAGAAAGAGACTGGTTTGTCTGGCTGTTGAATGCAACAAGAAAAGGCACTTGAATAAAACTTTGATATGCCACTGTGAGAAGTTGAGGAGAACGAGAATGTATGACAGAAGAAGGGCATGTAAAGAAAATTGCCAGGTTTCAAATTCATTAGAGCTGTGGCATAAGATGACCATAATGTCTGCATGTTAGCTCATAGTGTAGAGAGAGATGTAGCACAGAGAAGAGCTGTTTTAGAAAGACAGTGTTTGGAGCTTCTTCCTCACTTCATGCTAAACTCCACAAAATGCTTTATGATGTCCCAGCACATAGATTTCACATCTAGCCTGAACCATATAAGAAAAAAAAACAACACAAAAGAGTCCAGATGCAGTGCAGTGCCCTAAGTATGTATAATACACAGCATGAGTACAGGCAACATGCTTAAGTCAGTATCTAAGCTCTTCCTGGTTTATCTATCTGCCTGGTTTGTTCAAACTGCACTTTCAAAAAATTTAAGGTCTCTTGAATCTGCTGTTAACAAAAAAAAAAAAAAAAAAAGAGGCAATACCAAATCCCACTTTCCACTACTGATGCACTAATTTCAGTGTCCAGCTTCACCTTCAATTGCCTCAGGACCTAGTGGTTTTCCCTGCATCGTGATGTGGGATTGCACACTAAACACAACTCAAGCCACTTCTTAGATTCCAAGAGTTGCCATTTCAAAGAAGACTGTGCTGAATGTCTTTGTGCCAGTATGGAGGTACGTGTTAAGCAGGGACCAGTTGCCTCAAGAAGCAGGCAGAAGACTCTCCACTGCACTGCATTGTTCTGTAGCACAGAGTTGGGTGAAGTTTAAAGGCAGAGCACTTCCATGCCATCTTCAGTGCCGGCATGTAGGGAGTTCTTGGCAGCTCAGATGGTGGGTCATAAATTCTCCTTCACTAGTTTGGGGGCTTGATTATTCTTTTGTGCTCTGCTGGAAACATTACTTAGGAGAATTGGGGCATTTTAATTTGGCTGTGTTACCGCTTTATTAATATTTGAACATCTCACTGTTTTCTGTCTTGGCACAACGGGATCCACAAACAGAGGCTAAAAGAGAAAATGTTCCCCTCCCTGGTACTGGATTCCTGCCCTTTTATTTTTAATTACTTTGAATTATTTCTGGAACTTTTTATACCATTTTGAGAATACAAATTAAGTTTTGACTGTAAAAAAGAATGCCATAGAAAGCAAGCAAATGTGACCTTACATGTTCATCCAGAGACTGCATCAAACAAGCAAGGGACAGACACTTGCCAATCTATCCATTATATCCTGGCATAACAATGATCCATTAGCCTGAGCAAGGTCCATGTGAACTGGATGCATATTTGGCTTTACCCACTCAGTTTATTTAGCCTCTGGTGCGCTCTGGATTAAAGCAGGCAGTCATCAGAGAATAGTATTTCTTCCACAAACGCTGTTTTCTATCATCTGAGAGAAGTGACAGAGCTTTTCAAAAGCCTTTGGTATTTAAGGACAAATGCTCCCTTCTTGTAAATGTTCATCTGAGATTCAATAGGTTTTAACCATTAGTGCTTCTAAAAGCAGAAGTTGATCCTGAGGCTAAAAGAAGACCAGAATCACAGAAGATTGTGCACCTTTAGCTGGGGATTCAGCACTTGACTGCAGTGTGTTTCTGTTCCCAGCAGCTTGCTATAAAAGGCTGAATCCCCAAAGCTCAACCCTCTGACATTTTCTGAAGTATACCTTGAGATCCCAAAATAAAAGTTAGCTCATATAGCAGGATAATTCTGTCCAGTGGATTTCCAGGAGGATTCAGTTAACAAACCAGGAGTTAGAAGGAAAATGCACCCCAGAGTATTCAATAATTATCTGTCAAATGTATGGGACCTCATTCTTAGTGACACTGCAACATTTTTACACCACTTGCACAAAGATTTTTAGAACGTCCTTTTAAGGCCCATTTTAGTCCTCTTCAGGCATTCAGACTTCAGACCGCTTTCCAGGAGAAGAGAAAACTTACTTTATGTTCCAGGGCAACACAGCATTTATTTTCTTAAAATCACGTTGGTGTATTTTTAGCAGATTCACTGGGAGAACTATTACTCATTACTGTAAAGGCATTTAAATACAACATGTATCTTTCAGTTAACAAAAAATCCCCTATGGGTTAAACTCTGAATCTAACCGAAATCTGTGTAAATCCTCACATTTTCTTACACTAGTTCACAATCCTTAGCTGGAGAAATTGATTTCTTCTGATGGAATTCGCTGTCCTAGACAGTATTTGAATTAACAATTTTATAATGTGTCAAATTCAGTCCAGATACAGTTCTGCTATCCTGAACTACCAGTTCTGTTGCTGTCCAATATGTATAAAGCTTCATAGATTAACTTAGAAGACTTCAATTTGCTTTTATACTTTAGTTTGAATTTCAGTCATTTACCACTAATTGCTTTGTAACGTCCACCAAACCTATCAACTTTTGAATTTATGCACTTTGTAGATTCAGATATATAAATAATAATGTCTAATAAAAGCAGGAAGGAATTTAAAACAACTGTTTCCCAGGACATAGCTGATTTGACACTTTCCTTCCCCTTTTGGAGAAAAAAGTCTGTATAAGGTGGGATAAAGGCAGGGTAGTCATTCCTGAAAACCACTGCTTGCCTATACATGACATTGTCACAGTGCAGCGTTATTCCTTCCCCTTTCAGCTGGACCCTAGGGTTGTGCTTTCTGATCATAAAAAAACAACCAGGTGCAGCTTCTGTCTCCATCCCTGAGGAATTATGTATTATATATGATTTTATCTAAACAGTCTGTTTAAAACTCATTCGTTCATAGCATCAGAGCTTAAAATATTATAATGGGAAAAGACACAATGGATCTTATTAAGATGTTATTTCATATTGAATTGGTGAAAGGTGTTCATTCAATATTAATAGCTCACATACAAAAATATTTATTGATATAAATCAGAGAGATATAAGAGAGAATACATGTAGACATTGAAAAGGAGATTTAACCAAAGGAACAATTTCTAGAAGTTAACAGTTTTCTCATTCTGCCAAAACACAGACCCAAATTAATGCATCCTAAATTCTACTGGGTGTAGGATGAATAGTTTCCATAGGCTTTGAGAAGAGCCAGACCTATAGCAAGTGACAGCACTTCTATACTGGGAAAGCAGGGGACAGGTAGCCTGGCTGAATCTGCACAACGACCATATCTCTTTAACTATAGAGACCCTTTGGCAAGGTGTGTTTTTTTGTTTGTTTGTTTTACAAAACAGTTTGAAAGTGTGGAGAGGGGCCTGTGAGGAACAACAGGTAGGACATCAAGTGAGCTGCACCCGCAGCAGCCTCCCACCACAAAGAGAGCTGGGGCAGTGAAGGGAATGTTGCCATCAGCACCTTGGCTTATCTCAGCTACTGCCCTCGATAAAGTCCGTGTGAGACCTCATGTGATAAATGATACTGATAACCTGTAATGGAATCCAGGAGCAAAGAACTTGGTACAGACAACAAAATTCATGCCTATCCTGTCAGACATGTCCTGCCTAACTTCAGTCTGTTCATGGAGTGGAAGGTACTGGCAGAGGGTACCTCTTCCTGCCCTACATCTGCATTGTCTCTCTCCATTCCTCCCCAGGTCAGGGAAAGGATTTGGTGCTTACAGGTATGTAGAATGAATTCAGTCCACTATGATCTCATTGCCTGCAGGACTAAAAGGCATTTTGAAATTCTATGTCTGCTGTGTATCCCCTGGCTGCTCCTGCTGTTTCCTATTTCTCAACATTCAGAAATGGATGGGAATCTATCTGGAGCAGGCTCTGCTAGCTAACAGACTTCTAGGAACTAACAGGTTTGTTTTGTGCACATTCCCCAAGCTGAAAGACCTTTTTCTCCTTTTTCCTCTGGTTACTTCCAGCTATCTGCCTAACCTCACCTCTGTCTGCTCCCAGTGAGATCAGCCCTACAGCATTCAAACCTGGGATCCAGTAAGTGTGAGCAGCAGTTGGTCACAACTAGGAAGGACTCGTAGGCGGTGCTGTTGTGCTTTATTTCCTCTGCTCTGCACTGAACAGAAAGGGAGCCAGACCCCTGCTACCATCAGGAGAGACAACCTATCAGTCTTCTCAACCTGCTCAGTCCCTTCAGAGGGAAAGGGATGGGGCTGCTGAAAGGCAATGTCATTATTCCTGCCATGTCAGCAGCACTTCGTACATCAGAGGCAGCTGACGGATCGCCAAGGAGAGTAGTAACTTTATTAACCACTTCTGTTGTGTTGAGCAGCTTTAGTAGAAATCTGAATAACCTCCTCATCCCCTGGGTTTATTGGACGTGGTTTGTTTTGCAAGTGGGAAAACAATTGTGAGTTTCATGCCTGGATGAGCTAACGTGTTTACACAACACTGCTGACGCAGCAGAAACAGGATACAATATGTGTCAAATATGGCTTGGGCTGCAGGCAAAATAACTGTTGAGCTGAAAGGCAGTGCTTAGCACAGGGCTCCTTGTGCCAGAGGCAGCTGTCGGGTACACATGAGGGAGAGCGAAAGGGAGCAGGTCTCAGTGTTCCAATCCCCTGTTGCAGAGCAGTTCCCAGAACGAGGAAAAGTTTTCCAAAGTTGTTACTACTCTTCTAGTACTTATTCTCATCAATCGATTCGTTTAAAGAGGAACTTGAATGGTGCATAGACCTCAGCTTCACCCTCAGGATCTGACTCAAAGCCATCTGAAGCCCGTGGGAGACTTTTCACTGACTTTGATGTGAGGCTCATTTCTTATTTTGGGTTGCGGGGAGATAGTTTTTCACAGCCTAATTTCTGCATCAGGATATCTGCACAGCAAGGAGAGAGGGAGATTTGCTTTTTCTGACACAAAATATCGCCGGCCACAGAAAGATGAGCATTTGAGATGATTGGCTTAAAAGAGCTATCCTATAATGACAGCACAATTATAAGCCTGCAGGGAAAATTTCTGGGCTTTTGTATGAAAAGAAGCAAAGAAGAACACAAAAAGGTTTTACTGAGTTACAGTGCCAGGGTTTCAGCTACCAGTTCTGCTGGAAAGCCAATAAGAGGTTTTAACTAAAGATATTTTCAACATCAAGCCCATATACAAATTGGGTAGTTGTGCGAGAGCGGGGCAGGAGGCAGAATGAAAAAAAGAAGGGATTGCAATACCAGGGCAACCTGCTGCAAACAAGAATTGCCACAGAAGGTGGCTAGACCAGCGAGAGTAGAGGTTTTCTGAACCAAGAAGGGTGGTCTGGTGTTCTCTAAATAAATCAAGATTTTAAAAAACTAAAAGAAAAGGAAAAAAGAGAGAGTGAAATCAGCTGCCAAGGAGTGCTGGGGCCAGAAAAAGCAACAAAGCCCTATTTTTAATATAACTTTTTTTTCTGCCAGTAAAAAATCAAATGATAAAATAGGCTAGAGAAAAGAAGCAATTGGGAATGGCTGAAGAGGATTCCCAGCTGTGCTTGTAATCAGTGCAATTCATGACTCACAACATGCTGGCCACATCACTTCCCAGGAGCAACATATTCTCATGAACAAGCAAAACAAGTGGGAGACGATCTTGAAAGGCTTTTGGGATCATTCATGGCTTAGTTGTGAAATCGCCCGTGAAGCAGCTCTCTGGCTTTGAGGGTCAGGGTAATTTGAGGACTGGTCAGCTTTCCTCTTCTTTCCACTTCAGCTGCTGCCCCATCCACAGACCATGGCAGCACAGCTGAGGCCCTCCATTCTTTTACTTCTTCTGACCAATATGAAGATCCGAAAATGAAACTCCTTTACTGGCTTTTGAGCAGTCCTTGTCCTTCCAGTTTCCCACAAGGACCTTCTGCTACCCAAAAACAGTGAAAAAAAGCATCTGAAAATAATATTTATAAGTTTATGTGAAACCAAATGTCTCAAAATTGACTGCCTGTATATAGGTCTTGTTAGTTCTCACCTGGTTAGTACATAAATCATCTGATTCAAGTAATAACACTGCAGGTCCATTGAAACCTCAGCTTCAATTCAAATGAGTCAGACTTCTGCTTTTGCTAACTAATATTATTCTAAAATAGAACTGCGCACTTGCTCTATCACACAGTGAAATGTTTAGCAATATGTATAGTTAACACCTAGCTATACTGCTAAAATCAAGAAGAAACACTTAGCACTGCAGAGAACTCAAGTTTTTCTAATGATTGGTGTTTATTTACTTATTTTCATGGTTGATTTTTTTTTTTTTTCTCATTTCAGAAGTCTCATCACTGATTAAAGGTTACAGGTCTCATTCATAATAGTGGTGGGTACCAGACACTGACTGCTAGGCTTTGAGTCCAGGTAAAGTTCCAACCCTCTGTGAAGTGCCGTTCCTGTCATCAGCTTTCTTACCTGGCTGTGACATTTCCCTTACGTTGGAGTTGTCTGTTCTGAGGTTACAGCTACACTCACATACAGCAGATAATCTCTTTTGCTCAGGGAATGGCAACCTTTTCAAATTGATTGATGCTCTGAATCTGAATTCCAAGTCAAAAGTTTGAAATTTCCAGGGAACCAATGCTGTGAAAATAGCAAATAGAAAACATCAAAATGTTTTGTTTTTACTTACTGAGACATGGAATCTCTTCTTTCATAAGGTAAAAATATTTATCTTTTTTAATACTGAGATGTTAGAACCAAATAGATACATGATCTATAGACATTTTTAATAGATAAGGAAGATAACACATGCTATGCAGTAACAGAGTGAAAAATAATCTCAAAATATTTTTATGTTCTTGGAATAATTTGTTGTACCATAAGTGAAAAAAAAACCCCACCAAAATGACAAAATTTCTTTTGGAAATGTAATTGGATTTTTTGTGGGTTTGTTTTTTTAATTATTATTTTAACATAAATACATTTTCTGGTGGAAGAGCATGTTTGATGTCCTTCTAACCAGCTCCCTTTTTAGTGCATCTTAGAAGAATGCAGCTTATGAATTTGATGAGACTTGTGTAAAAGCCTTATATTTGCCTTATATTTCAGTTATAAAACCATTTTAATTTGCTCAGAATCACTGTTAGCTTCTGCTTACATTTGAAGCCAAGACGTCCCTAGTAGTCCTGCTCTCTTTTGCGACGTTGTCTTTGGGGTTGTCCTGGACCTCATCTCAGATTTCTAGCAAGTGAAGTCTTATAACTGAATTTTAGATGAAAACAAGTGTTAAACTCGTGTTTTTTTCTCTTTTCATTTAGTGCTTAGTTTTTAAGGAGGCATGTAATTTCCAAGTCACTGGGAAATTCAGAGTGTAGCACATCAGTCAACAGACCATAAACTTTCATATTTGATTTAAAGTAGCATCCTAAAAAGTGGGAATCTGAGGATTTACCCTTGCAAAGGACAGTTTCACCAAAAAAAGTCACTTCTTCAAGATGTAGGCCTTCATTTGACAGAACTCCTCCACCTCTCCTAGGAAGTAAAAGGCCAGAGCCTGATCAAAATAACAACAACAACAACAACAAAAACAAACAATAGTTTTTCTGTTGGTGAGAGATTTCATTAAAAAATCCATGAAGTATTGATATATCTATTGCTTCTTCTCTTTGAAATTCTTGCTAGACAAGATTTGACTGATTTTATTTAGTCCAGCTGGCAGAGGCTGTAGGATTGGCTACCTGAAATAAGTCTCACAGCAGCATTTACCCCTGCACAGTTTGGAAATCTAGGGAAACTGCAAATTACAGTATTAAAATGCTGAGCCAGAAAAGAAACAGGGAAATAACATTTCAATTTTCAGCATGAGAAAGGGGATGTCTCAGCCTAGCAATGTTTATGAGCTGGTAAAAAGCTGTTCATGCCACAGTGGTTGTATGTTCCTTAAATGTCAAGTCCCAATCAATAACCTCTCTGAAATTTGACCCCGTTGGCATGGTGTAGGAGAATTGGACGCTCTCCAGGCTATCGGTTGAAAGGCAAGAAACAGCAAGGAACTGATGAGAAGCTATCAATAAAACCTCAGTATTGTTTTGAGTTCAATTTCGAGTAATTGCCAGACATCCGAGATTGAGTCTGACAGACATGAAGAGGGCTAATGTTGGTTCCTGGTAATGAAAAGTAGGTTTCTTGTTCAAAATAGCACAATGGGACCTAATAGTGAAATGGCTTCTGCCTCAAAAAACAAGTTGCTGTATGAGCACAGGAGTCAGTGAAGCCTGTGTTTTTATGGATTTGTGCCCTGTGTCCTTACAGCCTTCTCCTGTGGAAATACCTTTGTCCTTCCCTCTTCCCCTCTGCTACCCCAGCAACTCAAGTTTCTCCCTCATATCCTCTTTTTACTGCTTAAAACAACATGTGCCCCCCATTTTTTCCTCCAGCATTCACCGAAAATTCCAGGGGCCGGTGGGGTGTCCCCTTTTTTACACCTTCTCTTGCTTAATGACAGAAATTATGCTGGTACAAAATATACTGTCTGAATTGTTTTTCAAATGAATTCTCTGTAAAAGCGCCAGCTCTCTTGACAAAATTGGGGTTTACTTGACACCATAAGTTAGAGCAAAGGTCTAAATGATACATTTTGCCTCACCACTGTAGGCAGGTTAAGTGCATATAGGGAATTACAGTAGAAAGATTGAGAAAGGGTTGCTTGTTAAGCTGCTCTTAACATAATTATCTGTGATCACGTGTTGGAACCCCCTTTTTATATTATTTAACATGCTCTGCAAAATAATTCATCACAAGGTTCTTCAGTGATTCATAATTCAGGAAACAAATCATTTAAAGGAATGTCTTCCCCCCTTCTTATACTAGCTAGCTAGCTAGAAGCTTGCCAGAACAGAAACTTCTGGCAGAAATTGAGCATATAATATCACCAAAATCATTGAAGGAAATTGCAGTCTTCAGGAGGCTTTCACTTCCCACACAGAGCTCCAGAACAGTTCTTTCAGCTGAGTTCCCTTATACTTTGACCCTATAGTATTTCAGGAGGAATACTAAGAGTCAGTGGGGCCAGCAGGCACACAAGGTTCAGTGTAAGGCTCGATCCTGAGGCTGAATCTGGATTTAGTATTCAAATTGCCCAAAAGAGTGGCTGAAACTACTGAGACAGTGCTCTTACTTAGTTATATCTTGACCAGCAAATAGAAACTTGCTGCCATTTTTTCATTTGCTTGGCCAAAGCCTCATGGAGGCAGGTAATAATATAAAAGTAAAGATGCATTTGGGGTCTGTTGGTGTGGTTTGGGGTTTTTTGTTTGGGGTGGTTTTTTGTTGGTTTGGGGTTCTTTTTTTTATTTATTTATTTTTTTATTTTGCACTCTTTGGGAGGATTTTTCTTAGCTTGCTCTCTGCCCTGGCTGTCAGCTAGAGCTAGACTCCTGGAGAACACACACATTGACTATAGCAAAGGTTTGTGATTTACAAAAGTGCATACTGAGTCTCTGGCATGAAATGATTCATTTGCAGGTGAATTTTCCTGCCTTTTGCTAAGTATTCAGACGAATTTTTTAGAAAGCATTTTATAAAGCTTCACTATGGAACAAAGAACCAAGCCTCACTGAAACTACCTGGTGATTAGTTCATCAATAGGACTGGCTGATACTGCAGTAATGTGACTTACATTTCCAAATCATCTCTCTAACTTTCTGCAGGTCACTCCACATGCCTCTCCTCCCACTCTCAGAATTCCTGCTCTTTTTTCTCCTCCTCCACATACACAGGCATCATTTTCAGTTCTTTGGAAAAAAAAATTCCTTTGTTTCCATATTTCAGCTGTACTTAAGAGAATTTTAAAACTTGGAATTTTTTTTCTTGTTATGGCAGAGACATTTTATTGTGTTTAAAGACACAGGGCAGGAGTCACACAAAGCAGGAAAATGCAATCTGTACCTTCTTTCTGGCAACCAAGCTTTACTAACTCCAATAACTAAGCATTCTTCTTCATCTCTCTGCTCAGGTCTTATATTTGCTGAAGTCAAACCCAGGCCTAAGTGTGAATAGGTGCATATCTCCACATAAGTAGTGCACAACATTATTTTTAAGCTCTCAGCCCATAAGTCCTGTTAATGTGAGATCTTAATGAAGTTTATTCAGGATCTCCTAGTGACCTTGCAACTGAAGCTGCATAACCTGCTGTCATTATGTTTCCTTTTTTCCTGTTAGAGTTCACCTCCTTTGATGGGGGCAGGTGTGGAAGATTCTGAGATTCTTCTGTTGCTCTTGATGTGACTTTTTTTTGTTTGTTTGCTTTTGGTTTTGTTGGTTTTTCTTTTTAATGCTTTCATAAACTTGATATTTGGAGATTCCAGTTCCAATCTTTCTCTTGACATGAATGTGGAAATCTCTGTGCTAAAATTCATGGTTAAAAATTCAAGTTACTTCTTTAAATCACTTCCTTCATGATCATGCTGTTCTAAAACATATAAAATTGTACAACCTGAATCCTTTAAAAATCTTTATAATAGCAAAGAGTAACTTGATCAAGAGAAGATTTATGAAGTGAAAATAACTCCAACCATGATAGAAAGCCAGATTTTCTTTGTGCAAGATTCTCGGTGCTTGTGATTTGCAGAGGAGAAGTGGATAGGAAAGTGACCACTCAATTCCTTTCTTTTAACAACCTTTCTTTTAACTAAGTTAGATGCACTCTTGCCTTTGAGTTCAGGTTACTCTCTGTGCTCTGGGTACACACTCTCTGCAGCACTATGTAAGATCAGGAGGCTGCATTACAGTGGGAATTAGCTTAATAGAATTAGAAAGCCCTACCCAGCCAGGAAGTGCCAGTTTCAGGCTGGGCTGTAGCATGTTCCAAGAGAGGGCCAAGATCACCCTTGTTTCTTAGTAACGGTATCTCCCTCTACTCTGTATCAACACCACTGACCTCAAGGGAGGAACCCTACTATGTGAATATTTCTCTCAAGTATTTATTATAAGGATGATCTAAGTTGGATCCATTTGGGTGGTGTGAATTTTGCTTTTTAAATGCTTTGGAAGAAATTAAAAGCATTTGAACAGTATGGGTTTGAGAAACTGGGTTTGGGTGTCACTTATCTATATTCCAAACATTCCCAATGTTGGTCACTTCAGGAAGTATTTTGATTAAAAATGTTTATTTTTGGATGGAAATCAAGAGGACAAAGATAAGAAGCTAGTGGTAATAAGAACCATCCTCCACTTTTGAACTCCATTAATGGTTTGATTTGCAATCAGTTAAGTTTCAGTCAGATCTGGAGATAAGAGTTCTTCATTCTCAGCCCCACAGGCTGTAAGAGAGCCATGATAAAATAAGCATCTCTGTGGTTTACAGTTTACTGAGAGCTGCCATTCTTCCTGTAGTTTATATGGTCTGCATAGATGTGATGGGAAAGACAGTGTCACTAGTTTGTTTTTTTTCTCCATCAAAAATACTTGCAGAGCAGTTCTGGACACAGTGTGCCCTCAGATTTCTTTTGTTTCTTCAGAATAGGGGAATTTTGATGCACACTGAAAGCAAAACAGGCATTGATCTTTGAGCTATAAGGAAATGTGATGTGTGTCAAAGGCAATTCAGCAACTTAAGGCTCTACTTCATGGGGTGCTTTCTAATGAGGCCCTGCAATTCCTTACCACCATCACACTGTGAACATTTACAGTACTTAAAAAGGTCTGCTCCCAGCATTTTTTGGTGAGGAGTCTGTCCCATTAGCAAAGGTCAAAGCAGACTGAGTGTAAAAACAATGACCTAGATAGCAGAGATGACCTTTTTATTTGGTTTTGTTAAAACTGTGTTTCTTTTCTATTTCTTTTTTTTTTTTTTTTTTTTTTCCCCACTGAGGGATGTGAGAGTGGATATAAGTAGGACTGAGGAAAAATGTCCCTGCATTTCTCTGTTACACAAACACAGTCCATATAGTATGCCAGCCTAACTTAACTTTCTCTGGGAGGAGAATGGAAACAAGAAAGCAGTATTAAAGATATCTGTATCTAGGAATGCTTATTCCAAGCCTTAGAGCCTGTATTTCCATGAAGCTAATCTATCCTACTAATAGCCATGTGGAGCAACAAATTGACTTCTTGACCAAGTATATAGAATGCATTCAATCTAATCACCATCCAGCTAAAGGGGTTCAAATTAATTTTGCTTGGTTGCTTTGTTTATTGACCCTTTCCCTATAACTGCCTGTCCCCAAGAGCACGTATTGCACCTTGACCCTCTTCTTTTCCTTACATTTAAATGAAATGTTGGCATTTTCCCTGAAAATAGTGGGTAGCTTTTCATGTTTCTTTTCCTATGGATATATCCAAACTGGTGTCAGGAAACCCCATGAACTAACCTTTCCTGAAGATGCTCTGGCACAGTTACTGTATCATGTTTGACAAAACTCTGGGATGGAAGACAGCCTTCAAAGAACATTTCCTTTTAATTTCCCACATATTCCCATGGAACTTCCCAGCAGGCCCAGAGACCTTTGCAGAGCTTCTGAATAATAAAGGAGATGAGCTTAGTTTAATAGAGTAAAGTGTGCTTATGGGAAGTTACTTTGCTGTTTTTACTATGTTTTCTAGTATCCTTGAAAGAAGAGATGAAGAAACCTTTGAACTTCCACCAAATGTTATTTCCTGTGGGCAGGGGCCGCTGTTGCTTTAGAAGCAATCCTCCCACGTGCAGCTGGCTGTGGTGGCCAGCCTGAACTATCCATTGATCCAGCCAGACCTCTGACAATACATTTCACCAACAAAAGCAGAGCTTTGCATCTATGGTGATTTTCTTTGATCAACGGTTGTTGATCTCATTACTTTGAAAACTTGCCTTCTTGGGATTGGTGAGTCAGTAATTTGAGTATACTTTATAATCCAATCTAATAGATGTCAATTACGAAAAATAAGAAATGAGAAAGGAAGCAAGCTTGCTAGACTCATTTCTCTTTGGATTTGTCATGAGCTCGTCTTCTGAAGAATGTAAAGAAATATTTCCTTCCAGCCACCTTTGAATACAGTTGTGGATATAACTCAGGTTTCAGAAATTCAACCTCTGTCAGCTTCCTACCCTTGCACAGGAATCCTGATGGGGTGGTTTTTTTGTTCTAATTGTTTGAGGTTTTTTTACTTTGCTTCACAGATTTAAAAGTTCAGGTTATATTAAGAGCCTCATTGGTCAGAGGTGCAGAAAAAAATAAACTTAAATAATCTCTTGGCAAATTTTGAAAGATCTGTAGGATCTACAGCAAAAACAATGTTGCTTTTTGACAAGGTATAAATACCTAGCTGCATAGGAAGACAAGTATACTGTAGCATTGATAACATGTAACATTGAGGCAGTGGGTTTTCGGTAAGACTCCATTTTATTTACTTGTCTCCACCTGGACACTTGCACGTAGAAATGGGAGAAAGAGTATGTACCACCCCTTCCCATTACTTGCAACATGGAATTAAGTTAGTCCCACAAATGGATGTTTTTTCCAGCTCAGACCCTGGATATTACCACTACTTCTGTAAGATGTTTTGTGGAGTTCTCTTCCTTGAGGAATTTTTGAACATAGTGCTCTAATATAAAGGTTTATGTTTAACACTGGGCCTATTTACAAGTCTATTTGTAGAAAGACGTGTAGTGTGGGATCAGTCATCATATATCATAGCCTCAGAGTGTCATTAAAACTTAACCTTTTCGTAGTACACTATTATGCACATTTGTGATCAGGCTATAACAAGAGAAGGGAGATAATGAAGCTGAAGGTATCTAGGCTGGTGCTATCTACTTAGACATCATGCAGAAGAGCATTTACTTCCGAAAGGAGAATGAAAACAGAGCAAATTCAATACCTGACCTTTAGTTAAGGTGCAGGTTTTGGGTTGAGAGGGGTTGAAAAGGGAGAAAACAAATTGTGGAAGCAGATAAGCCCTAACCTGGTCTCAGAGCAGCTTTCATTCTTGATGTAAATTAAATATCAAAACATCCTAAGGATCTTACTGTGTTATCAAAGTGTTATTCAGATTTTCAGCTTCACAACTCTCATATATGTGAGTGGGATATTAGATTAGTATTGGAAACACTGTGCACTGTTAAAATGCTGTCCTCCACCCAGCCTTCAGTTCAAACTGAAATCACAGTAGGACACATTATCTTGGGAGAAAGCTCCTACCCTCTGTGCTTGAATGATATGAGTATACCCTTATTTGCTGCGAAATCCTGTTGGATGAGGCAGCTTGTTACTTACTATCCTAGAGGCTGTCAAACTGCAACTCAATGAACCTCCTGAGAAAGAGTTCGAGAAACAACCCTTTTATTAAACCACAATAGTTTTTTCCACAGGTATCATTGATGGCTGGATTTTTTTTTAAATAATGAAGACTAACTGCACCTGAGCTCCACAACTTTAGTTTTGCCTGAATTGTAGGTTGATGTGAGAGTATGAACTACTGTAAGCATAGGATGTACAGCTGTGAGGAAATGTTCAAATTATATTCAGTCAGAACTTTGAATTATCAGTAACATAGCAAATGATTTTATATTTGTTATTAAAACTTTAGTAGAATTGTGATGATTTTTAAGCTAAGACAGATAATTTTTTCTTCTTCACAAGAACGCAGTTGCAATGTGATTTACTTCAACTAATCGCAGCTTAAAAGAAAATTTAGCATGTTACCTGTGCTTGGAGCACAGAAACATTAGTAACTTCCCTCTCCTGGTCTTCAGCTTGCGTATCCTGGAGCACTGATGAGGAACTATTAGGAATTATGGTGTATGCCACCAATAAAGATGTGCTCATTTGTTTAATTCAGTATATGAATGTGTTTACATTCAGATGAAGAGGAGGCATAGCAAGGTTAAGCATACTTTTAAAATTATTTTATTAAATCCCATTGGTTGCTCTGACTTCTACCTTGTCAGCTGCAGCTCACGAGGCTGTCATTTTCCTCTGATCTAGGCTCCTTTGTACTGAATTACAGAACTATAATTCCAAACCACTGTTTATGTCACATGGGCATGCTGGTCACATTTTACCCTTTCTAGGAAATATTAAATATTACAAACCAAGTAATTATGGATTATGCTTTCCTTTCATGGGTATCTGTTTTTTCTTATGCCTTCTTCAGTGAAAAATAAATACATGGGTGATTCGTCTATATTGCACTTTTCATCAAAAGCAGAAAGTGTGCTAGTCTGGCATTTATTTTGCTTTATTATTTGGTGATTTTTTTAATTTGTTTGTTTGTTTCTAAGACTAGTTTGGGACAGAGAGTTTGTGTATTGGCCTGTGCATACAAAGAAAGAGAAAATGCTGTTGGTATAGAGTCTAAAATTTGATGTCATTAACTTACTTCTGGGCAGACTCCCAGTGGTTTATCAGGATCTGTTGGGGTTTGCTGTTGGTAATGAATATTGTCAGTAAGAGTTTCACCCACAGAAATGCAATTTAAACTCTTGTCAAGTGCAAACACACTGGCTCTTTAAGTGAATGTGGTACATTTCCACTCTGGCTGCTCAGCCTTTAAATTGCCTCACCTTCCTAATTCTGGAAAGCAGACACACATAAGTTTATATATATATATATATCTATATATATATATATGTCCATATATATATCTATCTCCTATGTATATAGTAGTTTGCATGACAGGGCCAACATTTTCAATGCAAAGATATACAAGCATTCTGCTTCCAGGGCCTTTTGGGTCTAGCACAAAGGTTGTTGAGAGCTGCATGTTGTGGTCATGGCAGCATGTAATCTCATGGGTGTGCTCCCACCATGTATGACTTTTTGATGATGTCTAGGAAGCTTTATTTAAAGAGAAGACAAAACAGTTCAAGCTCTTGCTTAAAAAAATGGAAAAATAAATGACATTGTCTGTAAGCTCAATGAGCCATATTTTTGACTTACAAGCAATGAATTAACTGCTAAATAAATGGGTTGACACAATCAGAATGCAAATTGTAGGGAGGGGAAAGGAGACAAAGGGGAATAATTTGGAAAACTTTAATTGTTCACAGTAGGTTAAATTCTTACCCTACGGCACATTGACAATAACCCCTTACAAAGCCTTCTCATAGTAGTCAGTGTGTGTACCAAATTAGCATTTGAGTTTGGATCAGGCATGCACTTCCACAGTAAATGTCCTGACTCCCCCCATACTATGCTTTGGTTCTTACTGTGGAGTGGTCTTGGAGTGTGCAAACTGGATTCCATTTGAATGAAACTCAATTGCAGTACATGCTCCAGCAGTGCATTTACTGTGCTCCTATTGTCTAGTATTCATATCCTTGGGATCAAACTAAAGCTAGTTTAAATTAAACCCCACAAAAAGGCATTTGGTGCAGATATGGGATGCTCAGCACAATTTATTTCACTGTATAGATGCTCTTTCGGCCACAATACTTGTTACTGAACAGTCAAAGTGGTTGCTACTACTTTTCCTCTGTTTTCACTCTTCTCAGAGACTGCTTCTCAGGCTCAGAAAGTTCAACTGAACTGAGGTATCTGAAGGGTGTTTCAGCCAAAGTGAAGCCTGAGTTAGTTCCTACGGCCATGCACACAATAGTTGTTGCACACTCATCAGTGATAACCGGAGAGAACTTAAAATCAGAAGGTGCCAAAAAAAAGAGCTGAATTGCCAACAAAAGAACACAAATGTCTGAGGGGTTAAATCTGACGACATTTTTGTGCCTGAACTTTGCAGATTGGGTTTTCCAGGCTCACAGCAACTTTGAGATATAGTTTCCTGAGAAGAAAATAAGGCCAGAACAAACATTTGGTACAATATCATGTGTCTGGTAGAGGAGAAAGAATAGGAAATGTACACTGTGGTTGTAGCTTCAGAAAATCTGAGACTTCCTGACCTGTAAATTGCATTTACATCCAGAATTTTAACCCATCATGGAACTTTTTTCTACTGATTTGTGTAATTTCTTTTCAAACTCATTTATGGTTTTGGCCTTGCAAGCATCCTGGGTAATGTGTTCCACAATTTCATTATGCAGTGTGTAAAAAAGTACTTCCTTTTGCTTTAAGCCTGTTGCCTGATAATTTCATTTGATATCTTTACTTCTTGTAGAAGAAGTATAAGGATGGAATTATTGTTCCTAGTTTACGTTTCCCAAGTAGTCTTTAATTTTGTAGACCTCTTTTATAGGCTTTTCCAACCTCATTTCTTCTGATTTGAACAACAAAATCCTATGCAATTAAAAAACAAAACCCCAAACAAACGAAAACCCAACCACTCTGTATCTACATTATCATTTTTGTTCAAAGTGAGATCTGAAGCAACTACCTTCATGTACTGTTCATTGCTTGGTTGCCTCTGGCTTTACCAAACTAGAAGCTTTTCTTCAGGATTGCTGTAAACATGCTCCAAGTCCTACCAGAAAGAGAGGGGTCCAACCTGTGACTGATTCTGCAGTCAGCTTTGGCCCCCATGTGTGGGAAGGACATGCAGCCCAGGTGACTGAACTAAATCTAGCTTGAAATGATTTCCCTTCAGGGGTAGAGCTCTCAACAGTGATTGCTTTGGTTTGTCAGTACACCCTTCAGCACCCAATTACTTCCTAATGTAGATGTGACCTTATTCTTCCTATATGGAAGCTTTATCTAAGTCCCAGTTACCCCAGTTGCCTGGTCTGCACTTAGTTTCAGTCTAGTAATTCCTCTTTGTGGTGGCAGGAGCAACACAAAACATTTATACAATGCCATATTGATATTTTCTTTTTTTTTTTTTCTCTTGATTTCTTTCCTTTTAATTAATAACAGTTATGTGCAGTTTTAGCAGATGATAGACACTGAACTGATGTTTTCAGAGCCCTGTCCACATGATACAACATGTCTTTCCTGAGTGGCTAGAGTTTAATCAGAACACACTGTGTGTATGTGTACACACATAGATGTTGTTTTCTTAATGCATGGTACTTCACAACTCATCATGGCAAGGCTTCGCGAACGAAGATTTGGGAAGGGATCTAACCACGCTTGCTACAAGCGCGCTGGTGGCTA
>JAWWES010000081.1:60502444-60554509 GCA_035583135.1 Lophotriccus pileatus | reverse complement strand
GAGTGGCTAGAGTTTAATCAGAACACACTGTGTGTATGTGTACACACATAGATGTTGTTTTCTTAATGCATGTTACTTCACAACTATCAGAATCAGATTTACTTCGCCCTGCTATTTTCCAGTCACTCAATATCATTAGATATTTCTGACATCTTTGTAGACAAATTGTATTTTTGCTGCCTTGAATTATTTAGTAACATCAACACCCTTCATTATTTACTGGAGTTTTCATCCTATTTTATGAATGTAGTTCCAGTACATACAGCAGTGTGATTCCACTAGACTTCCCTCACTGTGAAAACTGGCATATATTCCTTTCCTTCCTATCTTTTACTAAGTTACCATTCCATATGAGAATCTTATCTTTTGATATAAGACTCCATAAAAACCTTTTTGGATATGCAAGTAAACTTTATCAGTGACATTGTCCTTCTCTATCTGTTCAGGCTTTGAAAACCTTCATGGGTGGTGTGACTTTCTTTCCTCAAAAGCTTTGTTGATCATGCCATCATATTGAATTTATCTATGTGTAAACTGATTACTTCCTTATTCACAGTAATTTATTGGGAAGATCTGTGATTGAGACCAGTTTTAAATATTTGAGTTTCTTCAGAACTTTTGGTAACACCACATGAATGTAGGAATTAACTATTAATTTTGATGTTGTATTTTAAAACCTCTTCTACTGACGTTTTGATATTAAAAACTTTCTCGGACTCATTCCTTCAGGTTTCACTGTGGAAACTCCCTAAGCTTTCCTGTAATGAAATCTGATATGAAAATTAATTTGGGTTCTTGTGATTCTGGTTAAAATCTCCTATGTTTTAATTCACAAAGCTGTCTTAGATTTTCATCAATAAAAACCCCTTGTCATTCCCACTGAAATGTTTTGAATTATCAGGAGTTAAAGTTGCAGAAGGAAGAGCCCTATTACTTCAATTGTTTATTCTCCTTGTCCGCTCTGAGATCACTGTGGGGACTATACCAGATAAAGTTATCTGTGGAAACTGGGCATTCTCTTATCTCTCCAACGCCCATCAGTGAAATGCCAAGATATCTAGGAGACATTTAAAAGTAGAGATAAGTTAATGTGGGGTTTTTTTTCTGCCTCACTTCTTTTGCCATTTCTTTTGTAGAAATCTTGTTGGAACTTTTATAACTGACAGTATATGAGAAAAATTTTTAAAAACCCCCAATCAGTCAAGAAGGATTAATTGACTTTTGCAGTTCCTTCGCATAAGACCATGTCTATCTACTCACAGTCCTCTCAGTCTGGTTGTTTTCAACTTCCATCAGTGATTCTGGTCTCCAGCTTCTTGTGTTGCAGATCTTTAGTCATGAATTACCAGCTAACTGGAACCGCAGGAGAAGGAAAGTTCATACATGCCCTGTGCTCCAGTTAGTCACTGTGAGAAGTGCACAGAAGCTCTGCTGTTCCATCTAATGCTGGCAGAGAAATTACCAGCAGCTTATCACCCCAGCAAATTTTAAGGTAAGCTTAGCAGCTAAGTGTTGATACTGGAATATTTGTCATCAGCACTCAGGGGGACCATTCACACCTCGGATTTGTATAAACTTTACATCTTAATGTGAAAAACCATATGCATCCAACACATGTAAAGCCGCATTTGAATTCAAATGAGATTAAGAAGTGGTTCCCTGACAGTCTTGCTTATAGAAGTCTGTACTAATGCCTTGCTGATGATTTTTTTTTTCTGGTCCCTAGTGATACTGAATGCCATTTACTGTGAACTGCTGAACCTTCAATGACAAAAGCAACAGCAAACCTTGGTTGCAATGGTAGAGGCCACTTCTGGACATTGTGAATTGCTATTCCCATACATTTTTGCCATTGTTATTTCTTAGGGTTAAGTCCAACAAATGGCCCTTTGTGATACTGATACGAATCAGTAGAGACACATGTAAGTGGGAGATGACAATAATTGGAGAACCTTGATGACTAAGGAGCTGCTAGCTCAGGGACTCCCAAATAACAACCGAGCCATCTGTCCACCCATTCAGCTGCCTGCTGTGAAGGCTCTGCATCTAAAAATTGTGTTATCAACTTTACAACAACGAAGCAGCCACTTGAGCATCAGCTTGCAGAGAAGACAGGACTAAGGGATACATTATTTAAATATAACCCTTTCAGCTAGGAGTAGGAGGAAAGAAAAACAAGAACCCTCCTTTATCACTCAACCACTCCAGCATCAAGAAAAGAACAGAGAGAGACAGTTGGAATAGTAAATTCTAGTGCTTCACGTTGCTGGAGGAAAGTTAAATTGGTGGTGGTGTGTCTTTTCCACCTGTTCCCTGTACCTTCTCCTTCCAGAGGAACTGCAGAAACTACTGTTTCATACAAAAACCCAGACAAGATGAAAGCACTGTCAAAACCCATACCTTAAAAAAAAAAAAAAATAGACCACTGAGTGTTGGGGTAGGTGATGAAATAGAAATAAATGGATGGGAATAAAACAACCTCTGGAAGTAGTTAGATAAGCAAAGGTCTATGTTGGCCTAAAGAACAACCATATATGGTTTTGTGCTAAAATGGATGCTTTCCTCCTCGGTAAGCTGATAGAGCAATTTAGGGCAGCTTTTTTCTCTTGATAAGTTGGAACAGTTGACATGCAATTGCCAGAGAGAATAAATTCCGCCAGCATCAACTTCACTAGCAAAAAATTTATTTACAGTGTGGAAGATTCACTGGACATTTGGTGAAGCTGCCATAAGAAAGCAGCACCCTTCTGCTGTTGTGAATACATGATCTGCTCAATGCAGATAATCCAAGCTCCCTTATTTCTGGCATTTACCCTTAATAATAATTTAGATCTTCCTGTGCAGAGACTGTAAATGTTGTCAGACTGAAGCAGCCTATCAAAGTAATTTCTCTTGCTATTCTGGGAGCTAGGTATGGGTTACCATCTTCACTCATACGAACGAACTATTAGCCATTAAGTAGTGTATTTGTAATGAAAGAATAACTAGAATGCTAGCATTGTAGGACTTGGCAAGTTTCAGGGAATTGTGCAATAACATGCTGTGGGGAAAAGCTGTGAGGTAGGAGATATGTCCATGTGATTTTGGTGATCCAGCATTTATTATTACACACAGAAAAATACATGTGTGTATGCATATGTCTACCATCAAAATGCTGTTTACAATGGACCAAAAAAAAACATTATCCATGAATGTGCTCAGGAAAAAAAAAGCTTTTTCTTTTTTTGTCTCATAAATAATTTGTACAATTTATTATTAAAATATATATATATATATATTCACTGTGTACATATTATGCTCAAGTGCTGTCCTACAACTGGTTTGGGGCATGGCTTTACTTCTGTTAAAATTAATAACAAAGTCTCACTGACCTCTGTTACAGTAATGAGCTTATAGCTTTTTAGTGGGCTGTCGAGGTAGTGCACAACTTTTTGTTGTGCAGTGCATACTCAAAAGCTAGTCAACGGCTAAGCTTAATGTCAAGGCTTAGATATGCCTGACTTAGGATACGAATAGAAACCACACTATGCTTTAAGTGTACCTATTTGCTCACTGTGTATCTGTCTCTCTGTGACAGCATCAAGTGAAACAGTAGTTTGGGATCTCTCAAAACACACAGGTTCACCACACTTGCTAAGGGAAGGGACAGCACCTCAAATGCTGTTCTGGAACCTTTATTTCATAGAGAACTGGGCACAATCAAAACCTTCCTGGGTGCAATCCAAACCTTACTCGGCATCACAACTATCAAAAAGCAGTAAAGAAACGTGTATCTCATTTCGAATTTCATCTTCGTGATGTATCAGACAGCAGTAATTGCCAGTCATAAAAAGGAGGCACTCGGTTTTAGGTCTGAAAAATCCACAGGAGCTCTAATGATGGCTGTATTTTGAGCTTTATAGTTGTGGTTGCTCCCTCTATTTTGTTGCATCTTGTTGATGTTCTTCACTAGTTGTTCAAAAAAAATCAGGGTCCCATTTTGATGGTATGCTGGGCAATTCTGCAGTAAGAAATTAATATATCTGGTTATCTTTCCTTCTCTCCAGGTGAGATCTCTGCTGTTCTTTTTCTTTGGAAACCTGTTTCTCATCCAGAGAAAAGTGAGGAGAGAGAGTGGGAGAACAGACACCGGGAAGTGCAGATGCTTTACAGGCATATTTTTTCTTTTTCTTAGCAAGGTTTCATCTGTTCCTCAAAGTACTTTATTTTCTCTTCAGCTTGCTTGGAAACATGGTCCAGACAAGGATCAGATGGTTTTTGTCAGCCCCAGGATGGATTATTGAGTAGTGTCACGTCTGAAGCTGAATGTGAACATAACATGCAAGTTCTGGCTGGTATAGAAATTGGCTGTGCACTTGCTGGAGAGTTCAAGCTTGTGCTCATATCTCTCCGTTACTGATTCCCAGAGAGCTTCCAGTATTTCTCCATTTCCAGAAGAACAAAAGGTTTGAGCCTTTGCTACATAGGGCATGCCAATTTGTCCTAGGAGTTATCTTTCTCCTGATCAGTGCAGATTTCAAAGACCAAGATGAGGTATGATAGGCCTAGGAGTCCCTCATTCCTTGCCATAGCTGTGTAGCAGGGCACAGTCCAGAGAGATCAAGTGAATCATGAGTCTGCCTGCTTGCATGAAGCACTGAAAAAACCACAACTTTAAGGAGCATATTTCTTTTATGCTTTCAGATCAGAGAATCCTTTTATTCCCATGAATTCATCAATCTCAAACACAATTTTGACTTTCTAAATGCCAAAGTGCTAGATGCCACAAAGACTACTGCAGTTGTGATTTTATGCCCATGGGAGTCTGCTGATGATGGACAGCAAATATAAGGCTCATCTTGACGTCAAACATTGATACCAAGTCTCCTTATGTAACCTTCTTCTGCTTAATTTTGGTCTCCTGTGGAAATAGGCATTGTAGAGGCTCAGAAAAAGGATAGGGAATTGATGTGTTTAAGTACAGGAAACCCTTTTACTCCTCGCTTCAAAGCTTAAAAGAAAAACACAGAGAATAAAAGAGAGTCTTCAGAGTCTATCTTCTGGCCTAAGGCAATGGAACAACCCTATAATAGGCTCTCTTTTTTTTCTTAGGCACCCTGGTAACATAAATTACTTCTGTTCTGTCACAAGATCACATTAGGGATGTGTCCTGTAAGATACCACAATCTCAAGGCATGACTCTGAATGGCAACAGAAAACCACATGAAGCCTCACAGAGTTATTAATTTCTATCACACCCGGACACAGCCAGATACAGAATGCTCTGTGGCAAATTACAGCCATGAGGAGCTTTGGCAAAAATGCTACTTGACAACTGAGCTCTTTGTCCCAATAATTTCCCTAAAACTATCCCTGAAAAATGAAGAGGTCTGTTTTTTTCATACTGCTACTGGGAGGATACCTACAAATCTCAGTGTCTGAGTGCTTTTTGGTTTTGTTAGTCAGTAGTAGCTACTGAGGGCTAGTACACACAGCCAACACACTCAGGTTACTATTGTTTCCTAGGTATTTTACCAGGTGTAACAGACTGGTGTATGACCTGTTTAAATAGCCATGCAAGCACACCCCTGATTGAGACTTACATATAGGAACTGCTTTAGAGCTGTCCTTGAAGGGCCCGTGCTGTCATGCTGACAATTTAGGTCACCTGCTCCTCTTCCTGATGTGTCCTGCATAATATTTGGGATGTCTGCTTCTCTTCCAGTGCTCACTTTTCCTTCACAGTCACATATGCCCTTGAAACACGCAGTACATGGACGATTGTGTGTGGAAGGGGGCGGGGAGGCATTGAGGATGAAGTGGGACACCTTCATGGAGTACTGTATGTTAAATAACAGACTGAGAGAGGGAGTGATGAGTCTCTCAAGGAAGCATAAACACTATGTTCTCATTAGAAGACTCATTATAAATAAAGTACAGGGAAGGTGCTCTGAGAGCAAGCTTTTTCGTTGGTATTTATTAGGACAAAGAGCTCCTTTAATAGGGCAACTGAAAAGCACTCTGCTGCAATCATTAATAGGCATTACCACTTTTACTGACTTCTTGGGAACAGTTTTGCCCTTCTCACTGCATCTGCATTAAAGGGACAGGCTCTTTATTCCATATTTATTCCAAAAAGTACAAACCAGGCCAAGGCTAGGAGGAAGAAGTGCAAAACCCCAAGAACTTTTATATCTCAGCCCAGTGGCAAAGTTTGGCTGATGGAGTGAAACACAGCAGGCTGCTGATAGACTTGGGTAGGCTCTTCTGCCTGGATTTCCTCTATTTTGGGAGTTCCAACTGGGTACCTCAACCCACTAGAGGAAAAATATAGCAAAAAAGGGGAGTAGGAGAGAAAGAGAGGATCGCACTCTCTCAAGTTCCACTATGTATTTTATCACTTCTGCCAGACTGGAGCAGAGTTGTCGGCTTTAACTAAGCACTGTGCTTCTAGCTTTCAAACCTCAAGGATGGTTGTAATTTGGCACCTGAAACGGTAGCCATTTTCTCTGTCAGGCTAAGATACCCTTTTTTGAAGCTGTAGGACCTGTCTGCCTGCCGGAACACAACTGTGGTGAATGGGACGGTTTGCTGTTCATATATTTTAGAGATCTTTTTCCTCTTCCCTATGCAATTTTAAGGTATGAAAACATTTTTTTTCCAAGATTTCTTTCCTGCTTGTTGTTGGATTTTACCAGGTTCTGTTTGATAAATGTGATGGAAGGCTGAGCACTGCAAAGGATTTGCAATTTTTGCATTATGTGATCTTGAGCCAACATATGCGATGAGCATTTGGAAAAGGAGATAATAGAAACAATTGTAAAGAGAAGGGAACTTTGTTATTTTCCTTTAAAAAAACATACACATGTAACTTTCAATTGGCTGGCTCTCCTATCTGCACAAGCACATGCACATAGCAGTCCTCCTGCTTTTCTGAAGGAAATTAAACAGGTGAAATGTTTTTGCTGAAAGCCAGTGCCTGCACTTGCAAATGTTGCATTCCATAGAGAATACTGCCCTTGCGGGACTGCATATTCACTGCAGCAAGGTGCAGTGGAGAACTAGTCTTGGAATAATCTGTCTCCTCTACCAGCTGGATGAGCAGCATGATGCTGAACCCAAGCTGAATTGGTTACATTGCTTCTGGGCCAGAGGCACTTGCTTCAGGCTATCCCAAAACTTAGAAGGAGTGGACACACAACAGCCTATGCCCAGAGAGGTCTGTGTCAGGCACTGCCTGAACACTGGCAGACAAGCACTGCAAAGAATGTGAACTTCTGTGCACCCCAGGTTTTGGTCCTTTTTATCTCCCAACTTCTTTTCTCCCAAGGCAAGTGCATCAGCTACCAATCGAACCCTTGAGAAGATTTTCTCTGCAGTCTCACTCTCTTGGTCCTCTGTGTTTCTGTTTCTTCTTTGCTTACTTTCTCCTTCTCTCCCCTAGTTCTGTTTGTTCAGTTCAACACTGCAATGTCCCCACAATCCCAGATATGTGACAGTGCTGGGTGAGATCAACAGTCCGTCCTGCTCAGCACCTTGCTTCTGAAAGGAGCCAGAACTGAGTACTCTGAAGAGTTTAAGAGTATGCAAAAATGTAGATAGAAATAACATCTTTGCCTTTTCATGTAGCATTAGGCTTACTTGGGTAAGCCTGCACAGAAGGTTACTTAGAATCTAGATAAATTCTCTGGTCTATTATTTCTCATTCTTATTGCTGTCACACAAAATAAGTATCTCTTTCTAGGTTGCCTGTGCTATGCATTTATTAAGGCAAAGTATTGACCATTCTGTTCCCCAAATAACTTTCCTCAGCTGTCTGTAGTGAAGGTTAATAAGAGAATTGTCAAAATCATTGTTGAGCTGTGAATTTTGCCCTTGTGAGAAACCTGCAGCCTTTTGGTCAGAGGTTTTCTTTTAATTCTTGAACTTAAAAAACACATAACACTCTTCAGACAGGCTTAATTCATTTTAAATCAGGGTTATCTCAATTTAGGTTAGACAGACAAGAGTCAATGTAAGCTGTGATCAACACCAGCCAGTGTTAAATTGAAATTTGAGCCACCACACAGTGCTTTACACCATGTTAATCACTGATTTAAAAAGAACTTACATTTAACTGCTGTGACCACCTTGTAAAGAAAGGACTTTGCTTTACCTTGGTGGGCTTCAGCTGAAACAACAGGACCAATGGTGAGCATTTCTTAGCTTTCTCCTTCTGCATATAACTCTCATGATCTTTCTATATTATAAGGGTAGAAACCCCAGGATATTCTAAGGAAGGGCACACCCAGGTGGTACAACACAGATCCCTTTAGAAGTACTTGCTTCAAGCAAGGTAGCTCAGGGACTGTATGACGTTTGATGCCTCCTGCAGTGATTATGTCCAACTTAAGTAAGCTGGGCTATACCTCACCTAAAAAGTACAGCTAGGCAGGACTGTGGGCTATGTGGCATCCTAGAGGCATATGGCATGAGGAAATGTAGATAAGCTGACCTCCCTTTCTGCTGCTGACTGCTGGGGTCTACCACAGGATACCTGTTGCTGCTCCCTGTAGCACAGGCTGAACTCAACCTCCTGGAGCAAGCAGAAAATCCTCTCAGAGCTAATGCAGAGGGGATTTCTGGAGAAGGTCTCTTTCTCTTCTGGATGGTGTATAGGGGTCTGAGTGTTTGGTTGTTTTACAAAAGTCTTTGAATTTGAAGAGCAAATCTAAAAAAGCAAAATGTGAAGATGTTTGCCTCTCTTCACAAAATGTCACCAAAATTTGCAGTCGTGGAAGAACTGGGGGAGCTTGAGTTGCATTTGATGTTCCAACTCCCTATGACACTGTTACAACTAACACCATCCTCCCCCCAAAGAAACGAAGGGTAAAAAAATTGCCACAAAACCCAAACAACCTTCCATGTAGCAGTCCTCTGCTGAGTATCTAACTTCCTTGGAAATTAATCTGGACAACTTCCCAGATAACATATCTGTCCCTCTAATTCCTATTTCAAGGATGAAGTTGATCAGAGAAGAACTGTAGAGGACTGGTGAGTTATTCTCAGTGTTTATCAGGGTAGCACCTGGAGGTGATCTGATCTTCCCGCCTCCTCAAAAAAATAAATCTGTCTTCCCTTGGCTAGCTCACAAATCTGCACTCAAATCCTTCTGTGCCAAACATGTGCAGGTGTACAGTATGTGTGTTACTACTGAGCCATCTGCAGCCTCCCCTGCATGGCAGTTGTTTTACTTTGGAGTTCCTTTCCTGACCAAATGGAAGTCCGCAGAACAGCTTCAATAGCACAAATTAAGAAGCTAATGCTTTCTCATAGTGAGATCAGCTTTGCCCGAGCTCACATTGCAGGAACAGATTTTTCTTTCATCCCGCTTCTCTCACTAAAGAAAATATATGACAGGCAAAGGAAGTGATACTGTAGGATCCACCTTTATCACCCACACAGGGCATTTGTTGCACAGGCAATTGCGGAGAAAGGAAACAAACGCTAAAATTAATTTTTACCCTGAGGGTTTTTGGTTAGCTGGTCAAAGCATCATTGTCTGACAGCATAGAGGATGTGTCCAAACCCAGATCTGGCCCCCCCAGCAGAACCACTCCTGATCTCAAGATCCCACTGAGCACACACTGTCAGACCTACGAGGCATTCCTTCTTACCATCCCTCTCCCAAAAAGCACTGTCTTCTCCCTGAACTAAACCATTCCCTACCTCTAGCCCCCTCAGGTCGTGACATGCACAGCATTACTGTGAGAAAACAATGCAGCCCCTGTGTTTGTAAGGGAAGGAAGGCAGCAATGTGTCCAAGAAACTGGAAATGTCACCATTTCCAGTTCTTGTTCCAGTTGGTGCAATGGAAAGCATCAATGTGCCCTCCTGTTTCCTGCAAACCTCAGGGAGCTGCCAGCCAACACGCTGAGCTGGTGAAATTGATGACTGACTAGATGAACAAAAGTGCACTTTGGGGACCTCCCCTTAGTCTGTCATTCACTAATGTTGTCCTCCCCTTGACTTCTGTGGGCTTCCTGGGGAGCCAGCTGTTCCCCACACGCAGGTCGGCAGCTATGCTGTGTTTCAGAGTGTAGGCGCAGCTGCGAGTGGTGAACCAGAAACAGGTAGAGAACTTGTCCTAATGCCAGCAGGAGGTAGTATGGATGACATGTAATCTGGAGGGCTTTCCAAAGCATCTATGCACTTCTGCCTAATGTGGCTTTGGGCCCCCAAAGCTACGCCCAGCTGACCACAGGGGGCCTACAAATTACGTTCTTTAAAAAAAAAAAAAAAACCAACAAACCAACACTGATAAACTTTCAGCCTTACTGAGCAGATTCATTGTGTAACTTTTCCAGAAATGTCTTCCCAAGAAAAGGCAAGTAGAAACTTTCCTTTGTTTATGGTTCCTCCTATTTCTCTACCACCACCATTTAAGACAACCTCGTCGAAGAAGCACACTCTGCCTGTGCATGCACCTGCCCATACCTACAAGGAGAGGAGGAAATTGTGACTGGATGAACAAATGAGTGCCTGACTGCTTCAAAAGAAGTGTTAGCTGAACATAGTCCATTTCTGCTACTCATAATTTCAAGAGCTTGTTTTATTTGCATGTTTTCCGTGCCTCTGTATGGTTCTGGTTTTTAGCAGGTGGGATAAAAGGATTGGTTAGCCCATGTCATTTGATGAGAAGGAAGAAGTCTGGGATGTAGAATGCTGTGTATCAGTGGAAGAAACACGTCAGCTCAGATCTTTCTGGACTGAAGTCCAAATGTTTAAAATTTTAAAGTAAGCCACACGGCAAAGGTATGCTTTCCCCAAGAGTTTAAAACCTGAGATACTCTTCTTTTTGTGTTATGTAAATAATCTGGAGAGCATAATATTTAATGTAAGGAGTCAAAATGTTTACATAAGGTTGAGTTGCATCAAAGCTTATACTGCACTGGTGAAATACTGCCTGTGTTTGCTGAAACAATACAGAGTCTCTGACAGTGCCTCTGCCAAGTGTGGAGGAATTAGGACTTCACTTCTCCCAGTGCCTACAAAGAACTGAGTGTCTGCATCTCTTATAAAGTCACCGATGTCTCCAATTCTAAGAAAGCACTTAAGGTCCCTTCTGTTCTTGTTTATATTCTCTTTGGGTTTTTGCTTTTTCTTCCTTCAAATCCCCCCCCACCCCCAAGCTTCCTTTTGCCATGTTAGTGCCAAAATAGAACAAGAAAAGGGAGAAAAGTAGCTCCAAGCTGGCATTTAATTACTTTAGAAAGTTTTTGTAAGTGCATTTTATAAGTTTCGGTGTGTGTTCCTTCTACTAAAAAGACTTACTAATCCCTCTGGAATGAAAATGATTCAAAAAACGTCAGTTCAAAGTTATTCAGAGCAGTAATTAGCAACCTTAGCCAGCTCTTAGAAATATCTGTTTAGGCCAAGTCCTTTTGCACAAAACTTTCTAGTGAGTTATTGTGTCTGCAGTTCAGTCACAGCCTAACCTTGGACAGATATTGTGTTCACCGCTCATCTCTACAGGCAAGCTGACATTATTCTAGTGTAAACATCAATATTTTTGTAAAATATAGTCTCCTCTCAGCATCACTTTACAACTCTGTGATTTACAAAGCATTAAACTTAGTTAAAATCAGCACAAACATTGTTTATGGCTTAATTACATAGTTCTTTGCCTGTGACAATCAGGTGTTATTCACACAGAACTTCTCAGTTGTCCTTGGCTCTGCCTCAGAAGAGAACACACCCTCTATGAGGCAGAGATGCAACAGTAAACATTTGGCAAGGGTACCTTCCTTTTTGACCTGCTCCCTCTGTGCACAGTCAAGGGTTTTATTTTATCAGAGGTATTGTATTCCTTCCAATGAACCTGAACACTCTGCTGTCTCACTGACATCAATCTGGCAGTTTCCGTGTGAATGATATCAGTGTCATTCCCACCTAGAGGAACTGTCCGTAAAAGTGATCAGTGGCATCAGTTTTCAAACAGACTGAAGACAAAGGCTTGCCTTACACATAAAGCATTTTTCCAACATGGCAGTTGTCATAGTGTCTATATATTCCAGTGTCTAGTGTGTGTTTTGTTCTCATTTTTAAGTGAACTCCAGGTAAAGCATTGATATGCATGCATACTGTATACAAAATTGCCAATGAAAAGAATCTTTTGCCTCCAGCCTCCATGGGTTTTATGGAAGCTGCATATAGAGAAGAAACCAGCTTGGGATCAAACAATTTTATCTTTACCCCAGAAGTTTCCAGTTTCCACTTTTTAAGTGCCGAGGGTGGAAGATGGCTATTCTTTTTTTTTCTTTCTTTCTTTTTTCTTTTTTTTTCCCTGGGCTACATTATTGTATTCTGCAAAAGGCAGGAACTGAGAGCTTAGCAACATTTGTGAAGCCAAAACATTAATGGAAGAAGTGATCAAATTAGCCAAAGAAACCTAACTATGACAGATGCCATCTCCACTGAGCAGTTTACAATTTACTACCACAGAAGGAGCGCAGAGGAAGGTGAATACTGACAAAAGAGCATTCTTTTCCAAGCTAACTGCTTTTGAGATGAATGTCAGCTCCTTACTTTATAATGAGACATATCTATAAATCCTTTATGCGAGAGGTTAATAGGAGCTGGCAGTCTCTTGACTCGTGTGGTTCGTTCAGTGCTACAAGGAAAGAACCACAGGCGGCACGTTGACTGAAATGAGCCTAAGTGCCAGGAGTCAAAACTGGTATCCCCCACAGTGATTAGATGGCACATTTGATATATACTAGAGCAGGACAACTGACAGATAGCTGTGTGGAGGTGGCAAGATCTTATATATAGCAGCTACTTCAGCTCCTTAGAACTGAGCTATCCCAATTGCTGCATATGTTTTTTAAGAAGCCCTAAAAACCTACAGCCAACCAGTGTAATGAATTCAGGGGGTAGTTTAATGGAAATCTCAAGAAGGAATGTAATTAGATGAAGTCAATTAGGCTGCTTGGGGATTTCTAGCTGCTGTTGTTGCTATCTGGGAACCCTAATAGGACGATTAGGATTAACTGAAATCAGCCTGATTGATTAGGGCATATAAACCTACATATGCCAAATTCCAGGGGGACAGTGTGCTTGAGCTTGAATCCATCTGGAGCTATGAGTCAGGAGCATGAGTATACTTTGCTGGCCTTGGAGAAAGCGACAGATCAAGACTATAAACACACAACAAGCAAAGCCAGGCAGTGACACAAAAAGGCTGCCAGGGAAAGGACTGATTTTATCTGTTATGGTGCTGTGTGTGAAGGCCATCTAGTCTATCCTGACGAAGAAAAAGCAGATCTTTTCTTTTTTAAAAAAAAAGTGTATATAACAAAATAAATCTACCTATTTTTATTCTACAGCTTTTCAGGCTCAAGTCCTTTCTCAGTATTGCTGTGAAATTTTACAGGAAGTCAGAATCTTGTTATTATTGCAGTTCTGTTAGTTTCAGAGCCAAATTTGCAAACGTGAATTTAAAAGTGAATGAAAAAACTGTCAGTGAGTAAATCCTGATGCTTCTGTGTCATGGGGTCAAGCACACAAATGCTTATTTGCATACATTAAAAATCCAATCGATGCTGCGCAGGGAAACCCCACCTGCAACCTGCTTAGAGGACAACTGAGTTATCCTGGATGGTTTTGTTGCAGGGAAAGATCCTTATGGCCACTAAAGGGTTTCAGGAATAAAGGTTGAGGGAAGGAAGGAGCTGAGAGGGAAGTGCAGAGAAGGGGAAGGGGGACAGAGAAGATCTCTGTTATTTAAAAAAGCTGCTCTAAAGCAAGGTAAAACAGTGCAGGCAGGAGCCTAAGGGATCTGATCCCAGTCATTACCACTCATGCGAGGGAGAGGATATGTCAAGGGTAGGGAACGTCTTGGGGGACCTGCAATATGGTAACTCACTTTCAGCTAAGTGGAGAACAACAGCTTTAGCTGTACAGTTTAATAACAGGCTAGGCCACTTTGTGCACTGGCAGGGCTGTTAATGCACAGTAGTCTGCCTTTCATTGTTAGGAGAGGAACCCCGCAGCTCCCATTTGACAGCCAGGAGTAAAATTATTTTGCCGCTAACATTTCTCTTTGGCATGAGGCAGTGGGGTTGCGCATTACACTCATCCTGCCTGCAGCCCCCTGCACCTGCAACTCCCTCCTCACAACACAGGAAGGTTCCCATGGGCTTGGAAGCAAGAGATTTTTGCTTTCCTCCTGTGGCTCTCATGCTATTCAGCTCTATTTGGGTGGCATACCCGCCTGTGTACCATGGCTGCCAGCGGTGGAGTGCTGTGCAGCATCCTGGAGTGCCTCCAATGGTATTTTGAACAATTAGTAACCAGCCCGGCATGATCATATCCTAATGAATTACTGAACTGTTTTCTTCTGGTTGAATACTGGGCTAAATGCTGAAAGAAAGTGGACACCTGCAGATTGTATTGGCCAAGACCTGTCAGTGACACTTTTGCCTGAGTTAGGACCACAGGACATGCCTCAACCCTTGCCAAGTATGTCCCATATTTACCTTAATGTTGTTAATTTCTCTTGCTGTTTTAGGAAGCATGCTTCACACAAGCATCCCATAGCAATTCAAAGGAACAGAGGCCCCTATCATAACATCAAATCCCGTAATCACTAAATGGCACTTTCCTTACTTACCTGTTGACCCGTGAAAATATTTTTCTTCAGTTTACTGGGCTTTATTAGGAAATGACAGGGACAAGAGGATTTTTCCCAGTACTGCCACCTTGACCATATTATTAACAATCCAGCTCATGTGTTCACAAAGCCAGTGTAAGTCTTTCAAGAGAAAAGTAATTTTAAAAAATAGATTACTTGGAGGTAAATGTCTGATTTTATCCAATATTTTTTGTATCTCTTCCTCTATTTTGCAACATCGTTATCAAGATGTTAATTTGAATGGCTATAAATATGCTACTGATCACTCTTGAAATAATTCTAATCAAAGCACTTGCTTCACTGAAAAATGTTGTATAATATTTCCAGTAACAACCTTAACATAAAATTCGGTGAAAATTATGAAATCTCCTTTGAATTCTGCTCAGTAGAACTATTTTTCTGTTCCCCAGCCCCACTCCCCCCCCCGCCCCAATAAGTCAGGGATCTTTTTCCTTTTCGTAAATGTTTCATATCTATGGGTCTGACTTTGCCGTAGGTGTAATTATACAGGTAATTCTTTCAGTGAAACAGATCACCTCTGACAGAAGACACTAGTGTGTTTTCTATAACAAAGCAGTTATAATTGACTGGGGCATCTGCTAACAGAGATCTTCTTTGTGCTGCTTTTTTGTGTGCCATAATACTTCTCAGAATCTATTTTTTGTCTTTTTTTTAATTGCACCTCGTTTGCAGGAAGATTTCATCTGTATCAGAAATGGTCTGACTGTTCATTTTCCATTTTAGTATAAAAAAATAAAATCACCATATTTCATGTAGTTAAAGCCATTTTTCTTCACCATGAATCCCAGTATCCAGAAAATCCTGGATAAGCAAGAGGGACTGCAGCCAGCACTTGCTTCTGTTGCTAGACCATTTCACAGCTTATTTCATATGCTGTAAGTTTTCACAAGATTCGAAAGAAAGTCTGTGAGACTTGGGGGGGGAAATACAGGATTGTTTTTAACATGGTGGCATTTGACCAAACAGGAAGGAGGAGGAGGGGGAGGAACGTGAAAGTCAAAAGTGTAAGAGAGGCTGGAAATTCTTGAACAGATGTAGCAGGTGTAAACATGTTTCCTTATTTTGGTTCCTGGATTTAACATCCTCCTACAAGACTTCAATTTGCTTAGAAAAAAGGTTATATGTGCAGATGGTAAACTGCTAAAATGCCCAGAAGGTTCAAACTCATCTGTGCTTGTGAAGACAGGGAGAATTTCCCATCGACTGACTCACAGGTGTTTGGAGCACTCCAAGTTAGAGGCAGGTTCAGCAGCGCTGCTTTGCTTGAGCAAATGCCTTAGGTCATGTGTTGGAAATGTTCAGGCTCTTTTTCTTGTGATGTCCAAGTGGCTAAGAACATTAGGAGAGCTCTCTGGAGCAAGGAGGTGGGGAGAGACTTTTTGGCGTGTTGTCCACACAGTCATTACAAATTGAGGCTCTGGGCTGTTGCTGTCCCTGGGCTGCTGCTCTCTCTTCCTGACACATTGCGCTGCCTCGGGTCACTGCCTCACTGCTTGCCTGCCCATTGTAGTTTTGATCATACATTCCCTTTTGGCAGAGGACAATTATTTTCTGCGTTCTGCTAGGTCCTCTTCCCGTTTGTCCCTATTAGTCCACAGCCAGCACAGGAGCGAAAAGAAGCAGGTGTCTTAAACGCTTGGCTGACACGCTGGAATGGGAACGCACCGGGGACAGCTCTGACTGTGCAAGTGCTGCTCACAGCACGCTCTGACCGGCCGCGCTCAGCACTGACAAGCAGCAAGAAAGCATGGGGACAGCCTCCAAAAGGCTGGCCTGATATTAGTAATAAACATACCTTTCAGGCCTTGTGTGTAGGAGGTATGACGACACCACCACCAGGTGGGCAGAGGATGGGCACTGCCTTCTCAGGTTCACCCTCAACCCAGGACTGCCCTGTGGATTCCACTCAGGCCACCCCACCTGCCTCCACTGCAATGCCCAGCTAAGGCCATCCCACCTCCATGTCAGATGTCCCTCTCCCCTGATGGCTGACTCCCTGTCTTCACCTGGATCCTGGACTAGCCTAGATATCAGCTGAACAGCTGGCCTTACACATGATGGCCGGCCTTCACCAGCATCCCTCCAAACATGCTTCAGGCTCAAAAAACGCTCCTCCCTGAGGAGAAGGTGACTCAATTCCAATCTGGCTGAGATGCAAGCTGAGCTGATGGAAAGAGAAGGACTAATAAAGGTACCCACTATTTCCTACCTCCAGCACCCCTCTGGTTTTGCCAGGATCTTAAGTAGGCATCAAGTCTGCATGCTGGATTAATACACTGGAA
Source organism: Lophotriccus pileatus (assembly GCA_035583135.1). NCBI lineage: Eukaryota > Metazoa > Chordata > Aves > Passeriformes > Tyrannidae > Lophotriccus > Lophotriccus pileatus. The sequence goes on along the minus strand of JAWWES010000081.1, from coordinate 60,537,553 downwards.
AGGTTGAACAGCAAGGTGGCAAACTTGCGGGTGACACAACGTTATTTATGGCAGTTAAAACATGACACATGACAAAAATATCATCTCATGATACTGAGTAATTGGGTGATAAAACAGAAGAAATACAGTGTAGATATGTATACTGTAATGCCAGCAGGGAGAGCAGAGAACTTTTACGTACAGAGCTGAGGGTGCTGGACTAACTGCTGGCTGCCAGAGAAGAAATCCTTGAAGTGCTGTGAAATTTAAGCGTATTTATGAAAATGCCAGATCCATTCTCAGTGTTCAAAAAAGCAAATAAAATTGTAGGATTTAGTATGGAAGAAACAAAACTAAAACACTTCTACATCCTGATATAAATGCATCCAATGTGCCTACACCCTGAAAATGGTGTTCAAGCCTGCTAGCTCAAAAATGTTAACACTGGAGCCAATGTTAACACTGGAGCTAGAGGAAGGTCCAGGCTTCCGTAATAGGAGTTCAAAATAGATTAAGAATATATCTCTGGAAAACCAAGGATTTGAGGAGGAATATGAGAGAAATCTGTAAAATCATGAATGGCACTGAGAAGGCAAATAGGGAGTGATTGTAATTGACTCTCATACCACAAGAACTAGGAGCATCAGATGAAATTATTAGGTGGCCTGTTCAAAACAAACAAAATAAGAGCTCTTCTTTAAACCCTGCTTTGTTGGAGCATGCCACTAATTATCACAGGATGCTGCAATGTCAAAAATTGATATGGGTTCAAAAAGCAATTACACAAATTCATGGAAGCAAAAATCCATCAAGGGCTATTAAATTTAAAGATACCACATCTGTCTCAGGGAAGTCCCTGAGCCACAGCTTGCTGGAGTTTGGGACAGTATGCCAGGGAACTATCATTGTGTGCTTACCCCCCTCTTATGCTGTTCCCCAGGCATCATCTGTTGTTTATGTTTGAGACAGGCTACTGGGCTGGATGGACTTGTCTATACCAGCATGGCTGTTCTTATGCTCGGATGCCAGGAAATTAATTTTTCCACATCCAGTCTGTCGGAAATGATGCCCTTTCTTTCATACAAGGACTTGGATAGGGTGATCATGAATTTGTTAACTCTTGATTATTGTAATCACCTGTAATGGGATTTGAAGTCTGAGGCAACACAGACATTGCTCTGAGCAGCATTTGATAGTATATGAGGAAAAAAAGGGGGTAAACATTTCACTGGGTCTTAGGCCCTTTCCACATGTTAATTCCAGATCTAGTGCTCACTCTTCAAGGCCTGAATAGTTAAGAGTTACACTGATAACCAGAAATTCGTTGATCAGAAGTCTATGAGACAGGCTTCTCATGAGGTCCCACTGCTGTAGGACTGGAGCAAACTGCAGAGGCTTAGACAGCCTAAACCCTCACCATCAGCCTGTGTCAGACAATGAAACTTTTCTTCTTTATTTATTTATAAATGTAGACATATTCTAAGACGAAGCCTAAGCTTTCTGAAGCTTTTCACCACTCGCCAGGGCCTCTAACTGTGACTGACTCCTACGGTCAGCAGCTTCCTGACGCTCTTTAACACAAGAACCACAGATCGCAGATCCCCCGTTTCTGCAATGCACACGTCTCCTTTGCAGGGCGCTGGCTGAGGTGAGGCTGGAGGGCTCGCTTCCAGGGCTTGACGAGTCAGCACGGTGCACACACCAGAAGCTCGCCCTTTTCCGTCCATTATCTTCAACAGCAGCGTGGCCGCAGAGCCCCGGTCCCGCACTTCCCAGGCGAGCAAAGCTCACGCAGATCCGAATTTGCGAGCCGGAGGACATTGTCTATCAGCTTTCCAGGGGGAGCTGTGTTTGAGCGAACGGATCGCATGTGCTGGCGGCTACCGCTATTCCAGAGGCTTTTGACTTTTTAAAGTCGGACGTCCATGCAATGATTACTGATGAATTCCGCGTTACTATTATTATTATTATTATTATTATTATTGTTATTGTTATTATCACTATTCCAACTGCTACTACAGATGCTGAATCAGGGAGCGACGTCCAGGCGGCAGGGCCGGAGCCGCGGGGAAGGCTCAGGTGTCCCGATCCCCGCGGGTCTCCCGGCACCGCCGCCGCCCGCAGGGGGAGCCCGGCGGCCGCTCCACCGCCGCCTGCGGGGCCGGGGGCCGGCGGGGGCCGGGCGGGCTGGCAGGATGCCTCGCCCCCTCCCCGCTCCTTCCTTTTCATTAAGGTCTGCCTCCAAACGTCCTCCTCGCACCAAACGTTCCTCTTTGGCACCAAACACCACCCCCCCGCCACCCCCCGTCAGCGATTTCAAGTACGCAACAGAACGGGTTTCGCTTGGAGTATTTGGGGGGGGGGATTTTGGCGGGAATCTTGGTGTGTTGAGGAGGTGTTTGTTGTCAGGGGAGAAAGGGATGAGGCCAGGGAGTCGGGGGAACGTTTCTGCTCGGGTTCCTGAGGTTGTTCTCTCCCCACCCCGAAAAGAGGTTACAGGCTCAGACATTTAATGTGTTTTTTTTCTCGTCAGTTTTTGCCGCATTGTAGTGGGTAAATATTCTAGGGAGAGTAAATTATTTAGTATTAGTAGCTAAATATTATTAGTTGAAACCATTGAGAATGGGCTGAGGATACTGACTTGTTGAAGTGAGTCCAAAGGAGGGCCACCAAGATGACTTGAGGGATGGAGAACCTCACCTAGGAGGAAAGACTAAGAGAACTGGGAGAGAAGGCTCCAGGGAGACTTTATAGCGCTTTCCTTTATAGCACCTTTAGTACCTAAAGGAGGCCTGCAAGAAAGCTAAAGAGGGACTTTTGACAACAACATGCAGTGAGTGACAGGACAAGGGAGAATGGCTTGAAACTGAAAGAAGGTGGGTTTAAATTGGATATTAGGAAAAAATTCTCTACTGTGAGGGTGATGGTGCACAAGAACAGGTTGCCCGAAGAAGCTGTAGATGCCCCATCCCTGGAAGTGTTCAAGGCCAGGTCAGAGGGGGCTTGGAGCAACCTGATCTAGTGGAAGGTGTCCCTGTCCATGGCAAAGGGGTTGGAACTCAATGATCTGTAAACTCCCTTCAAACTCAAACCATTATATGATTCTATAAAATAAGTAAAAGTACAAGTACAGAACAGGTATTATAAGATGATTAGGTTTATTCAGGTGTCTGGGATAGGGTATGGGGGGGCCTATTTTAACACTGGGGAAGCTGGGGTGATAACAGATGGGCTCCGTGATCTTGGTGGTCTTTTCCAACATTTACAATTGTATGATTTGCTCAGGGTCATGGATGGAGCCCCTGCAGATCTTTGCCTGGAGCCAGCAGTTGTCTGATCCTCTTCCTTCTGTACTTGAGGGCTGAGCTTTCCTCATAAATGTATCATCTGTGTGGTTTGCTGCAGGTAGAGCCTGGGTGGGCAAGGGAATATGCTGCCAGCAGCTCAGAGTTTGTATGGCCAGCACAGCCCGCAGCCCCAGGATAGAAATGATGAGTGATTTTAAAGAGAGAGTGTATTTTATTCTTATGGGACCACACAACAGTGCTTGGCTCTGGGGAGAATGGAATAAGTGGCGTTTATTAAAAAAAAAAAAAAAAAAAAAAAGTCATCTGTCAATTTATGTTTTCCCAGAAGTTATGAGACTGTTAGGTCTCGGTGCCAGATTTTGTGTTTGGCACATTCAAGGACATGGAGGTATTCTGGAAATGGGGGTGGGGGCTGCAGTCACAGGACAGCTACAAACAAAGGCTCTGTTTCACTGTAGCACAAGTGTTTCAATACTCCTGCTTTGACTCTGCTGCCTCTACTTGTAGTCACTATTGGGAAACAGGTTTTATCCCATGGATAACAGACATCCCAAAGAGTTTCAAAGGGGCAAAGCCCCCATACAGAGCAGATATCCAGAGTGGTGGTATGAAAACACAGAGGCAAGCGGATTCCTCCTCCAGGTGTTTCACTTCCCTACAAGACACTTTAACATGTAGATATGATGACTATGTTGGTGTTTTGATCTGCCTGCACTGATTCAGCCCGTTCCTGCATCTCATCGTTGCTGTTTTGATCTGGCAGTGCTGCCTCCTTTATCAAGGAGTGCATCTTGCTGACTGGAGGGCTGTTTGCTGGGAGATGCTCAGGTCCTGGCGGGATGTGCAGCAGGGTGTGCGTGCCATGCAGGAAGTTGTGCCCCTGCAAGGAGGCACCTTCCACTAAACATGGGAGCGCCTCAAACACGTGCAACTACTGATGAAATGGCAAAACAAAACAAGCTTCCTGAGAACGCCACCGGTGATTTCTTGATTCAGCAGGCTGGATTGTGTAATCCGGAGAGCAACATTCAGCTGAGGAGCAGTACCTTCTACCTGAAAGATGGTATTTTCTTAAAGATGCTAATTTGATTGAGTGTACCCTTGCCTTATCACTGAGGAAAAGCAGTCATCCCCCACAATGCTACATTCTTTCTGGCTTTCCTCTATGCATCTGTCACACAGCTTCGGTCAGAATGAGAATGAAAAATATGAACGTTCCCTACCTTTGGCAAAGAGAGCCAATGACTATTGCTTTAGTGTTCTTTCATAACAAACTCCAATCATTGGCAGACAACATACAATCAAGGTTTTCTTTCCATCCTCAGCCCCACTGCTGGTTTGAGTAATGTATCATTAGGATGATTGGATAACAGATTCATGCACGATGCTGAAATTAAACTTGACCTGTCTAATCATATCATAAATAGCAACTGGAGGTTGGGTTTTTTTCAGTCATCAACCACAGATCTTATCTAAAATGTGTTGGCATTGAGGAAACAGTTGTAGGTGGTGAGAGGAGGAAATCAAGGGTGTGCAGAACATCAAGATACACAAGTGAGTTATCATGCACCCAAATGGTGTGCTTGCTTAAGAAAATACTGCAGGAAAAAAAAATCCAGTGTATTTGGCAACTGGGAGGCTGAAGATGAATGATTCATATGAGACTTTTGTAATTGGTTTGGCATAACTTTCCAAAAGGTTAACTGGTTAGGGCTGCCCTTGTCAGTGTTTGTCAACAGTCACAACAATCACTGAAACAGAATTCCCCCTTCTATACACAGAATATGTTATAGCTCTTCCCTCTCACATACCACTCTTGAGTGGTGAGTACCATAAAAGGTAAAACAACACTTTGTGAAGCTTTAGGAGAGAAAAGAAAGAAAGTGCAGTAATTAAATGAAGTGTCAGAACAAATAAAATAAATAACCTATACGCTGCATAAAACTGTAGTAGAAATTGAAACAAGGAACAACTTCTCAGCTTCTTCTAAAACCTATGCAAGTAATCCGGCATAGAATGTGATAGACCTGATCCATACTGGTGCTTTGGAAGGGAGTTCACTAGAGGTTTGTAACAACGAATTTTATTGTTGAAGTCTTTGCCCTGTAGTTCAGGTGTGAGAAAAGTGAAAACAAAGAAATGAAAAAAGAGAGCTCACCATATTGGGGTGTTTTTAAGTTGATTCTTTAAATGTAAGTCATTAAAAAAAGGGAAAGTAAGATGAAATAGATAGGAGGCTGCACAATTTGTTCCAATTTTATGATGTAGAGTATCCCAAAAATTCCTGTGAGCTAGCACAAGCACATAATGCATGATAAATGCAGAATTTGGCCTGGTATGTAATTAAAAAAGGAAGTAATAAGAATATAAGCTATTATTCCATGTCCTACCAAAAAAAACACCCAAACACTACATTGGTTGGTAGCAAAATCAGCAACATGGTCCTGAAAGTCTTTCTTGTCTTTATAGTCAGAGAAAGTTCAGATTTTATATTTCATTGGAAATAGTTCAGGTGTTTGGTTGTGATGTATTTTTTGTTTTAATTTTTGAAAAAGAAAAAAATATAACAATCTTGAAAGTCTAATTCAGAGATGAGAAGGATTTTTTTCATTTCTCTTTTTTATTTACATTTTTTAAAAAGTGTTCCTCTAAAAAAATTATTAAGAGTAATTTCTATCTAGAGGTTACTAGTAGTGACAGATAATGATCTCCATTTAGTATAAGTGTCTTCTTTCTTAGTACGGAGTGCCTCCTGTTTGTATCGTAATGCTCAAGTTGTCAATATTATTTCATTACAATGTAAATAGGAGACATATGAGTATTACAATTTTTTTGGTACCAGACAGCAGGAGCCCTTAGTGATACGACAGTAAAATTAAACCCTTTTTCAACTATCCTATTATCACTTAAGTAATAACAATGTCCACAGCATCAACCATATATGAATATATGAAGACATAGTAGGAAAAGGTCTGCATAAAACTTAGCCATTAAAATAACAACGATTTCCATAAAGACAGAGTGTCCAGCCTTTAAAACAGTGGGTTTGTACTTTTTTTTTTTTTTTTTTTAAATTTGTGGCTGAAGCAAATATTAATACTTGTGTGACTAGTTTACACCCACAGGCTGGCAGTAGGCTTGCTTGTCTGGTTACCTTTCACAGACATAAGCCATAGAGCAGGAATCTGCAAAGCAAAGTAAGAAAAAACCCCTCACTCTAATGACACGTTACTGGAGATGGAGGATATGCAGGGCTTCCCATCTTAGACCAAGCAAGACTGTATTGCTGGCAAGCTACATCCAGCAAAGCATTATTTCATCTCCCATGAATTATTTACAGTACATGGTCACTTCTCAGTACAGATATGCACAGATCCAAACTAAACAGGGCTTCAGTCACCAGGGTGTCTGATTAATGCCACGATGCAAATGTTAAGGAGTAATAAGAAGGCTTTAACTACAACTGATTTCCCATTTGCTAGAGGCAGATATTCAAACCTTCTATTCCCAGTGAACACATTGGGCACAACACAGAGCAAATGATGAGCCTGGACTTATTAGGTATGTAATGAAAGAGGCTAACACACTGAAGAGGATGAATTTCAAGTGCAACCAATAAAAATAAGCTCCTTATGTAAGTATTTTAAATATATTTGATGCTAGCAAGATGAGAAATCACAGAAATCAAAAGCTAGCCATTGCAGAATGAAACCTGCTGCAGACAGAGAAATTGTAATTTTATAGGCAACATTGAATTCACTTCCAGAAAAATGTATATGAAACATAGCTATCTTGACAACCCCATTTAAAGAGCTACTCAAGATGGAAGCTGTGTGAATAAAAAGCCTTCTGAAACCATAAAAGCAGCACTCAGAATCTAAGGTGAAAAAGATCTAAAATTATGGGGAGGTGTCACAACCTGTCAATTTATTAGCAGATGCTTCTAAATCAGGATTAGGAACAAAATATCAAAGCCTTCAAAAATGGCATAATGGAACTGTTCTGAAAAAGGAGAGAAAGCATATGCCTGCCACAGGACTGGAGTTTCTAGGACTTTTGCTAATGATCTTTGGAAGGTTGTAGGCAACAAAGCAGGTCACAAGCAGCTGATGTTAGTTTTTCAACACAGTAATTATTTTAGGCATATCAGACCAGAAAAAACTTTGCAGTGACTTTTTGAGGAAACTTTTTTAGGCAGGAATAACAGCTAAGCAACAGAAGATGGATTTTGCTGTACCTTTCCTTGTATTTAGAAAGTGTAAAATGGTATTATCAAATCAGAATTTTCATTTCCCTCAGGGATACGTCAATACTTTATTTCCAAATATATGCATGACTATTGTTATTGACAACAGTCTATGTAGTCTAACTTAATGTTTTTAGGAGTCACAGCCTTTGATTCAGAAGGCTCTTGGCCTGTGGGTTAAACAGAGGTAGCTTTAGCTGAATGTCAACAGGACTGATTCTCATAAAAAAGCTGCTTATGATTACCAGATCAGCAAGGGCAAAACTCAGAGTAGATCAGTGAATAAAAACCTGGATCACTCCTAACAAAGCTGAGGATAGGATTGCTTCCGTGGAATGATGAAGTTACAGAGGCAAGTGCCAGGTCAGTTTGTTGATGCTTAACTGCTGCAAACATTAGTTTAGCAGCAAATGGTGTTCCTGACAGAAGGAGAGGAGTGTGTAAAGGTGAAGGAAGGAATAAAGCACCTATCTGGCCTTTTTGAATATGGTGGAGCTTCAAACTAATCCTGACATCTTGTTTACTGATGGTGTAAAGGAGATCCTGACCTTATGCATGAATTCTGTCAGTCGAGTACTAACAGTCAGGTTAGGACTGGGGGAAACTGCCTGCCCAGGTACATGACAGCCTTAATCCAGGTGCCACTAACAGAGCAAAACAGTTAAGAAGGAAATGCTCAGGCAGGAGGCAGGCAGGAGAGTGCAGTGACCTGTGTGGTAGCAGCACTGCTGCAGACTGGAACCTCACTGGGCAGTGTTTGCAGTAGCCCAGGGCCACAGAGCTCTTAATAGCTCTCACTGGAAAATAGCTGAAAGCATATGTGGTGGCTGGGCAGGGAAGAACAGGATGAGACTGTACCCATCTCCCTCATGGCCAGTAGTCTCAACCAGAGTGAAGGGATAGGGATATCTATTAGCTGAAACGCTGTGTCTCTCCTTCTCCAGTAGTGTGGCTAAGCAGTCCAGTAAGTACCATGGAGCTGAAAGTGGCTTGTTGCTCCTGCTGACACTGTTCTGCTTTACTGAAGCACTTCAGTCTGTGCTGGAACCCTTTCCAGCAAGTGCCCTAAGCCCTTCACTGAAGAGTTATTCTCATGCTCTCTGACTCAGTGAATATGCAAGCATTGTGAGCAAAGTGGAATACATCCAAAAGGAGAGATTGAGGCAAAATGGCCTCATAAGGTAATCTCCTTACATTTAGAGCATGGTCCTGAGGCTGTGGCTCAATGCTTTCAGTCCAGTTCCAGTGCTCCTCTTATGTCATCAAAAACATCCCAGCTAGATTTGTATTGCAAGTGCTGACACGGAGTTCACACTGGTTCCAAAAATGTTGACGGGTTATCTTCAACACCGAGCTTTATGCTGACTGAGACTGACAGTTTCCCTGCAGCCAGCAAAAGGTCACTGTAAGGATAAAGGCAGCATAAAGACTAGTTTCATAGCAGGTTCAAGAGAAATAAACTTGAGTGCTCCCCTCTGCCCTGGATCAGACTGGTACTGCAGGTATATGTATCAACTGGTACAAATCTAAGACTGATCCATAGATTCAGGGCTGAACAACGAGTTCTCAAATCCTTGTTCTGAGAGTGATTGTGTCAGAGAACAGTTATTTTAGAGTGAATTATTAAACATACATGCCTGAGAGGGGAGATCTTTTGTTCAGACTCTGACCTAATGACTGTCAATTTATTGAAAATGTAAGCAATTAAAAACATGTAAACCTGAGACTATCTAATGCCTCTTTTGGCAATCTTACTGTCACAGTCTTACTAGAGTTGTTGAGCTCTTTTCTTCAAATTTTTAGAGTGAAAATTAATTTCCTCCCTTCCTCCAGATCCATTTTCCTATTGTGTAGAATAGCTGCAAAAGTGACTATCCCAATCTCCATCTTCTGCTGAGAATTTGGCTAAATCAATCACTTTATTTTACACATCATGTGCCCATAACTGGATGCTCCATGAAAAGAGATGCTTATCATCTACAGTGATTGGAGAAAACTCACCCCCTTTCTCAAAAGCTAAACCAAATATATTTTTTGAAGGCTAAACCAAATATATACTGTTGATTGTCTATTAATTAAGAAATAATGGTCTTAGAAAAGGGATTTCCTAGGGGTCAAAGACTGGCTGCATGAGTGGATGGCCTGAGATTTTTAATTAAAGGTGCAAGCTCCCTCTGTTCTGGCTTGTGAAATTCCATTTAAATTAGATTCTACTGAATTCAGAGGTTTTTCATGGCATGAAGTTCGCCAGTGCTGACAGGTTCATAGCCCCCAGTTTAAAAAGGTGGTAATACATTCTAGAAAGACAACTTTTGACTGTCTCATCAGTGCAAAGTATTACTGGTGTGAATGTTCTGCTGGAGCCTTCAGAAAATTATAGCTGGTTTATCTGTGTTTGGGAAGGAGTTGTGTTCAAAGTTGTAGCTGTGTGAGGTCATAAAAGAGGATAATTTCCATTCAGAGTCTACACTGAACCCAATCATGGACCATTACCTACATAAAGATGGAGGTGGGAAGTTGGTAGAACATGGGTTTATGGAAGAAATGACAAAAAGAAAGTGTATGAAAACAAGAGATGTGTCTTTTCTGAGAAAAACTGGAAGAAACTTCCTTATGTGTCCAATGGGCCATGTTAATAGCTGTGGCATAAACCTGAGGTAAATTAAAATTCCTTGAGTCTGTTTCCTTAATAGCAAAATAAAAATGCAACTATTATGAATTTTTGCTCTTAAAAATCAAAGATCTTTCCTTGCCTGAGCAGAGATTATGTAATATGCAACCTTTGTGTCAACTGAAGAGCAAAGCCCTGAGGTCCAGCAGCAAAGCTGCTGCCAGAAGGATTATCTGTGCAACTCAGTCAGGCCTGTTGGCCCCAGCAGAGATGGGTCTAATCCATAGCAGGAACACTGGAGTTACCTCTGTTGGCCATAAATATGTCCCAACAGCTCAATCCCACACCTGTCTTTCATTGCTGATCTGGGCCATTATTTCTGTCTTTAGTTTGTGTGAAAAGCTCTCCCTCTTGTACTCATTAGCAAAAGAAAAACAGGATCAGGCCCTAAATTTATGGAAATTAAATGCTGTCAAATCTGTTTAACTCCTCTAGGACTTTTTCACAACTTTATTATAGTTGCATCAGAGGCTGTTTTGTTAGGAAATAGTAACATATTTTCTGCTCCCCCACCTTACAGCACTACTGTAGAGAAACTGATCTGACAGGGAGCAAAAATACATTGTTGGAAATAAATTCGGTGTTATGCTGAAAGTCAGGCATGAAACTTCACTGAAGATGGTGGGTGAGAAAGCTTCCTTTCCCTGGGAAAAGATCTGCCTTCTTTTTGGGACATACTCATTGAGACTCCAGGAGCCACACCATAACATACTGCACCCTACATACCGCACCACACATGCCTAGCGGTGCTGAACTGTGGGGGCTGAGGCATTTCTCCAGGATCTAACTGCAAAGGCTGGGGACAAGGTGGCATATGATGAAATGAAGCAATTCAGAAAGTGACAGCAGAAACATCAGAGAAGCAGACACAGGGAGTAGCAAGGACACACCAGAGCCAGCAAGGAAAACCCTTGTAGCCTGACCCTGAGAGAAACATAAGAGAGAGATAACTTGAGTTGTGGCTCAGAAGAAGTTTGAAAGTGGGAAAAGAGAAAACACTGCCTATTGTTTTGACTCCCGCTTTGCCCAGAGTAACGGGACATTGTGTACATTCTTTCTAAATGAACAGAAGCACATTAAAAAGCTCGATTCACTCCCTTATCGATTTGTTCTCCAAACAGAAACAACCTGCAAGGACCCTGAACTACCTGGGTCAAAGAGGGTAGCAAGAAGTATATTAACAAACAAACTTTCTCCTCAGAACTGATTCTGTCTTTTCTTGTCTCTAGTAAAAGATTTTAGTTCTTGTCTATGGTGATATTGTCATTAGCATTGTCATAGCAACAGATAAACAAGGAAAAAGAGATGTGTAACAATTTTTTTTTTTTTAAAGGCAGTCCAAATGTCTTAGTAACAAGTAATTTGGTGACAGAATTTAGCAAAGCGGTTGCACAGTAAATGGCTTTATCTTTAAACATAGTGCTCTTTTCCATTTTAACTGAGCATAAAATCGCATCTTTAAAGGATCGACAAAAAGCTAGGCTTTATGCCTCTTGAGTAGTTCCATGTGACATATGGTCTTTCCAAGCAATAGTTTTATCGGCTGTGCACAGTAGCAGCAGATTTGAGCTAATGTTCCTGTGAAAACAAGCAAGGGTTTATCCAAAAACTGAAAAAGGGGAGGAGAAAGGCACCTTTGCCCTGCTGTATGGAAAAAACAAATCATATTTTACGTCAAACTTGCGACATACCTCTATAAATATAGCAGCTAGTGGTAGTGACTAACTTCAGCACATGCACTGAGCGGGCTGAAGAGGACTCAGTGACCTGTTTGATCCTCTGCCCACCAGTGATGCTCCCAGGCGTGTTTCAGCCTTGTGCCACCCCAAAGCCTTGGATGGAGCAGTGTGGTTCTCACAAACAGGTGGGGCGTCACAGCCCAGAAGGGCTGAGCCCCAATTTTCCTATGTGGCCATGTCTCCGGTTCCCAACATAGGTGCTTATAATCAGCATCAAGCACTGGCAGACAGCACGGGTTGCTTGTTGTTAAATGCACCTGATGAGGTGCCAAACAGCACCCTGCCTCCTTGCTCCCAAACATCCTGATTCACGCTGGGATAAGGGTTGAGGACTGTTTACTTAGTAGCTGGGCAGCATTGAAGGGCAGAATGAGCCCCATACACAAATACACATGCCCTATGTTTATTTTAGTACACATCTCTGGCTAAATATTGGCTTAAAATTATTTTTGAGCTCACTGCCATCTCATTTGGGGACCACTGCCACTGACTAGCACTACAAATAATCCCTGTAAGCTAATTGGTGCTGGCATAACAAGTGCAGAAAGGAGGCAAAAATTAATGGATTGCAAACCATTTCTGCATCTAAATAATTCTGCTATAGTAGCTGTACACACACAGGATGCAAATAAACAAACATATGCTCGTATGGTTATATTCTTGCATAGGCACACAAATATATACCTCTTTATGTTTACACTTACATTTATATATGGATATCCATAATGATAGACATTAAATAACAGGTAACACAGTAGGGAAAATTAAAATGTAAAGTTTTAAAAAAAATTTCTGTAACTCCATAACTTCACAGAAGGTACATTTTCAGAAAAGCTTTCAGTGAGCTTGAATGGCCCTGTGATGTTTTTGTAGTAATGAGTGATTTTTCTCGCATTCTTGCAACAATGCAATAATTTTTAGTTTGAGTTTCTCAAGGCCTTCTCATCAGCAAGAATGAATTACCTCCATTTTGAAGGCTTTCACGAGCACTCCTCTCTTCCCTGCTTCCTGCACCACCCTCTTATCTCCAAGCATAAGTGTCAGTGTTACTTCAAGTTCTGTCTGAAGTTCAGCGAGATTTTTATCTAGGAGGTAGCTGAGAAGTCTGTGTAGCAGCCATGCAAGTTTTTCAGAACTGACATGAGGTTTCCCACTTTTGGCAACGTTGCAGTTTTCCACGACTGTGATCCACCCTGGGGGACATGGAAAAAGATATTGGTTCAGGGGAACATTTGAGTCAGAACTGAAGCAGTAAGTGCAGCCCATGGATTATCCCAAGTCCTAAAATTGCAGGGGAAACAGATACGTAGTTGATTTGAGACCTACCACAACACAGTGGAGAGTAGGAAACTACTCTTTTGCACTGTACGCAGATGCAGAAGGAACAGGCAGAGGCACAAAAGAAATATTGGTGATAGCCAGAGATGGACGGCTGACCTTATGAAATAGGAGAGAACTGTGGCTCTTGAAAGTGTCTGTATATGTCTCAGTTTCTCTTGGGACAGTGGCACCATGCAGAGGTGCTAACTCTGGGAGAGTAACACCAGACCTTAAATATTGCATGCTTACAAAGGACACCATGGTATACACACTGCACACATTCTGTAATGAAGTAAGAAAGGCTTTTTGCTGACTCAACAGAACTAGGTAACAAATGCAGCTTTAAAAATGGCTCTTTCTCAGTAAAGGGTAATCGGTTTTTGCCTTTTCTCATTGTGTGAGGTACTCTATAGACCTTATTTATTAGAGAGCACTCTGCAAATTTGAAATAAGAAACAGGAAAAATAGGGACGGCAATAGAGTTGTAAATTCAGCTTGTATGTCAAGGAAATTACAATAAACTGATACACTTTCTGTAAAAAACACTGATTATATATGCCATTCCTAGAATAAAAGTAATAAACATTCAGTATACCAATATCTGCAAGTTGTAGATGAAGATGGAGCTGTTACAGAATCACAGAATGGCTGAAGTGGGAGGGGACCTCTGGAGATCATCTACTCCAATCCCCCTCCTCAAAGCAGGGAAAACTGAAACTCAGTCCTAGTCCTCAGGGCTGTGTCCATTAAGGTCCATTATCTCCAAGGAGGGAAACTCCACATCCTCTCTGGCAACTTTTTCCAGTGTTTGATCATCCTCACAGTAAAAAAAATGCTTTTTTCTTATGTTTAGAAGGAATTTCCTGCATTTCAATTTGTGCCCATTACCTCTTTTTCTGTCACTGGGCACTACTGAGAAGAGTCTGGCTCTAGCTTCCATGCAGTTTCCCATCAGGTGTTTTACACGTTGGTATGATCCCCCCGAGTCTTCTCTTCTCCAGACTGAACAGTCCTAGCTCTTAGTCTCTCCTTGTGTGTCAGATGCTTTAAACCCTTAATCATCTTCGTGGTCCTTCACTGGATCTGCTCCAGTAAGTCCTTGTCTTACTTGTACCGGGAAGCCCACAACGGGACCCAGTGCTCCAGGATGTGCCTCACCAGTGCTGAGCAGAGAGGAAGCATGTGGTCCCTCCACCCATTGGTGATGCTCTGCCTCATGCAGCCCAGGAGGCTATTGGTCTTCTTTGCCATGAGAGTGCATTGCTGGCTCCTGGTCAACTTGTTCACCACAACCCACAGTGACTTTTTTGTAATGCTACTTTTGAGTTAGTTGACTTCAGCCTGTCCTGGTCCATGAGGGCTGTTCTTCCTCACGGTCAGGACTTGGAACTTCCCTTTTTTAATTTCATGAGATGCCTGTCAGCCTAGTGCTTTAGGGTGTCAAGATTCCTTTGAATCATCTGGTATAGCAACCACTTTCCCCAGTATTATAGCATCTGCAAAATTGCTGAGAATATACTTCATCCTATGGTCCCAGTGTCCTCTCTTCTGGTACACCACTGGAGATTGGGCTCCAGCTGGACACATCAGCCAGATGACAAGCCTTTGAGCCCAGCAGTTCTGCCAGTTTCCACTCCACCTTTAAATTGAAGGTCCACTGTCCATTTACTTACTATGTAATTTATCAATTTGTTGGAAATTATGCAAGTGGTGTTATGGAAGACAGTGCTGAAAGTCCTGCCAAAATTGAGAGAAATCACATCCACTGTTCAAGACACTGTGTAAATCCTAGGGACAGTCTGACAACCTTTCATGTTTATTCCTGTTTATTCCTTTGGTGGGTTCTCAGCTCCTTGGTTTATGGTGGAAGTAGGCACCTGAAAATAGAAGATAACTAATGGACCCCAGTCTTACAAGCTGCCCTGCCTCATCACAGTCCAGTGGCCTTGCTGGAGTGGGCAGAAGAGCTGGACTTAAGGCCAGGATTTAAGCTAGTGCTGTTCTTCTTTTTTTCAAAATTTTCTTGAACAGAATATCAAATTCTTTACACTGAATTAGACAGGGAGGAGCAGAAACATCTTCTGCAACTCTTTTAATTCTTGGTATCTTTGCAGCAGCTGTCAGTTTTAGTTTGTTCATCGATCATTCAGTTGAGCAAGAGCAAGAAGATGAAGGACCATTCACCCCTTGATGCTGTTAACAAGCCTGTCAGGCTTTGACAACTTAAATGAGAGACATTTCATAAAATTATGAGTGAAATTTTAAATGTCTTATTGAGGCATACCACAAAATCCTTTGCTGTCAAATGAGCACTTGCAGTAAGTTGTTTTTTTTTTCCTGACTCATCACTCTGCTCACGTCAGACCCATCAAGTTTCTGGAAACATCTCCTTTTTTTAGAGGGCATGCTCAGCAACATGAACAGGAACATTAACACTCAATTTACCTGCTGACATTAGTGTTGCATGTCAGTACTGTCACTTATATGCATACAGCAGAAGGGCAAGATACATTAAGACGACTCTTTAAAATGGAATAAGGTTCTCTGTTTCCCTATCAAATATTGCTAACTGATTTAAACTAATAATATTTCACAACCAATTCAATGTACTTTTTCTCTCCTGCCACTTCCTGAGTGGTCCACATGGTTTTAAGGTGATGCTTTAGTCTGACAACAAAAAATACCTTGTGAGTGTGGTTTTTTAATGACTTTTTACTTCAGCCATATCCTGACCGCACACATATTGCAGAGGATATCTATTTGGCCCTTGACCCCCCAAAAAAATGCCTGGGTAGTGGGCAGTGCCACCAGGGTTATTAAGAATAGCTGTGGGCCAGCTCTGCTGCCCATCAGTGAAGCACAATAGGTGCAGGAGTCCTGACATCTGGCATGCTTGATGAAGTCTGTCACTCAAAGCATAGGGACAGAGGTTTGTCTGCCTTTCACTGGGACAGGCATGTTGCAGCAGCCTCTATGAAGGCTTCTCAAATTTTGCTCTTCAAGGTATACCAAAGTGTGATAGTTTCTTTTGGTGCAGTTTTCAGCTAAGAAGAACATAAGCAGCCCTCGCTCAGTTGACTGCAAACCCCCTTTGAACAGAAAATTTTGTTTCACAATATACACATGTGGGGTGGCAGAAGGATCTATTGTATTGCATGAGTAACAGTAATTATAAGTTTGTTTCCAAAAGAATGGATAACTGTTTATGAACCAGTAGCCAAAACTAGATGCAACCATGCAATTCATAGCTAACTAGGTAATCCATCAGCACTTAGGCTCCAGCTTAGAAAAATGTTTTGAGTACCAGCTTGACTTTAAGTATATGGTTATATACATTGATTTCAGTGGGGCTAACACATATGCCTAGAGCTATGTGTGACTGGAACTGTGTGTGATTAAGTGCACCACTGAAAGAGTATCATTAGAAAAACCTCTAAATTTTAGCTGTATTATTTTGTCTGGGGATAAATATAAGAACAGCTCTGCCTTGGCTGGCCCTGTTTCTTTTTGGTGTAGTATATAAGCAAGATTCTATTACTCTGCAATATTGATGGCCAACACATAGGTGATAACATTCCCAGCACATTATAAAATTTAAAACGGATCTTTTCCTCTGCTGTGATGGTGTTTGTTTTTTTTTCAGTTTTACTTCCCAGAATCTTCTAGAAACAATAATATTGATCCTGTGTGTTCAAACTGTACAGGGAAGAGGAACCTACACAGTTGCCTGATTTCTTACTTCGTTCTTCTCTGCTGCCCTTCATTGCCTGTGTTTTTTCCTACGCTCAGGAGTGAATATACTTTCCTTCAGAGTTTCAGCATATTCTGCTGTCACATTCTCCTGCTTTGAGATCTTTTGTTCTAATACTCTTGACATTTAAGCTGGGCACTTTAAAGGTTCTTTCTCTTTACTTTATTCTATGATTTATTGATTACTTCCAGCGTCTGTTTCCTTAAGCCTATTTCCTTTCAAGTTTTCTCACCCTTCCCACTTGGTTTTTCATCTCTCAGTACAAATAATGCTTCACAATTCCAGCTTTAAAGCCACCACTACGGCACAAATTTTTCTCCCATTGGCTTGGCATAGCAGCATTTTTCATTACCCATGGAGGCCCAAAGGCATTGTAAATGATTACGGGGGTCATTGTTACTGATGAATGTGTCACAGCCACACATTTACAAAGAGCCTGCTGAGCCGAACTGTCCTTTGCAAGTGGTCCCCGTAGAAGTTTTAGGCACTACTCACAGATCAAGGGACTGCTCAGTGTGGGAAAGCGACACTCCAAACTGAGACTCAAGTCAGCATTGTATGGGGAGAAGACCCCTTTGCAAAGGCTGAGCAATGCTGGCTGTCTGACTTTATACCAGAATAGCTATGATGCCGGATGGGATGAGGGAGCTTGCCAGCAGTTTAGGATTATTGTGCCTACATATTGTGGTGCAAATTCTGTGCTAATTGCTACCTGGTGGGAGCCACACAGTTGGTGACAGAGTGGCTGTGTGTGTGCTCCCATCTGCACTTCTGCAAGGTACTCTTTTGTTCTTGTGTTGCTCACCATGCAGTAGCCAACTATAAAAGGAGGCTTCCATTCGCCAGAAAGACCAGTCTGGCATAAGAAATTCAGCAGGAGCTGTATTAGGTGTGGGTCTCTATGAGTCTTGAACTGAAGTTACCTAATTTTGTTGCATCCCCACTTCCCTGCCGTGATGTTGACATAATATTTGTGTCCACCATGACACCTTGCAGTGATTCCAACTATATGAATAATTTTGAAATCATCAGATGGGAAAGCCTAGAATGAAGCAAAGCATTACTACCGTGAGGCCAAACCCTATGCAAGGCTTTGATTAGCCTTCCTTCTCTGTCTCCGGCTCTCTTATGGGAAGGCACCAGAAGGGACTATTGTCTTTCTCATGTCAGTGTTCCCGTCATGAACTGAGTGACACAATGACACACTAGGCCCTTTTATTTCTCTTCTGTGCCCAAGGTAGTACAATGATTTCCTGCTGTACATATGCAGCAGGAAGACATTAGGCATTAAGGGGAAAATTGCCCAAGGTAACAGCTGGATTGCGTACAGTATGGTGCTGAGTTTGGAGGGGCACTTTTGCCCACTTGCAACACCACACAAGGAGACTGTGAACCAGCCTGTAACCAATACACGCATCTAAAGCATACTCTAGTCAATTAGCCAGTGATTTTTCTGTCAGTCAGGATTCTGTGCAAGTGAAGAGATACCAAGGATGTAAAAAATGATTGAACTCAGATGAAATCTACCTCCTGCTTGGGTTCTAAAGTAAATAAAGACTTTTTACTATTAAAAAAGGGCATTGTTCTTTATGTTTTACCATTTCAATACAGATGAATAATTAAATTGCCAATAAAATTTTATGAGAAAGGAAATTCTTGCTAGAAATTTTATCTCAGAATATTGATTTTGCTACTGTGAAAAAATTGCTCTCTAAAAGTTAATAATTAAAAGCAAGCAAGGATAGACTTTTAATTGATTTAGCTTAAAATCTTGTAACTTATAGAATTTGGTAAGATTATACTTTGAAAGAAAGAGGTAACTTGCTGGTTTTTCTACATTCAGATGTCTGTAAGAAGATTTTAAGTGGTGAAAAGTTGGTCTTAGGTACAAGTTAGTTTATGAACACAAATCTTTATTAATCTGTGAGTTGAGATGACTAAATCACTGGCCTGTGGTTTGGCTGTCACAATATCTGATGCACATAAAAGCAGGATGTTACTCTGGTTCATTTTACATACAGCTCACCAAAGGGGTTTGTGTTCCTAGAGACTTGAACTACATTTTACTTTATGCTCAAAACTCAGCCGAAAATGATACAGCCAAAGACTGAGAAATGTCTAATTTCTAATAACTATACTTTCATTAACACCAGAAATTTGGCAGTTATGCTTCTGGTAAGCAAATGGATTTTACCAAACCCAAATATTAGTAAAAAATACTTCTGCTGTGGTTTTGTACATATGTATGTGAGTATCCACATATGCACATGTATATTATACACACGACCTTGCCTTTCTTTTATGTAACCATACAGTGACATTTTCTGGGGAATAGGAGGCGGAACAAGCAACTAAGACAGGACTGTGTTTTTTATTTTTAAAGCAGTGGGAATAATATTTGTCAACTGTGTGCCTAGAAATATTGTAGAAAGAACCTTCAGCAAGTTCCCATAGATTTTCTCATTTCAGAGTCTACACAAAAGGCAGCAAAAAAAAAAGTAGCCATGATATTTCATAATGATATATTCTCCTTGTATAAGAGGTATTTTAGCTTTTTTACAGAAGCTCTTGCTTTGTTTCTTCCAGGTTGCCTGGAGAAGTGCCTCAAAGCAACGAGAGACATGTTCCACTTCCTTAGGGCTTTAATATGATTCATGGGACCCCAGTGCTCTGTCAGTTCGAGAGGCACAATACATGTGATGGATTCTGTGTTGGACCTCTACGTGTCAGAGTGATGCTCTTACATGGGTTTTAACAGTGTTATCCTCAGATGAATTCAAGTGAGGCAAGCTCAGGAGTTGACAAGCACAAATAAATCTCCAAGTGATGTCCTGGTAGTTTGTGTGTGTCCCTCCTTAATTTTATTTTGGGAGTGGCTACTGTCTTGTGCTGTTGTGGCTTTGTTTTCTAAACCCACAGATGCCTGCCGGCTGCTGGATATTCAGAAGCAGAGAGTCACTTTGGGTTCTTTCCCGTAAGCCACGTCCCCAAGAAAGTTCTCACACATAGAAAAGAAATTCAGGACAACAAAGAGATATCAGTGAAAAGGTTCTTTTAGAGTAGAAATTTGGTGGAGATTAAAATGGGGCAAAAGTTCAAATGAGAACGAGCCACTGCCAAGCAAGCAAGACTCTTGGCAAAAAAGAAGGAAAAGAAACATTGGTTTAAAAGGCAAGTAACCATGGCGAGGCAACAGCTCAATGCTAGAATCTGGTTAAGAACTAATATCACACAGAGCTGTGATTGTTTATTCAGGGCTAGCCCATGGGAGAACAGTTGTCTCCAATGAGTGTTCTCACAGCTTGGATCCAAAATTATAACTGCATTTTTTTTAAAGCATCCAGCACTTCTTCACTACCCATTTTCTGTTAGACAAAAGAAAAAGAAAGTACAAAGTTTTTTCTCAGTGTCCCTTGTGTGTTTAAGGCACAGCTTTACATATGGAAAGGCATTTCATGTCAGCTGTTGAACCAGTAACATGCTATTCTGCAGCAGTTGCCAGTGGAAACTGTTGATACATTTTCAGTACCTCTCCCAAGTTTCAGAAGAAACTGGAAGCAGCGTGTGGTTTAGCGATGTTTTGTTTGTGTGGGTTTTTGGAGGGTGAGAGAAGAGGTCTTGCACCCCTGAGTTGCATTACTGCAGTTGCGACACAAAGCAGCTAATGGACTGTGGGAGCTAACAGCTGTGGAATTAGGTTTAGGCATGAAATAAAAATAATGGCAGCTTTGATACAAGTAATAATTTACTAAAGATGTTTTGTGGCTATCAGCAAACTCACAACATATGCACACATCCATACACCTGCTTAAGTTGTGCACCTGTTGTCCTACAAATAAATCAAAAGGGGAAAATGGAAGCTTCCAATGTTCTGTTATAAATAAAAGATGATTAATTCCATTATAGTGACAAACAGGTATTGGCAGCACACAGAAAGAATAGAAGATTGTCATCTAATTTGTGCTTTTGTTTCAACATCTAGATGAGCTTGGAATACATATACATTGCTAGAGAGCCCAGCTGCAGCCCAGCAGATGAGAAAGAGAGAGCAGGTCAAATTCATCTCTCGCTGTAAGTCAAAAGTAGCTCAACCAAAACAGGAATTTTCATGGAAATGAACACAATCTGATTTTTCTACAAACTGGAGGATTTTATCATGCTATTTTATTGCTCAGGGCTTCTTGTGGTAAACTAAGACACAGTGGTCTGTACTGGGTCTGCAGGTCTCAACCCTTCTGGGAACCTGACTTTGCAGCTATTCTTTTGAGACATAGGTCTGCATGGAAGGTGTCTTTCTGGAATTAGCATGCACATCCTTAAAAAGAAATAAATCACCACTTTTGCACTTTGTGGAATCATTTACACATGTGCAGAGGGTAACTTTGAATATTGCTGGAGTCTTTGGTCTCTTCAAGTCAACAGGGCACATGAAAATTGCTGTGTAGACAACTTCAAAGCTCCCGTTTACCCACAGACTAATTAAAATTTCGGCAATAGAAGCACAATATCTTTGAACTTTCCTACTTCAGAGTTGGCTAAGCTTGCTGTCAAGGTGATTTTGAAATATTTTCTTTCTTAAAGCTAAACTATTTCCCTTGCCTCTCTCCTGTCCTTCTCCTCTGCCCATCCACCTCACACCTTTGGATGCACTCCATTCCTCTCTATCAAGGCATCTAACTGCCTCTGGAATTGCTCTTCTGGATACAGACTCCCTGGTAGGCAAATCAACTTTATATCTATGCCATTCCTTGTTTTATGAGGCAAGACACCTATTCTGAGGTACAACTTATTTCAGTGTGTTTATGACATCTGAAGTGTGTTTTGCCCACTCTTGAGTGAATGTAGCATAAATTAGGGGTAGAAAGACTAAGAGTTCTGTGTCTGATATGGCTGCATTTTCCCCATGTCTTTGCATTTCCAAGGAGTAACTCCCCAAACTCATAGCTGCCACTGTATCAAGCCAAACTGCTGCAGCACTTTAGAGAGATATGAACAGTCTTCTATTCAGTTTTTTTCTTTGCCTGTCATCTGAAGTGAAATCGCTAACAGCAGAAGCCCTTGATCAGTCTTTCTGTATGGAAAAATCATAACCTTGTCTTTTTGTGGTGCTCTGCATCCCACCTGCACTGTGCTAAGCTCCTAATGTCAGACTCTGTATCTCCAGCACATCAGTGGAGCTGCACAGGAAGACCAGAATTTGGCACCTTGGTTTTAGCTAGTTAAGAGCTTGGAGTTCTTCAGTAGTACAGAGGCTTTACATTTATTTTTATTATTATATGTGTTTGTCGGGGGGAAGATTAGGAATGACCCCATTTGACGCTACATTCCTGTGCAGGGTAAAATCTGCTCTCAGATTCTTTCTGCATATTTCTGATCTGTCATGAACATCTCTGTGCTGTCTTTCATATTCACAGCCTGATCCAAAGGGCACTGAGTCCCTCACTGCACAGACCCATCACTGCTATAAACAGGAGCTTGTACAGAAATCAAGAGACAATCCAAAGCATATGTGAAAGTGAACTCGGCCACTGTTAGTGCATATCTTAAGTCTGCTAAAGAGGAAGATATGTTCCACTTTTGTGTTATTGTTCTTTCCTTGGTTGACAGTGAAAATCTTTGGATTCTGCCGTATGGAGTGAGGACACATTGTCACTCTTCCTTGATAATTTTTGCCTTATTCACCACTGTCAGGAGCTCACAATCCAAATGACTCATGTTATGTGAGCAAATATTGCCTTAGTTTGAATTATTTTATTTTTGTTGCAATCACCTTTGAATGTTACTATAGTAATATCTCTGGTTTTCCTTGTCAAGGAACTGTCACAGACAATTTCATAAACATTTTATCTAGCTACAGTGCAAGGAAAACGATGCACTTATCTTACTATTATGCTTGCCTGTAAATAAACAGGGTATTTTAAATGGATAGCATATAGTTGCATAATAAGGAAAGAATACAAAGATGCCAGAATCAAAGAGGTTAAAAATTAGAAAATAATAAAATTAAAGTTGAGATTATCTCCCTTGCTCAACTTTTGCCCAAAACTCTACCTCATCTCACTCATTCCTTTTCTTTCTGGGCATGAATAGTTGG
The DNA here is from genome assembly GCA_035583135.1 of Lophotriccus pileatus. Classification (NCBI taxonomy): domain Eukaryota; kingdom Metazoa; phylum Chordata; class Aves; order Passeriformes; family Tyrannidae; genus Lophotriccus; species Lophotriccus pileatus. Next base: position 60,514,445 of record JAWWES010000081.1, on the reverse strand, counting down.
AGAAATGGGAACTGAAACAAAAAATTCCCTGGCTTTGTACTCCAGTGGCAGTAACACACTATTCTTTAGCCACTGCAAGGAAGGAGTAGGTTGCACTGTTTCCTGGAACATGACAAGTCACTTGATAGCATGATCCTATAATTTAGTCTCTAGGCATGAAAGAATGAAGTATCCTCACTGGAAGGGTTTGAAAGTGGGATTCTTCAGATACTTCAGTTGCTAAGCTTCAAAAAGTCTTCTTCAGGCATGGACATATGGTGATTTTCATTTACACGCACACACACACACACATATAATTTGCCACATTTGAGAAAAATGTCCACTAAAATGGCAAAGAATCATATGCACAGAAACATCCTGAAAGCAGATACTCACTTTCAAGTAGCATAGTGTTAGGACATCTTAATGAAGGCAGCCTGATTTTTCGTTTTCCAAACAAATAATTTTCCTTGATTTCAATATCAACCTAAAAAAAAAAAAAAAAAGAGTGAAATACTTTGATTGAACTTCTCCCAGTTCCTTACCTTTGGATAGATAACAGGAAAAGAAAAATATTCACTTTAAAGATTTGGTTTAAACAATTAAATTTGGCAAAGTTTTGAGAACATAAGAACAGGGTGTTCAATGGTAAGAGCTTCAGGGTAGGAACTGGGACCTCTGTGTTCTCTAAAGCACACAGGGAAACTGGGTCCTATGTGTCCATTAATGTTTACATACACCTCTCTCCCGTCAACAATAACATCCTGCACTGAACAGCTTGCCTGTCACTCTCTCGTGTGTGGCTTGGTGCATGCTGTATGGGTTGGCTTCCTCATCTCACACTGGTTGTCTAAGTGTGTCTTTTTTTGAAATTCAAGAGTTAGCTCAAAGCACCTGAGGAGGGGTAGATTTGTGAGCCCCTCTCCACAGATTGACACGTGTGCAGTGACACACACCCAGAGGGACAATTCAACATCCCTACAGTGTCTAGCAGGAATTCCTCTTTCTTCTCCTCACTGACCCCCTTGGGTTTCCTGCTGCCAATTCTCCTCACCGGAAGAATGTGAGAGCCAATTATAATGTCAGAGGTTACAGGAGAAGATGCTGGCTGCTGCTGTATGAGCCAAGTGTCCAAGTTTCTGTTTAAGCAACAGGATTTGACAAAAAGTGAACACAGTTTTTTTTCTGAGCCTGAGATGAACTAGGGAACCATCCACAGTCCCCTAAGAGTAGAGACTCAGCAGAGTTTCAGTAGGCATGTTGAAGTCTGGCCCTGTCCTGGGAAAGTGACCTCTTTTCGCAGTGAGTAGGATTTCTCCACTGAAAAAATTCCTGAACAAATTAGTGTCTCTTTAAAAGAGGTTGAAAGCACAGGCCAACCAGGAGAAGACACAGTATTCCCCATGTTGAGTGAGATTGCCATGGCAGAGTCCCGCTGCTAGAGTCACATTTTTCTGCTGCTGTACCATATGCTTCCCAGAAAGGTCTGTTATTTAAGTTTCCTTATATATCTCTCAGAAAAGGGTGCTGTTGGGTAACAAAAATCTGTCCATTTCTTTATGGCTTGATCAATGGTAGACCAAAGACGAGGATTATTGCATGGATGGATGTTTTGTCAGGGTCATGAACCAGCCCACACAGATTAATTTTATAGTTTAGACTTCCTGTGGTTGCCATTTTATCAGTCACTGTAAGCAGCCAACAGGCTCTCATTTCATCTCTGAAGAATGAAGCATTTTAAATGATGAAATGGTATTAGAAACTTGGCATAGCTGTCGGATAAAATCTTTAAAAAAGAATGTGCCTGTACCTTATGCATACACAAACAAATGTCCATAATTGGCTTTAGACAAAGAGTGAAGGAAGGACTAGTATGGAAAGCTGCAGGACAACTGCCAGGGAGTTTACAAGTACTAGCTGGAGTCTATGGAGTAAAGAGAGGATAAAACATGATGGTACATGATGGGATGTTGCACAAAAGGAAAAGAAATTAGAGAAGGGAATAGTGAAAAGAGAAGTTGGAAGAAAAGAGAACCACTGGAGAAGGGAGAAGAGAGCAGCAGGCAGCAGAGGCAATGGAATTTATTAAAAAATATAGAGATTAACAAGTACAGGAAGGAAATATTTTAACACTGTAGGAGGATAAGCTTGCAGGCAACTTCTGTTTATTTCCTTGGACAGAAGTAGGCCCTCATGCTTTATAGAACAAGCAAAGCTGTCTCTGCTGGCAAATCTTATGCCAGCTAACTGAACTTTCTCCTTCAGATGCAACCATTATTTATTTGTGTAACCATGGCTGACCTCCCTGTCATGCAGGATGAGCATGATTGGAAGCACTTTGTGAAAGTCACTTTCAATGAGACAAAGTTCCAACACCTAGGGTCAAGAGACCAGTCTGAAACATTTTCCTGAACAGTTTAACCTCACTTTTTTTTTTTTTTAAACAAAAATGTGTTTTTAAAGAGGAATCTACTAGTGTTTCACTTAGTAGGTCTGAATTGAGGCCGTATTCAAGATATCTGCAGGGCTGTATTTGCAGAGTTTTATCACCAGCGAACAATACTCAGTAGGCTCACAGTATAAAATAAACACTTATTATTTCCCATCTGTTTTGCCATTTAGCATTTGTCCATCATACACTGACACTTCAAGCTGGCTTAGTGTGACAGAGTAGGATTGGTCACATCCTCAGTCAGAGCTCAGGCTCACGATCCTGGGCTGAAGCTGCAGATCAAATCCGCACTAAACACTTATTTTGTCATAACAGCCTGGTGGCCACTGGAAATCTCTTCTTTCTTTTTTTCTTTCTTTGCTCAGTTTTCCTGTGGCCACAGGTCCACATCATAATAAGGAAGGAAGGACATGCTCTCATTTAAGAATTTCCATGAAAGCAGAGACATAAAGGAGAAAATCCTACAAAGTGGACAACATGCCATTCAGAAGGCAGCAAGCCCATTACAAGTCTGTAACAGGCAGAAGAAAACCTGTGCAAGATCATTGGGCACCTTCTTCTGGTGAAGAGATAGAAAATGCCTATCCTTCAGTCTCTATCACTGCCTGGCTGCCATGGGAGTTCCTCTGAGCTGTAAGAAATCCTTATAACAAATCATGATCACATCACTTTAATTTATGCAACCAGCAAGGATGCAGAATTACGAGGCAAATATGTAGAAAAACCCCACCCATCTCCCTCAGGGAAGGTTGCATGTAAAGACCTATAGCAAAGTCAAGGTTTCCAGAATAACTCACCTTCATAAGAAAACTAAAGAATTTAGATAGTTGGTTCCCCCAATACCACCATCACTAAATACTGCTTGTATTTAGTCTAAAGCTCCTTCAGCCAGGGGTACCACAGAGTATAAGAGGAATATGCCCATTCAGTTGACAGATGCAGAATCAAGCCTTGGATTTCCCTGGATCCAGATACTTTAAGGATTTTTAATTTAGTAGTTTCCACTGAATTAAGAATTGATGAAGTTTCCTTCCACTGCAGTAGCTGGAAAGTGCTGTTGCCAAAATACCTGCTACTGTGCAAGTATGGAAAACCTGATGCTTTCTTGAGGTGTATTAAGGAGCTACAGACCTTTGAAATGTGAGTTGCAAGAAATCTAATTAATAGGTAAGGCACACACTGTGTTAAAAACAAAGAAGGTGTTATAAGATGGATAAAAAACTTGTTCTCTTGGACTAAGAGGCCTCAATAACTAATCAAGGCCACTGGAGGCACTTTCATAGGTCAGACAGGGCTATTTCAGGGAGCAAAGCTGCACATTAAGTTGTCCTGATAGTGCTTCTCAGCACCAACCTAAGTACATGTACAAGCACTGTACACCTAAGTACATGACTCCATGCGTCTGTTCCCTGTTGCAACAGCACACTCCTTAATAAAATAGGGTAACAGAGGCTTCATTTATTCACCTTTTGCAACATCTTTGAGATTACAGAATCACAGAAGGGTTGAGGTTGGCAGAGACCTTTGGAGGTCATCTTGTCCGACCTCCCTGCTCAAACAGGGCTGTGGCTCAGATGCTCAGATGGCGGGGACTATACAGTAAGCTAAATTGGTTTTATCTAATCACAGTTTTCAAATAGGAAATAGTTCAGGTGGAGGCTCATTGTTCTTGAAATGCAGATGAACACATGCCATCCTCTCCCCCTCCCGCCTCCACTCAGACCCAAAACTGGTATCAAAATTGGCAGTTGCCTTTATATTTTTCTTTTGTTCTCCATTCATGAACAACACGGTTAACAATGACTTTGAGAGAGAAAAGATATGAAAACACTAAATATCACATTTCATCAGATGAACGAGCACTCTCTACCTTCACATTTTAAAGTACTTCGGACCAGCTTCGTTAGAAAGGGTTAATCCTTGAGCCCAGAGACCAAAAGCTAACTCACTCCCACCTCACTCTATCCCCATCCACAGAAGAGTGGGAGTGCAGATGTCAAGGATGGAGGGTGCCCAGGAGGAGCACCCCAGTCTCTGGTCCCATCCCAGATGGTGCCCATGCCACTTGCCACTCCTGAGCCATGCTCAGCTTGGTCTGACCAAGGAGGAAGCCAGCACTGCAGCAGCATGGGCAGAAGTGTTCGTGCTTCTTCTGGTACCATCAAAGACACCCAACTGCCACAAAGCCTGCTTTCTGTGGAAGCTCAGTGAGCTGTGGAGAGAAAGTAATTTCAGGCTCTGACAGACTCCCTCGGCCCATGAACTGTATGGTGGAGGCCAGGCTGGTGGGACCACCCTGTCCTTGTGCCTTGTCTGCATGCTGGCAGCAGGAGTGCTTTGCTTGGGTTGGGACCCTGCACAGGGTCACAGGGCTAGCAGCCATCTCAGATCACCCACATCCTAAATCATTCAAGGCTGGTTCTCTCCCTCTCACACAGTAACTAGATTGATAGATTGAGATTTAATTAAAAATGATCAGCTACTGCAAGGACAGGCTTTTTCATTTTTTTTTTTTTTCTTTCCCCAGGCACTTGGTTTGCATGTTTACTGTGCTAAAAACAGTTACGAGCAATCTGGATAGCCCTCTGTTAGCTGTGATGAAAACATTCTCCAGTATATCTGACGGTGCCTGCCACTGAAGAGGCCCAAGAAACACTGCAGCTCGACGGGGAATAAGCCTTGCTTTCTAAAATGACACATTGAAGACCCGATGCTGGCTTTCACCTGGGGTCAGTGCTGTGACACCATCCCTGGTAGGGACTCTGGCTTGTTCATGGTGAGGTCCCTTTGATGATTCTGACAGCCATGACACAGACATTGATGCCTGTGGGCAGCAGTGGGTTACACCCTGTGCCCATCTTTCCTCCATCACAACATGCTGCTCACAGAGCTGTGTTAGACATGGATGTGGATGGCATGGAGCTCGCAGTCAGGGCCTGATGCTCCTGGGGGTAACTGCCGCATTCAGCAAGGAGAATAATGTGACTCCTTATGATCCCTCGCCTTCAGTGAGCTTGGGCATGCAAAAACAAGCTTTACCCAAAATCTTTGCAGAAATATTAGCCTGGAAGCAGACTGGGTTAGGACACAGTAGCAGCTCAGAACTCTAAAACCAGATGTGCCCTTTGCCTCAGAAATGACTGACTCTCCCGCAGGACACAGCTGAGGACCACTGCCCATTCAGCAGCAATGTGGTGCCATGGCCATGGCCAGCTCTTCTTCACCTCACTTCACTCTACAGGGCAGCTCGCTGCACCTTGTTCCAGAGGCAGTTACAAAAGCCCTTTCCCTGGCTGCAAAGCTGTTTTCTGCTCCTGCATGCCACTGCTCATTCCCACACTCATCCTGCAGTTCATGATCTTCACTTTTGCACCAGTCTTCGGCCATCTGCATGCTGGGTCAGTGTTAAAAAATCCTCAGTAAAGAATTGCATTGACCTCAGTGGTCAAAGGGAAGCATTTCTGCAAGCAGGGCTGGCAAAAAGAAGAGAAAGTTCATCTCTCCCTTTTAGTGATAGGGAATCCATGTATTACCAACTCAGTGCTCCCAAAAGTCCTTCTGGTTTACTTACATACCTCTGCCGAAAATGCAAAAAATTGTCCTTCCTTCCTACCTAACACACAGTATGAACATACATGCACACACACACACACACAAATATAAACATTCAGTTAATCTCATGGTTAGGAATATTTTTTAGGGGCTAGTGAACTGTAGTGAGTCAGAGCATTCCCAAAGCAAAGCTGCTTTATTACCAATTTTTAAAATGCCTATGTCCATCATTATCAAAAACTTAAATACCCATGTTCAGCAGCATTCTGCTGGTACTTAGATTATGAGTCACTGGGTAATTTAGCCCTGCGAGTGAGATTGTAAACTGTTCTCCCCCTGCCTTTTCCAGAGAGGAGTTGCCAGTGGGGGATCTTCATTAATATTCACTGTAATGTACATCTGTTTGCCCCCTCAGCCACTGTATGAAAATACACAAGGAGGGGGGAAGGGCAGAGGGAGAGCTTCAAAATGTTTGTAGCTAAGGCAGGAGCCAGGGATGCACCCCAGCTGTGTCTGTCAGTCTGACAAGGACAGCAAACATTTACTATCTCTGTGAGCCATTCTTTGTGGCTTTATAAGCATTGAGGCATTTGAAGTAAGAAAGGCACCAACTCTGGCTGAGGAATAATAGCAGAGCTCAGGTTGATAATGCTGTTCCAACCGTTCAGTGCTAGGGCTGGATCTTGGGTGTGGATGCAAGTGACCCACTTAAGATTTTTTGTTGCTGTGGTTCAGAAAACCTCACCATCTACCTTCTGTCCCATTGAGACTCAGCTACAACAGAGTCATACTTCATATTCATCTATAGGAACATCTGGCCCATGTCTAACATTTAATTTCCACACCATTAGAGTCAAACAATACGTGTACATCAGTAGATAATGTAATGCATTATCACGCAAGGCAGAGAGCAGCAATTTATTAGCCTAATTTAAAATAGCCTTCAGCAAAAAATAGTGCATCTTAATTCATGGATCTGAAAGGAATGACATATTTTCCTGTAAAATGCAAAGGTATGAACAGAGACATGCTTTTCCACAGTGGTGCATATATTATTTCTTTTTCTTGTAAATCCTTTAAAAGATGAAATATCAGTTCTTGGTCCAAAAAGAAAAAAAAAAAAAAAGAGAATAAAGGAAAAGTTCAAAACCAAGGTACATCCATAATAATACAAAAGGAGAGATCTTACCAAGGGGACAAAAGAGAAAAATCTGCCCCAGAACACAAGCAAAAGTGACCTTTCCTTTACAGTGAAGTTGTGATCTGAATGAGAAGATCACTCACACTTTCCAAGCTCATATTTCAACAAATCCAGGCACCTCAAGTGCACGTCAAGCATTTCCTCCCCCTTTTTTTAATCTATTTCTTTAATCTGTCTTTTCCAATAAGGAACATTCTCTAGATAGGACCAAAAATATCAAAACAAATTAGAAACCTTTGTCGACCTAGCAAAATGAGTCACTTTTCACAAGCCTTTGATTAAAGGCCGTAACTTCCTTCTAGCGGGAAATTAACTTCCCAAATGGCAGAGCAACACCAGGCTTACGTGACACCCAAAGTTCAGTTCTCTCACTTCTGGTTAATAAATACATCATGGGCTCTGACAATACTGCTCAGCTCCTATCTCTAACGTACCCAAAGTTTACAGCTGTCTGAAGCTGAGATTTGCATTTGGCAGCATTTCTGACTAACCTATTTTTATTTTATCATCAACATGCCATCGAAAAAATACATAAGCAAGGTCCTTGGAGCAAATACTAAGCCAATAAATCCTGAATTGTTTTTCTCACAGTGGAACTACTGCTAGGAGAAGTAGGGGGTTGCCATGTTGCACTTGGGGTACAGCCTGGAGGTGGGAGAGTGCCCACTCCCTCAGCAGCACTTTAGAAGAAACCAGAATTTTGTGGGCAGCTCAGTCCTGCTGGCACATGTCAGGTGCTTTGAGAGCTTCTTGGTAGACTTAGGTACGATAAGCCATAGTTTTGGATTTGAACAGTTTGAGCCCTGCTGAAACTGAAACCATGCAATATTCAAAGCAGAACTTTTAGATGACGAGGAAACATTTTTAGGTAAAAATGCTTATCTCAAATGTCTGTGTCAGTTCCACCCTTGTTTGGCAGCGCCTGAATGGGGATTACCAAGATCTCAGCTGTGGACTTTGCCCCAGACAACATATAAATGAAAATTCCAAACAAAAGAAGCCTTAATGTTAGTGATTCTTTTGGCATATGGACAGTTATCTCTGCTTTATCATGATGAAGTGGTCCTTTCAAGTGGGCTTCCACAGAATAGCACAGGGAGGATTGGTCATGTGATTTATAAACATTAAAACACAGAGAAGAAAGAAAGAAATGTCAGAAATCCCAGGTTCATGTGAGAGCTCTTCAGGTCAGACAGGGGCAGGACCTGCCTGCACACTATCTACAATATCACAACTGTACTGAGGCCAAGTGGCTGGGCTGGGAGGGGAAGGATGACAATGTATGAACACACTGCATTCAGCTCAAGTACAGTCTGACAGTGACTCTGGGAGAGAGTTGCAAGTGCCAAGGACAATGAAACTGGAGATACAGCCCCATGCTGAGCACCCCACAGCAAAACTGTGACAATAGCATGCCTATTAGCAGTGGAAAGGGGAATTCTGGAGCTGAAGCTGAAAAACTGATGTGTTTGACTGAATTAAACAATTGTTTAATGAGAGAGTTTCCTGCTTGGAGAAGGGCTGGTATTCTTGTACTTATAAAATATTCTGCTACTGACTTAAAACATGAAAAAGGGGAACAGCCAGGATACAAAATCCAGGCAGGTGAGCCGGCTCTGCAATCGAATATATCACTGATCTTCTGAAAAGTACTATAAAAGCAGAAGGTCTAGGAAATTTAGAAAGAGTCACACCTGACACATGTCAACAGATAGAAAAAATCTTACACCGAACAAAAGTCATCTCATCCAAATGGCTGGTGTACTGGAAGGCTTCATCTGGATGGTTCACTAGCTGGTTGCGATACATCACCATGGTTTAGAGTGGGTGGGGTGGGGGTGCAATGTATTAAAGTAATGAATGGTGGCACATTAGCAAAAGATTTTGGCTACCCATCTCAGCTGGAAGAGAAGGGGAGAATCTTCTGTCCACCTGACTCCATGGTATATGAAGTGACCTGGAATAAAACTGGTGTATCTTACCTGACGTTCTATTTACCATCTCTTCAATAAGAGGCATCAGAACATACTCTGCTGGCAAAGTTACTACTCTTGTAAGGATGCAGCTTGTGCTGAGATACCTGCATCTCTCTAGGAAGGAAATAAGACAAAGAAAAGGTGCTTGCATGAATGCTGCCTCAGGGCACCAGCAAGTTACGGGTTGGTGGGTTTTACAAGACTACTTACTATGCTATTCAATTAAAAAAAAGAGCAGTTACCATAGCAACACCCACATCTAATGGCTCTTATGCTACCTCTGAGATACAAAGCACCTTCTTACAGAGATACATTGACCAATACAGCATGTCGTGGGAAGTTTTATGCTTCTAGCGATGGTTTAAGGGGGAGAATGTGCGTTCCAATAACCAGACATATTTATATCCCCAGGTTGTAATATTAATTTATAACAAATTGTTTTCTTTCCTTGATATCTCTTTTCTTCTCATTACCATTTCTTTTCTAATAGCACCTCCATTTTTTTTTTCTTTCCTTCCCCCCAGATGGATGATACTTGATTAAGTACAGGATGAGATTTGCATATGGGAGCTCTGGGATATGTCCGGCAGTTAGGCGAGTCATATCTGTCCATAGATCTCATATCTAGGAAATGCTACCAGTTTATCACAGTTGAGCAGTCACAGCAGCTGAATGGAAGCCAGGGGCTAATAGGTGCTTGTGGAATTCAGTCAGACACTATTGGTGGTAAGAGATGGCTTTGATGTCCTGAAAAGGGATGGAAGGCAGAAATTTTTATTTCCCTTGCCCAGGAGGGAAAAGTGGGAAGGTGAGGTGGTGGTGTATCTTCCCCAGAATTGGAGATAAGGGTGTGGAAGTCTCCTTCTTGTCCTTCATTACAGGTGTGGTTGAATGGGAAAGAAATTACATGATCCCTTGACAATGGCAAGACCCAAGTTAACATCCTCACAGACATGCTGGAGCTGGAGAGCCACAGTCAGAAACAAGAGGAAGAGGGAATGAACAGCTGGGCCTCAGGATGTCCTCCTCACTTCTTGGCCCTCTCTATGGACATTTTATTTCTTCATGACAAGTCACAGAGGGCACATGCACTGTTCATGGAAGAGCAGGACACTGCAGCATGCTGCATCCCCCATCCCCAGCTGCTGCTTTAAATATATCCCTACCAAGTGGCACATTGCTGGACCACTTCACTTGGGCAGGACTGGCTGCTGTGGGGACCTTGGAAGGGTGAGGTGCAACACAAGACTCACAGAGCTGCTTGTCTTTTCCTGGGCAAAGCCCAGCTTGGGGTCTCTGGGTCTCACAGCTTGCATGCCACTTGAGCTCCTGCCGTGTCTCTGAAATGTAGGGTCAAAGCTGACAATTAGTTTCCAGAAACAAAATAAAGAAAATGAATCTCCAATAACCTCTGATTTTGAGTCTTCTAATTATCTAGCCAGCCCAGTAGGAGAGAAACAAAATGTTTGTCCTTCCTACACCAAATATTCCTTGTAAACCTAAACAAAAAAAAAGTCCAGAAAAAAAATCTACTGATTTAAAAAAAAAATATCTATAGATTAATCACAGTAATTACTATTTAGATATAAATTACCTGCAGAAACACAGGACACTGCTATTTTCTTACTGCAGCATCACTGAAAAATATCTTTCATTCAAATTACAAGACTGAGTATCAGTTCCATGTTATTTTTCCAGGAACAGAGGGCTCCATGTATTATTTGTGATGTTCCTAATTTTTAATTACCCCAAATTAAAACAATGGAATGATATATGATGAATGAAGCCAAGCATATGTTAAAAATGTCTAAACAGTTTTACCTGGGAAAATGAACAGAAACATAAATTGCTTGTAGTGCATATTTAAAAATTCAATAGCAAGCTAAAATTATAATTTGCATTAATGTATTCTGAAGTATGAATTATTAAGTGATTCACATTGGTACAACAAAAGCCAGTTTGGAGAACCTAGCTTTAGCCTGCAGCATTCCTCAGCAGCCTTATCTTCCCAGTCCCCTCTAAATAGTGCTAAGTATATAAAGAAGGTTCTTCTAATTGCAAAAATGTCTATAAAACACTTTATGAAAAAAAGGAAAACCTCTACATTTCCAAGCAGCTTTTTTAAAAAACAAAACACCTCTCAAACAAAAGGAATCCAAATATTCAATGCTATTCAAGTCTCCTTCCTTTTTTTAACCCCTTCTGTACTTTGCACTCTTGTAATTTTTTTTTTTGCTTTAATCCCAGTCATCATATAGGTGTTTGGGGGTTTTTTGTGTGTTTTTTTTTTGGTTGTTTTTTTTTTAATCCCTTCATTCTTTTCACAGACTTTCATTGTTTAGAGGTCAAGGAAACGACCTGCCAGAGGGAAGCATGGCAAGTGCCCGTGCCTGCAGTGCTGTGGAGCAGCTGGGGACAGTGGTGGGTGTGCAAACTGGACCCGGGGCCTGAGGCAGCATCCTGTAGGAGCACGAGGTGGTGGAATGAGGAGGTTTCCCCACCTGTGGGCCAGAGGCGCTGTCTTTCTTCTCTAGACAGCAGCAGAGGGGCAGGAGGGGTTGTGCAAGCTGGGAAGTCTGACTGAAACATCCAGTGCTTTATCCAGTGAAATCTTAGTTCGTGGAGTAATACTTCCTCCTCTGCATTGTGTGAGAAGGGGGAAACCTGTCAGCAAGATTTTCTGGGTCTAGGGCTTGGGCTTCATAACTCATAAAGTATCTCTTTCAGTCCAGCAGTTTAATTACCTCGGAAGCATCATTTCCTTGGATGGTAAGATTGACGCAGAAATAGACAACAGGTTAGCAAAGGCATACAGAGCTTTCGGCAGACTCCATAAAAGAG
>JAWWES010000081.1:60457685-60502344 GCA_035583135.1 Lophotriccus pileatus | reverse complement strand
CTTGTCTATCTCGCATTGGCCTTTTTAGCCACCAGCGCGCTTGTAGCAAGCGTGGGTAGAGCCCTTCCCAAATCTTCATTCGCAAAGCCTAGTCATGATGGAGTCCCAGGTCACTCTTGCACTCCTGTCCTTCTTCTGTTGTGATGAAGGTCAAGCAATGAGTTTGTGGAAGAGCCAAAGTTCTCACCCTGTATTCCCAGTGCTCTGCTTTCACTGTACAGACTTGATTTCCCAGAACACTTTCTTAGCTCCAGCTAACTTCAGTGAGAGGACTGTTGCGAAATACCTTTGTCTACTTAGGGCTCAGATGATGCTGCTTCTCAAAACAGTTCATAAATGCCAGATCTGTGATGGACGTTGTACAGCCCAAGTTTACAGAGTTCTTTCTGAACTGAGACACAAAGCTCAGTGTTTTGGAAATTGAATTTCTCTTCATGCCATGTGATTACAGACATATTCTGACTCACTATTTCCATTTCTCTTATGTATTAATAAAAAAGGAAAAAAAATGGTTGGAAAAAATTATCTCTGTAGCATTATTTCTATAAAAATTCATTTCACATGCGAAGTGTTACTCTGCTCTGGGAAAACTGACACCGAAGGACTTATGTGTAATTATGTGTATGTGTTGTGCATATACAAACACACACATACACAGCGCCTGATGAGCTATGCTAATAAAGAGACAAAAAGTGGATGTGACATTTACCCAATACAGTAAACATAGGTCAAAAAATAAATTGCCACGGGATCATTAGGAGCACAGTTATGCATGAATGGCTTTACGTGTCCAGCAGTCTTGCTCCTCCAGTACTTTGTCACCACACAAGCACTGTTAGGAACCCTGGTTCCCAGGAATAGTTTAATCCTGGTCTTCACACATTCAAAAGGGTTATAAACCCTGAATTTGAAGAGTTTCTTCTGCTTTTGTCAAATTTTTTAACCTGGCTGAATACTTTTGTTATATCCTTAGGTATCAGGTTCTTTAAAAAACCCCACACAACTCTGCTACGAACTTGGCCCCTGAGATCTCCTGGAGCAGTGAATAGATTAGCTACATACATGCAGGTAGAATAAATTGTCTGTCTTTCATTAGATTTGAATCTTCCAGTTTTCTATGTCTTTGAATTTCCCCATGTTCTGGTACCGGAGTCCCTCATGCTCACTGGGAGAGGAACAGGGAGGGCAGGAGCTGCTGAACAGGTACCCATTCATACAAAGCTCCCATGTTCCTGCCTAGGAGATCCCAGCCCAAAGTGCAGCTCTCAAGCTTGCCCAATGACTCTATGCTCTGTGTTGGTTGACCCAGCGAGACTGAACATCACTCAGATTTTATGGAGATGAAAATATGAACCACCTGAATTTCCAGGTGGCCAGGATATGCTTACAGTAGAAATGCAAGAGGAGTGTCTCTGGTGCACTTTGCCCACACTTGTTTCAGACATCCGTCTCACGTTTTACTGCTTGTCATAAGATGTGGTCCCTAGTCTGAAGCAAACATGGGTAAAATGACCTGGCTCCACCTATGCCTGAAGATGCATTTCCAGTTGAACACATGGGCCTCTGACAGAAGCTTCTAGCCACTGGTGGTTTGGAGTGGCCAGATCACCCCAGTTTCTCCACATGGAAGAAAACCAAGGCCAACAGTTCTCCCAAGTCATCCTATGCCTCATTTTTACCCGTATAAAACCATGTCCAGTGAAGGGGGTACCCCATCAATCATGGGGGCTGAGCTCCCTGCTTCACATTCCTTTCTGGCAAGATTTCCAGTGTCTTACCGGCCCAGTGAGCCTGGTGTGGAAAGAGTCCCTCTGGGGCATCTCACAGCTGGGTTTCAGTACCTCTCCCGTTCCATCTCTCTGCTGAGCCTCATGAACTGGGGCAGCAATTACTGCTCAGGCCCCTTCTTGGAGACTGCTTGCTCCCACCTGCCGAGCTCAGACGGGCAGTGGTGAGTCAGGGGCCATGCTTGCCCATTTCTCCACATTGTTTCACGTTCAGTTAAAAACAAAGCTGTCAGTAATTAACAAAACATGAGATATTTGAGAAACCAGATTTGTCAAGCTGCTATTTTAGCAAATCATAGTGGTGTTGCTGCCAAAATCATCACTTCTCTTCTCCTCTCTGCCCCCCCCCCTTCTCCAAAATCAGCTGTATGCTGTGAAATTGAAAAACTGTGTGTGCAGGAATAAAGTGAGGTTCAAAAAGAACTGTCATTTTTCGGTTTGTTACACTTCCAATGTAGAACATGCCATAAACAAAATTAAGGGCGCTGCCTACAAAATTCTTGCTTCTTTGAATTTTTCTTGTTGTCTGAGTAATAATAAACAAGCTGGTCCTAGCCGAACAAAACAATCACATACCATAGAGTTTTATTGAAAAAAAATAAAAGGTCTTTAAACAGAGGGAAATTCAGGCTGCCAGAGTTTTAGTAATTCATACAATCTGATTTGGAGGCCAGGAGTAAAGTACACAGATCCAAGGGCCCAGTCCAGTGCATTAACTGCTGGACTGCAGTGTTGTCACCTCCTCTGATGAGCTTCATTGCAGGATGGGCTCCCAACATCAGAAGTTATTACAGGCCCCATTCTGCACCACACTTATTTATTGTTTTAGGATGTGCATAACTCTTGTATCTCACAAACTTTAACTGGAACAGAAAGTTCTCACTCTCTCACCAGAGTTGCTCAGTATTAAACAAAACCCATTGAATCCTATTCTATATAAACCTTATTGTCTAGATATGTATGTGTTTAAAGAAGCTAAATATTCATCGGCTTTTAGGCTTTGTTCTGAGTTCAACCCTGCTAGGAAACGGCCTTGACATTTCTAAGAAATCAGGCAGAAGTCAGGCACTAGACAGAATGAGAATCCCTAGAATTTTGTTACAGGAACAAAGCTGTATGAGGTCAGGCATTAAATAGGGTGGAAAAAGCCATATTAAAATCCTGAGTCAAGACCTGTATGAGTCATCAGAAATTTTCTGTCTGACTTCTGTGGACCCTGGATCAGTCTGTGAAACAACATTATGATCTCACATGTCAGTATTCAAACTTCAGAATGTCAAAGTTAGGATATTTACACTGCCTCAAGGCATTTGGATTTGGTAGCATTATTCTTCGTATAACCCTTCTAATAGGAGACAACTTCTTTTAAAAGCCATGTAATAAATGTTGAAGAATAATTTATTACTGGGATGCTAATGTTAAACTCACTGATGTAATCGATTAGCACATCTTTGTTGACTCATTGTGACATTTTCTGAAGTGCTTAAACAGCTGAAGAATACAAACTAATTAAAATGAATTTACGTCCCTTCGACAAAAGGAGGCATTTTCAAAGATGTCCCATTAGGATTCCCTTTTCCCACTAGAAATGAGGGAGAAATGAGTATCAAGTTTCTAAAACTGGTTTGGGAAATCTCACCTTTAATTATTTCAATTTCTGTATTTTAGTATTTTTCCATTCCAATACATTTATGCAGGAACTGTCACTCCATCTTGCTCTTCTAACAGGTACTTTCACCAAACACAGCAATACTGCAATACTCACATAACCAAGATAACTCCTCCAGTACTGCAGCATCACACTTCTCAACATGTGAGACAACGTCTATCCAGGGATTTGATGGAATTTCTTGGAGTGCTTTAGCTTCTCTCTTGTCACTCTCCTCTTGCTAGTTGTCTCCTATCACAGACTGTCCCTTAAAGTTAAAATAGTCTGCCACCAGCTGTGAGTGCATACGTAGGCACAAAGTTGCCTTATGATTCTTAATAGTGACCCATCTTGTTTGAGGACTTTGCTGAGGATTTTTATTCTGTTGTGCCCTTTCATGGGAGCTATATACATTCAGTGTACCTGATGCACTGTTAATATGGGCATTAGCTTTTACAATTACTCTGACCTCTTCCTAGAGGCATATTTATAGGCATAACTATTTCATGCTAAGTAGAGCAGCTTCATGTCTTGAGGAAGCTTCTTTGCACCATTTCCAACAGTGCACGTGGGAGCACTAGGTTCTAGTGTTCCTTCAAAACTGGGTCTCTCATATCTCAAGATATTGGGTACGCAACCAATTTTCCCGTTATCTCCTCCCAGCACAAGCTCTCATATGGAATTTAGGTGTGGTCTGGTAGCTCCTATTTGATTGGGCTTTAATACCAGCTATTAAACACTGGGGAAACCCAGAGCTCGAGAAACACGCTAAACCTTTGGTTTGGGGAGGTAGGCCTCTAATGAGAAGCTCAACAGTTACATGGCTTAAAGGGTTTTGCAGGTCACCACAAGCAGAAGGGTGGCCACTGGAGGGCTGTAGGTACCTCCACAGTTAAGCAGGCAATTAAGGGTTGTAAGGAGAAAGTCCATGATGTTCAAAAACTGAAGTTAGACTGCTCAGAGTTGCTGTTTAAGCTGCTGCTGATCCACACCAAGATATTGTCTCTTCTAGCCCAGCCCCAGGCATGACTATGGGCTACCATGCCCATAGCACATCTCCAGGATTATACTCCAACCCAGTTAAGGCAAACCATTCTTGTTTATCCTTAACATTTTTGATAGGTTTTTGTTGTGGTTTATTTTTTACTTAGACCATTTTACCCATGTAGGGAGTGACAATGATACTGGCAGCAGATCTGAATTTAAGAGAAAAGGGAAGCAAAGGAAGACAACTGATGAACAGCTGAAAAGGGTCAGTGTTTGCTAATCTGTTAGTTCATATCAGCTGCAGCCAAAAGAGCTGGTTTACATCTGATTATAACCTTTGTCTTCTAGAGAGCTCTGAGTCCCTTGGTGCATCTTAGCAGTTTCAAGAAATTATCTGCTATCTGCATATCCTATATTGCTTAGGTATACAAGTAAGATATTCCTTACAGCCCCTCCATCAGACACTCTGGAGACATGAGACAGACGATTCCAGTCTGGATCCATTCCACTCCAATTATCCACTGTTTTTTTGTAACATATTTTTTATTTAAATAAATCAAGAAGGTTCCATTTAGCACATTGCGTTTGTCTTGGCATACATTTCACACATGCAGAAACTCTATATTAAGGCTTTCATACAGCCGTTAGCAAAAGAATCAGCCAAATGTATCCCTGGTGTGTAACTATACTGACTTCAGTGAAGTTTCACTGGAGTATCCCTGCTCTGTTGATTTGTCCCCCTCATTCTCTTTCCAAAAGACAAAACACAAGAAAATATATGTTTGTATTTAGTTAATACAACATATTCCCTGTATGAGACACATGTAATCCCCTGCTATGTTGCTTGCTGCTTTATAGGAATCATTTTCACATTTATATGTCATTCTAGTTTTATGACAAATGTCATAACAACATAAAGGTTGCAAGAACAAGCAGTGGGAAGTCAGGAAACATTTAAGTTGCCATTTGCCCCATGAACATAAGCTGGCAACCTTGAAGTAAGCCTGTTGGCACCAGCAAACATAAGAGCAACAGGAGTCACTTAGTTTTGAGTGCCAGCCTCCAAGGATGGGTTCTTGGCCCTATTTCAACCCAAGGGTTAGAGAAGCAAAATCAAAGAGATAGGAATAAGCAGATCCAATAGCAGGATGTTGATCTGCTATGAGAAGTGGGCAGGACTTCACCTGGCTTGCAGAGCAAGTGCATTGCATCGCCTGGATGTCATGTCTCCATATTTGCTTCAACAGGTTTCAAGAGACGCACCTCTCCCTGCTGCATAAAATCCAGGTAAGGGGAGCACTTCCTACTGTGAGAGTCAGTTCAGAAGAATTAAAGCAGAGTGACACCAGTGAAGGAGATGAGACTTGGGTGAGCTCCCTTAAAAATTAATTTTTGCCACTCTGCTATCAAAGACTTTTATCAGCGACATGGATGGAAACATAACTCCGTTATGGGCTAAGTCATAGAATCATTTGAATCACAGGATTATTATGGTTGGAAAAGACCTCTAAGATCATCAAGTGCTGCAGGCTTGGGAAAGAGTGGCTTGAAATCTGCCCAGCAGAAAAGGACCAGGGGGTGCTGGCATGCATCTGGCTGAACACAAGCCAGCAGTGTGCCCAGGTGGCCAAGAAGGCCAATGGCATCCTAGCCTGTATCAGCAACAATGTGGCCAGCAGGACTAGGGAAGTGATGGTCCCCCTGTACTCAGCATTGGTAAGGCCACACATTGAGCATTTCTGCTTAGTTTTGGGTCCCTCACTACAACAAAGGCATTGAGCTGCTGGAGTATGTCCAGAGAAGAGCAGCAGAGCTGGTGAAGGGTCTGGAGCACAATTCTAATGAGGAGTGGCTGAGGAAACTGGGATTGTTTGACCTGGAGAATAAAAGGCTCGAGGAAACCTGATTGCTCCCTACAACTACCTGAAAGGAGATTGTAGTGAGGCAGGGGTCAGTCTCTTTTCCCAGGTAACAAGCGACAGGATGAAACGTCCTCAAGTTGTGCCAGGGGAGGTAAAGGTTGGATATTAGGATATTTTTTTAATGGAAAGGGTTGTCAAGCACTGTAACAGGCTTGACAGGCCCAGGGAAGTGGTAGAGTCACCATCCCTAGAAGTGTTCAAAAAATGTGTTGATATGATTTAACAGTGGTGCTGGGTTAACAATTGGATTTAATGATCTTAAAGGTCTTTTCCAACATTAATGATTCTCTAACTCTATGAACAGGAAACACTGTTTCTCCTGCCACTCATGGATATTCTATATAATTGATAGTGGCATAATCTCTGCAATACTGTTTCTGCATGTTGAAGCCCTGATGAGCGTTCAGAAAGTATCTACTATGGGTAAGATGAGTTTGGGGCATATGGCTAGGGTACAGACTATAATGTGATTAGCACGTCAAGGAGAAGGTGAAAGACTAATCACCATTCAAACATGATACAGAAACCTAAAAATGTGTGGGGTTTTCAATTTAGCAGATACGTAACAACATTCTGTGGCTGGAAGTTGAAACCAGTCAAAATCAGAATAAAACTGACATGCAGATTTTTAACATTCATAATAATATGGATAATGGAAGTGGAATTATTTCCCAAGGGCTACAATAGAGTATATATCACTGGAAAACTTCAATCAAGAGAGAATGTGGTTGAGTTTTTGTTTTCCAAACAGATACGCTTTAATTCAAGGAGGAATTAATTGAGGCCAGTACTGCAGCCTTCACAATGCAGGAGATCACATTAACTCTAACCTTTAATGTTTTGAGCATATTTTACAGGCATAGAGGCCCAAAAGCAGGATTGTCCATATATAAAACCAGTCTTATTTATTGCTAACATACACAGCAGAGGGCCAGGACTAATATTACCAGGCTAAGCATTCATATGCTCAGTATCTACGGGGCAGCCACCTTGTGAGTTTCTGCTGGCCAAGGTGCTGTCAATCATGCAGACATGTCCCAACCTCTGTTTCTCCTTAGAACAGACTGATCCTCAGTCCTGTTGATGCACTGTCTTCCTCCTTTCTGTCTCTTCTCATAAGGTTTTTAGATCTTGTCAAGTCAGTGATGATTTTCTGGGTTTTTTTTCCCTGCTGAATTTCTGATATCTCTTCTTCTGACCATTACTAACTGGTACTGACCTAACAAGCTCACCTCCATGGTTCCTCTTTGTTTCTGCCTTCTTGCCTATAATAATCTCTCACCTCCACTTTAAAGTAGGAGTGATGGCAGCAGCTCATCACCATGAAAACTGAAGCCTGAGTCACAAAAATGGTTACTGTGGTACCTTTTGCTTTTACAGTCAACAAACACTATCTGCTGAAGGACCCTATCTGCTCCAAGGCTTCCCCTCACAGATTGCATCCCATGTGGACACATATCTTAATGAAAAGTGTCTGCTCAACCTTCTTATGCATGAGGGTTGCAAGCATACCCAAAGAGATAGAACGAATGGTTCCTGCCTTACTTCCCCCCATGTAATGTAAGCCATAACTATGGGAAACTGGAAAATTGATAATTAAAAACAAATTCTGCCACTGTACACAAATACTGAGGGTTATGTATGACACAAGTCGTTAAGACCTCATAGAGGTAGATGAAACTATCAGATAAATAGTACTAGGTACAGTTGTGCTCTTATATTTCACATTTCATATCTTTCTTGATAACTTTAACTGCACAGAAAACCCAAAGGCAGCTGTGGCTGAGAATAATGTGTGTGCCAAAGTTCAAATATCTACACTAGTTCTCTCAGGTTTTAAAACTGCTTTAAAAATATACAGAAAGAGTGTATTTGTCCCCAATTTTCTATAATTCAAAACTTAATTACAAAAAATCCAGCAAATTCACTCTGTGTCCTTTAAGGGACATGTAATATTTTGGGTGAAAAATCAACAGAATTATTAACATTCTGCAAATGCCCTGTAGAATAAAAATATTTTAATGATGGGAATCTCCATAAAGTAAAGCAAAGGATTTTCTAGCACTGATAACAGGTTGTACCATAGTCAGTCCTTAGTATCCTGCTTCACGAGCCTCTGTAGTATGCCACTGTCCTGTGGGCTACACAGAACCTGTGCATGAATCCCACTCAGCTCTGCTATTGCAAGCAGAGGGAAAAAAACTGCCTTCAGCTTTAGTGCAAGACTTTTTTGGTGGATAGGCAAGTAATGTTCGTTCTGGCAGTAGTATCTTTTTTAAAGGTTATATATTGCTTTGCCTAGAAACTCTACTAATGGTTGTGTGTGTGAAACTGTGACAGATGGATTACAGAGATAGGTAACACTGGACATTTTTATGTACTTGTAATCCGATAAAAAATATTTAATTTTTATGTCTATGGATACTTCAAAAAGTAAAACAACAGAAAAAAAAACCCCAAAACCAAACCCCAAAACCCACACTCTCTTCTCCCAGCCAACAAAAACAAAACACTCACAGAAATGCAAAAGAATCTGAGAGGACAATGACATTACTTATACAAGCATCTACCTCACCTCAAAATAAGATTCAAGCAAGTTTTCACCAGTAATCGTGCTTGGGTTTCAGTATCAATCACACCATCATGTAGTGCTAGTACATAGAGCTAAAAAGTCATTTTTGTTTATTTACAAGAGCCTGGAGGGAGATTGGACAAGGCAAATTCATCCCTTTTGCATTGCCTTGAGTTTGACCACTCTGGTGAAACCTCTGCAGGTCCACAGATCATGAGACTGCACCCTGCTCACTGTTAACATGTGGTGTCTGCACGACTCTTAGGGTACACCACTAAGAACTCTCCTGAACCTCCCCATGTGAACCTTCTGCAGGCAGATGTGACATGTTTCAGTCTCGTTCAGAAGGGAGAGCCCACCTGATGCTAAAGACACTTTGGCTAAAGTTAAAACTCCCTAACAGAGTGCCACTTCACGTCTCTGTGCTTATGAGTACCTCCTCTTCTTTCATCTTGTGCAGAAGAAATCCAACTCATCTCTTCTTTCCTGTTTACTCACCCGAAGAGCATGAGCATCAGCAAGGTTCTCAGAAATGTGTACACTTTTTTTCTTCCTTTTTCAAAGAATGAGGAAGATTCCAGGGTAACTATTTTCCAAGCAGTAGGTTACTTCTGCTTCTAACAGAAAAAATACAGGGAGGATACCTGCAGACAATTTCTTGCTTTTGTTTTAAATTAAAGCACTTCCATTCTCAGAGAGACTGTTTCAGTCTGGATGTTGAGGCAATGTTTGTGTAGTTTCTTATTTAAAAGTGCTCATCCATTATCAGTCAGGGCAGAGACTATGAGCACAGCATTACTTAGGTGTCTGCCTGGGGTGTATATGTGTGCATGAATGTGTCCTATTTTTGAGCTATTTTAACTTACACTTCATATTCTAGTGCTTTCTGATAAGTAGAGTTTATGTCAGAATAATTGGCCTGAGGATTTTTCTTTCCAGTCCAGTACATTTCTGAGGTACAGCTACATGGGAGATAATGGAAATGCCTCTAGAGTATCTGTCTTACAAGAGAAATAGCAAGAGTAAGGAGTGAACACAAAACAGGGACCTTGTCAAAGAGTGTGCAAGTGAATCAGTCCAATCAGTCACTGTGGGTGACGTATCTGAACAAATTGAAGCTGACACAATGGTCAATTTGACTGGGGAAAGTATAATTTTGGATTAGGATGAACACCTTTAATCTGTCAATTGTGGCAGGCTTAAACCTGTAATTGAAAGAGCAGAGCACTGCTTAACTCCAGATGTCAGTCAAACCCATTCACCCTCCTCTGATCACTGATCAGTTTGCAGTCTCTTCTGCATTTACTGAGTAGGCTCCTAAATATTTCCTCTTTTAGACAAAATTCTTTGCTCCACCTAAAGAAAATATCAGTCTAGTAAGGACAGCCCTTCAGAATAACACTTGGATTCACCTGATTTTCGAGCAGATGGTATTCAGAGCACAGGAAACAACAAAACAGAGTATCACCATGTGTTTAATTGTAGCTCTTGCTCCCTGAATTGCTGTTTCAACTATAAAACACTATCTTACTTTGAGTTTGCTTATGTGCCTGAATAGCGTCAGCCCTGCCATTCCAGAATTGCAGTCATGCCTCTCTAGTGTAATTTAGAGTGGGGTGAGTTCTGCCCTGGGAGCACCACTCCCAGAAGATGGTTGAGTTTCCAGCCCAGCTTACTTGTCCCACCTGGCCCAGTCTGAGACAGGTAAGTGAATGATTTCTATAGCGATCTTCCCCTCAAACCTACCTGTGAAATTACAGACCAAGGATACTGACTCATGAGAAGCAAGTGTATCTTAACAGCATCAGGAGAAGAATTACTCCATCCCTGCCCACTTGCAGGCAGATGGTTCTATGTGTTTTCAAGAGAAATGGTCCATATGCTGCTCACAATCTCCTGAGACTTTTACCCCAACATCACCTCTTCCAATGTTTAAATTAAAGCAACATGAAATGGAGAATAAAATTGGCCTGACCTTGCAGTAAACAAACAGATAACAGAACAACTTGCTCCATGAGTCTCTCCACTTCAAAGCAGCGTCTCAGGCAAACTCAAGATCAGAATCACAGAATATTGTGAGTTGGAACAAGGAATCATGGAGTCCAGAGTATCCTTATCTTAGCTCATGCTGCAGGTAGCCATGCCCTACACCGACATTCTCCACAGCACTTTGAATTCTAGCCTCTTAAATTTTATGGTTATCACTGATACTGTTGTTTTAAATGTTTGCTGCTGTTGCAGCTCTAGAGGCAAAAGGAGGGAGGAACCTCTTGTTATTCTTAACAGCAAACTTGCCTTTGTGAGGCAGGGCACAGGGAAGCACTGAAGAGAGAAGCAGATTCCCATTTCCTGGTTGGAGAAAATGCAGTAAAGTATTATAGCAGAAAAGCAAACTCATTTCTTCAGCATGTGAAGTTGAAATAAATAGCCAAAGAAGCATCCCACCCTCCAGAACTTCTCAAGTGTAAATCATCTAAACTATTAGTTATCAATCCTCTACTCTGTCATTATTCTCTGCCTGTCAGCTCCTTGTAGGGGCTGTCTGTTCCAGCCCTCTTCTGTTGTTATGGTTGCCATGCCGTCCTCTCAGCAGCTCCTAGCAGTTATAATGAAACAGTGAGAAGAAAAAGCCCACACTTGGGCTTCCAAATTATCAGGAATTAAAGGAACAACAACAAAATTGTTTAAGAAAACCCAAAACAAACCAACAAATAGAATAAAAGGAAAACCAAAATGAGAGTGTGAGAGAATTTTGCAATCTGTAAATAATTTCTGCTTCTGGGATTGCATACGTCATTAAGATTTATAGGTCAGTCCAGAGCTTAAAGAGCAGATGTTTTCTCATTATTTATCTTCCTAGGCACAACATTCCTTTTTAAGGAAATCTGCGTAACACATGCAATGAAAGTAGACCAGGTCCTAGGATCAGCTTTTCTAGCCAGCTCATAAAGGATGAACTGAAACACCCAAAAAAGAGAAGTTTCATTTTACCCTCCATGACAGAAAGAAATGTCCTCATTAGAGTCTGATCCTGAAAATGTCAAACAACAGAACTGAATTTTACCTCTTATCTGGCTGTCCTCTGACTATAGTTAGGAACATTCAAAGTTTCTTGTAAGAATTCTGGTTAGCAGACTTCTGCTTCTGCACCTCATCCCAAGACCTGGGTTTTCGAGCTTTAATCAAAAGAGTACTTTAATCAAAGTACTACTCTGAATAATATCACTACACTATATGCCCTTCATAAAGCACAACCTATTAGTGCTATGCTGCAGTCCCCCAAAATGGTCAAGCAATGTCACTTCCACAGGCATCTCTCCTCATCAGAACCCTTATGGGCTTTTAACATATGTAATCAGAGAAATGAAGCAGCTTTCAAGGATCCACTTCTCTAACCACTGCACCCCTTTGTAGGCAAATCAGTGGGCTATTTGCACGATGGCTTCTGTTGTCAAAGTGGAAGGGAAAAATCAAAACAAACAAAATATTCCAAAACCAAACAAAATATTCCAAAAACTTGAATTCTGAACTTTATTCTCATGTTTCTTACATCAGAAATGTCTGATTCACAACTATGGAATATTCTTTCATCTTCTACCATCCTTCCAAAATATACGAGTTCTACACATTTATAACCTCTATAGATTTTTGCATGCACTCTTTAGTCTTTCTTGTCAGTGCAATTGGGCTGAGTAGGAATCTCACATGCTCCCAAGGCAGCTGGGACTGTGTCTGACCTTGGAAGACCTTTCTAACTCTGGGATCACAGAATGTCTTGTATGTGAAGATCCCCTTTCTGACTACTCTTCCCTTCCTGCTCCAGGCCTTAAAAGCACTGCTGAGACTGCTCATGCCTGAAAAAGCTACTCATACACCTTCAGGGTGATAGATTCACTTTAGAATCTGGAGTAATTAAAAGAAAAAGGAACACAGACTTGCACAGTGGCCTCACTGTCAAATCATACAAGCAGTAAACCTCTTCAAGTAAAGCATCACAGGCCTTCATAATCCTCTGTAGAGTCAATGTCCTCTTCTTGGGATGCTATGGGACGTCCTTTCCCCTGGAGATATTGAGGCATGGAACGAAAGAAACCTTGGTCTTTTTCCTGAGATCTCAGTTTCTTACTGCAGCCACCCAGTTTCTCAGCCTTTTCAGGCAATTAAAGCTCAAATCCCATTGCAGATGAACTGGAACAATCAGTTCCCTGGAGCCTGCCTGCCCCCTTCAGCAAATCTTTTGCTCTGAGAGATAGCACTGTTGATACCCCCAGAAGATGTGATGGTGAGGTGTGAGATTTTAACTATAAGCACGGATCTGGACAAGCTGGATTGATGGGCTGAGGCCAATTGTATGAAGTTCAACTGGAAGAAATGTCAGGTCCTGCACTTGGACCACAACAACCCCAGTGAAGTTCAAGACAGACAGGCCCTAAGAGAGGAGTAGGAGACAAAAAAAAACCCCCAAAACCATGTATCTGAGAGACCCGTCCAGAAAACCAGTCACCTGTAACATAGGGCTAAGGTCCACTAAGGAGAAAGCTCCAGGACTAGACACAGGCACACACCTGTTTCCTACTATTTAGAATTGGTGCAGTGTTTCCTATGGTATTTAGCAGTGTGTGCAGTCCTGCGCCCCACAATTTTGAGAAGGATGTGAAGGTTCTTGAATGTGCCCAGAGGAGCCACCAAAGCTGGTGAAGGGGCTGGAAGGCATGTTCTGTGAGGAGCAGCTCAGGAATTTGTGCTTGTCTAGTTTTGAAAGAAGTCTGAAGGGCAACCTCATTGTTCCTTAAATCTTCCTGAGAAGGGGAAGTGGAGAGGGAGGTGTTGATCTCTTCTCCCTGGGACCCAGGGAAAGGATATGTGGAAATGTTATAAAGCTGCATTAGGGCAAGTTTGGACTTGACGTTAGGAAACAGTTCTTTACTGAGAGGGTGGTCAAACCCTGGCACAGGCTTCCTAGAGAGATGGACAGTGCCCCAAACCGCTCAGTGTTTGAGAGGCATTTGGACAATGCCCTTAATAGCACACTTTAACTTTTGGCCAGCTCTGGAGTGGTCAGGTATTGGACTCAGTGATCATTGTATGACCCTTCCAACTCTATTCCTCCATTCTGGTCTACCTACAGCACAGCTCAAACAGAGAGGAAGGCCCAGGCCTGAGCTGAGATGGGGCTCTTGGGTCCCTGGCAGGGGGTGTGAGTGGAAGCCCCAAGTTAGTCATGATCATCAAGGCCTTTTAGTGCCCTCAGGGCCCTGACATCCAGCATGGAGCTTTGATCTATCTATCTTTAGGTAACCCAGTGAGGCACCTCAGCTAGCCTGACCTCTCAAAATCACCCATGGCAGATCTTTGGATTCAGTTGTACAACACAGTCAGAATTTGTTTAGACTAGTTGGATGGTGTGACTGCCCTACTGCAGATCTGACTATCTGACTCTCTCTGGGAAAGTATGATAGTAGTTCCGTTCTTGAGACCCTCATGATCTAGTGGATTTTACTCAAAATAGACTGCACTCTCTCTTTAATTCCACAAATCCCAAAGTTTTCTCAGTCATTTGCAGAGCAAGTCACCCTCTGATTCTTGTCTTTAACCTCTTTCCTATGTATCTGCATAGTAGTTCAATGAACTGTAGCTCAAAGAATCTGTTCTGTCAGGCTATCCAAGCTCTGTTCGTTTATATGAAGAGGTAAAGAAAATGTATTAAAAAACTGTAGAGTCAGTGCAGTGTGCCTGCCAGCTGCCAGTGTCCCTTGGAAAATATTTGCAGTGTTTGTTACTGACATGAAATTTCTCTTGGTAATTTGTACTGCTTATAGCTCTTCAGGATTCCTTCCCTCTTCAGCTGTCCCAAAGAAATGTGCTGTAAGGGCCAATACGAGCATTCAGATGAGCTGATCCACTCCAGTACTTTTCTGCCAAAAACTGTTGTTTTCATCACCAATCTTTAACTCTAAAAAAAAAAAAAAATCCATGAGACTGTAACTGTTTCTCATAAAGTCCACATTGCATAAACAGTTGCCCCAGGTCCTGGGAACAACAGCCTGTCCACACATGGACTGCACCACAAAAGCGACAGCTCACAGTGATCAGGCCAGGGCAGAACAAGGACATGCTCTAAGGGACAGATGGTATCTCTTTAGCTAAACATTCTTCCACTAAGGCTGTTTTAACGCCCAGATAATTTTTATCAGCTTCTTATCACATTTGGGAGCCCAGCATGCTTCTGATAGAGGCTGCGTAAGTGCTTCCCAGAGAGTACTGTAGTTTCAGGGTTCAAGGCAACATGTAAGCATGAAGAGGAGGTGTGTGGATGTGGAGGGGTGGAATAAAAACAACCCCATGCCATGTTTGCTGATTTTGAAATGTTCTTGGATGAATTTCCAGGTAGAATATAGACACAAGAACGTGGGAGGCCTCTTTCCTCCATACTTAGTTTTGCTATACATTCCGGGCCAGACTGTGAGCCCTTAACTCATCTATGTCTGTGCACTGTTTTGTAGGCTGACATGAAGGAGGTCTGCCAGTGCTCTGAACAACTCAAGAGATACCTCACTGGCATCTGTAGCGTGGTATTAAGCCTAAGCTATCCTGGCTCACATCTGACTGCAAAATTCAGTGTAGACATGCAACTTAGCCTGGCACCCACTCCTAAGAATGCCTCCCTTCCCAGATACTTCTGTTGTGAGGACAAGGTGTTACTCATCCTCACTACGCATATCACAGGGTGCCTTACTGTTAGACTGTCAGGCAGAGCTGTCATCTGAAACCTCCAGTGCAGTGAGGCGATACAGCCCTGTGTCAGTCCTCTTGAACTGTGAAAGTACCACATGCGAAACTAGTAGCATGACATCTGCACAGTGTGGCATGCACCAAAGCACCTTGATGTAAAGAACAGGAGGTTGGTTCAGAGAGAGCAGGGAGGAAAGTATGGGACAATTATGAAAGGCAAAGAAAAGTCTCTCTCTCTCTCTCTCTCTCTCTCCTTCTCTTTCTTCACCAGGGAACTGGCTCACACAGTACTACAATAACAAGCACTGGCAGGCTGCCCAGCATCGCTGTACTTTGGTTGTAAGGGAACTGTGAGGCTCAAGCAATCTTCTGGGAAAAGTTCACACCAAATGTATTGTATGTAATGTTTTCCCCCCCATTGTATTTTTTTCCAAAACAGTCTACTATATTCCTTCCCTGTTGCACTGTGGATTTCTTTAAGATCCCCATGAGCTGCCCTTTTTAAAACCAAACATTTGGGTAATCGAACAGATCTGTTTTTCAAAGTAACAGAGATAAACTAGTAATCCTCCTCTCAGAGCCAGCCTTCAGAATAAAAACAGAGCACAGCTCGTTAAATGGTGGGGTTTTCTGTTGTTGGAAACTTGTTTGCTTGTTGTTTTTCTCAGATAAAGCCAAAAACTTAAATGAGAAAAAAACGTGATATTAAACCACTATCATTATCTATATGATGTACATCTTCAATGGAGTGGAAGTCAAAGCAGAGGAGACTTTACAATAGTAGTTCCATAAAATGAAAAATGTTCCAAAAAGCATGTTCTCTGTTTCACCTGAACTCTTAAAAAAAAGTCTTATGTGCTTTTTACGTGATAGTCCTGGACACCTCAGAGATGCCAGCTGCAACTTCCTCTGTAAGATGCATTCATATATTTTTTACTGTCTCTCAGTGTGGCTTTGAGAGTAATAAACAGACATATTTTCTAAGTTCACAGAAACTATGAACACATTGGATATGATTTATCTGACAAATCAGACCACAGGCAATCAGTTAGAAACTGGGTAACAAAAGTATGCCCATCTATACATAACAAGCCCAAATACATATTCTCCATTGCCCTGCAAATACAG
Source organism: Lophotriccus pileatus (assembly GCA_035583135.1). NCBI lineage: Eukaryota > Metazoa > Chordata > Aves > Passeriformes > Tyrannidae > Lophotriccus > Lophotriccus pileatus. The sequence continues at coordinate 60,485,568 of JAWWES010000081.1, read as the reverse complement.
ATACAGTGAATTTATAATTTATTTTGGGTTTAGTAAATAATTTTATTATTTTAGTGCCCAGAGGCCTTTGCTAAGCTCGATATTGCATTGTGTTAGGTATTGTACCTATGCATAGAAAGTTTCTTCCTCAAAAGATTTAAAAGGTTAGTTTAGAGTCCTTTTGCAGATGTGATGGCATGGTACAGAAGGCAAATTCACTGCGAACATGAAGCAGTTCGCTCAGCTTTAATTTGCAGTGGTATTGAAGTACCTGTAATTCCCGGAGACCTTGGTAGGGGTTTTGGGTGTTCAGCACTTTTGAAATTCAAACTGAAGTTCCTTGCCATGCTTCTGACAAAAGGTCCTTAGAAACTAAAGACAGAAAAGACTTATTAGGTTATCAGGCCAAATTTATCCCAGAAGAAAACCTATTGAAGTCAATGAAATTTCACTGGGGATGGATTTACCATAGAAAGATTGATCCCTATAGTATATTTAGAAGTGCTTTGTCCTATACAGTTTTAATTAGCTCTACATTAGTCAAGGTACTGTACCATTGTTTCAATCAGCTACCCTAGCAGAGAACTGTCTGTAGCTATCCTTGTCCACATTTTCCCTCTCACCCCCATCCCTTGCTGCCTCCTTCTCATCCCCTCATTATGTTATGTCTAATTTGGCTAATGAATTTCTCAGACAGAGTCTTCTTTCATGTTTGGGAAGGACCTTGCCTGTATTGAGGTTAAAGAAAAAAAACAAGAACCACAAAAAAACAAACAAAAAAAAGGCCAGAAAGAAAGAACAAATTATTCTGTTGAGAGAAGCAAAGGTGTTTATGAAGCTTTAAGCATTTCTTTGTCATTTCATCAATCCATACATAGCTACTTTTCAGTTTTTCACCCCATATTCTGCATTAAGATGGACCTGGATACCTTAGCCTTGCCTTTTCAGTTTCACCACTGACTCACTGCATTGTCAGAGCAAGTGTCCTCACTTTTCAAACCTCTGCTTTACCACTATTGCAAAAGTGACAGTCATACACGTGTAAAGAATTTCTCAAGTTGCTACACAGAAATCAGGAAAGCATTTGAAGTTCTGTAGTGGAAAAGCACAGTAAGACAGGCAAAGTACTGTTGCCATCAGTACTACTGTCTTTTTCTTTTTTTTTTAATCATTCTAACACAAACATTAATCCTTTCTCTGAGTCTTGCCAATTTTTTTTTACACTCTCTAATGGAAGTTCTAATAAGATTATAGGGAATTTGTAGTCTCTGTATGCTTTCAGTCATACAATTGCAACTAAAACAACTGTGTCCAGAATAACTGCAGAAACTGTGGTTTCCATGCTGTCTTCTGCCAAATAAAAAAATGTCCACAACTAAGAAAAAAACTCTCTAAATCCACATTGGACAAGTTACTAAATCCCATCTACATAAGCATGTGTGCGTTCGCTTCTGAGTCACCATATCATTTGACCATGAAAGAAGCAAGACAGTTTGCTTAAGGAATGCCAGGGAGACCAGAATATCATTGAAACAAATGCCATGCTTTCAGTTTTCTTAATGCTCTTCTAAAACAGGCACACACTCACTTTAAAATTAAATACAGATCTTAATTAAGCTTCCTGTGATTGTGCTGGGAGGGTTCCATGTTGTCTTCCTGTGGTCATTTCATCAGCCAGGGTTTTTCATGTAAGAATGTGCTGCATCCATGTCACAGCATGGGATCTCGTCACAGACACCTGCTCTCAGCCTGTGAACACAGATTTTAATCCCCCTCCCTGCAAAAATGGTGACAGAAGGACATATTATTTAATTACTCATGCATGCTCTCCAAGACAGGGTCCACAGCTCCACTTGTTTCATATGGCTTGTGCTATTTTTGGGAGGTGATCAAATAGGGTGGTTGTTAAAAAAGGAGAAAGCTTCACAATAGACTTCTCTTTGCTATTTGATGAGAGCAATATATGAAAATATTGGCAAGATGAGAACAGAGCAGGAACTGAGGAAAATCTAGATGTGGTAAATATAGCCATAAAATTATTTGTGACTTTTTTCACTATCACTGTGAAGATATGTAAGCTAAGCTGTACTGTGTAACTTCATTTTCCCCCACCACAAGATCATGGATCCAGCAAAAATTAATTGTGATAGCCACTTCTAACAAAGTGAAGAAGATGAAACCAACTTAAATTTACTAAAGCCTTCATATAAGATCTACAGTAGTGGGTATGTTTCCCTCAGGTGCTAGAAAAGGAAAAAACAGAAGGAAGATGAAAGAAAAAGTATAAACTTTTAGTTTTGCTTAAACAATGCATTTGCTAAATCACTTCAGTCAAAATCATTCAGCAATTTCTACAAAATCGTATCATGGAGCAAAGCAAAGCACAGCTAAATGAAATGTTATATATTGTATCCGGCAAGCAATCACCATACTTGCATTCTCATTGCCCTCAGCAGCACCTGCATTCTTTGATCACAGTCCTTTTATGTGCTGCATGTATACAAAAGACTGAGCCAGCAATTAGCCATTCTAGCACTGGGTCCTGAAACCTCTGCAAATGCTTCAGCCCTTTAATGAATTCCTAAATAGAAGGAAGTTGCAAACAAAGTTCAGCTTGTGTATTTTATGCCAGGTTCCCACAGCACTGTAGGTTTTTTTAGAGCTTAATTAATGACACTTGCATCCTGTATGCCTTCCAGAGTTTTAGTGGAACTTTTACTGGTCACTTCAAACTTTGACATCTTTTGGACAATTGTCCTCAGAATATTGGGCAACCTCCCAGTCTTTGGAAGGAAAAAACAAGACATTGCTGCCAATCATGACTCATCTGTATTAATGGGATGAACAAAAACTGGAGGAACAAAACACACATCATTTCAAGTAAACTACTCATCAGAAATCCTATGCATTGTATAGGAACCAAAATGGGTGATGAAAATTAAAACCACAGCCTAATATACCAGCATTTGGGAACTCTGCCAATGCCCCTAATTAAAATTTTGAACTAATCTCTTCAGGGAATCCAAGAAATTCTTTCAGAAAATGGAACATTCTTCTGTGCACATCCAACTACTTATCCTGTAAGAGGGAATATAAAAGAGATTGTATACGATCAGACAGAGGTCAGTCGAGTGGAAAGGACAGTGTGAAAGCTACAGGAAATGAGCCATCTATGAATGAAAATACTGGAATTCCTTCTTGAACTCTGACTCACGTAATGTAAGATTTTGCTGGTCCTTGTCTAGGGATCATTACATCAATGGAAAGACTTCATTAATTTTAGAAGGATTTTAATCAGTTCATAAAACAGGAGAATACAAGATTTGTATTTACAATAACAAGGTACGCCAACATGTCCTTTCCCTTCTTTTCTTTTGTCATACCATTGTTAGAGATGTGGTTTGAGATGAATGAGAAGTGTAGAGGCTGGATTGGAGAGGGTCTAAGACAGCCCCTCTAACACTGGCTTATAGACAATAAATAGCACATTCAGTACTGTTAGAGATGCAATTAGACATGAAAGGAAGGAAAGAGTTGGTAATTGGCTGGTAAGTGGAGAGGGAAAGGATGCTGATAAGTATTTCTAAGAAGGGAAAACCAAAATCTTCTTTATTGTTAATTAAAAAAAATCCAGTGTAAGATTTTAAGAAGAAAAATATGGGGTTAGGCAGGTGTGAAGAAGAGGTAATTAGAGCAAGTGTATAATGCTAGATTAGAATCTCATAAACCTGGATAGAAAAAGAGATAAGATAGGTGGGAGTTACAGAGAAAGTCACAGACACAGGAAAACTGCATAATTTTTAATAAGTTTTGTCTTCAGAGAAACCAATGGGGTCCTATAAAGAAAAACAAGTGAAAGGAGTACAAGAGAAGTACCAAAGATTAATCTAGGCTGGCTCTGCAATGAGTTTAGGTATCTTTAGGTATGCAACTGAGCCTCATTAGTCAAGCAATCCTATATGGAGCTGGAGTTATTAAAACCTAAGGCTTTTGTTTGGCCAGTGTGGAGCTACAGGGCTTAATCATTGATTATCTTAAATATTCCATTGCCCCTGACACTCACGCAGACTGGCTGAACTTAGCTAAAGGGAAATGGAGGTATAGGCCACCCTTTGCGTGGCTGTAAATGACTACATGCAGACCAAGACAGTGGGCACTCAGTTCCCTCAGCTAATTCTTCTGAGTGAGCAAGACCTGCAGTGAACCCAAACAGAATGTTATCTCTGTTACGCTTGTCATTTGCACTTTTCCCTCTTTTCTCCAGCTTAGAAACAAACAAAATTTCCTCTCTGCTACCTTTTCTAAGGGATCTTTCTGTAACTAAGCCATTTATGTGTCTATATTACGTGTAATTCTGTGATGTCAGATAAGAGAGATAATCCTCATAAAGGATTTGTGGTATTATAGATTACAGCCTCCATTCACATGTTGTATGCATTGCCTTCAAGAGGCCTTGAGTGATGCTATAAGATCTCTGTATTCAGATTACAAGATACTTGCATTCAGCACTGCCTTGTTATAGGTTTAGAAATACCAACAACACAACTACGTGGCTAGCTGTTCAGATCCTGCTGTTCTCTTAATCCATGCAAAGGTAAAATACTCTTGTGGTCAGTGGGATCCTTGCCAGGGTAACAAGTTTGAAACCATTTTCCTTGTATTTATTCAACTGTCATTTCATTATAAAATAAAGTAATTGTTTAGTAGATAGAAGAATTTATTCCAGGAAGAAGTAATCTGTGTTTCAATCATGGTTTGTCCAAATTCATCCATAGTACCAAGAAAGAAGAAAGGTACTTAACTACTATGCCTTTTGTTGGTTTTTTTTTTTCTTTTGCTTTTTTTCTCTTCTTTTTTTTTTTTTTTTTAATTTAATATCTAAATGCCTGTTGACAGTTGTAATGTCAACATCGGGTTTTACTTATAGCTCAGGGGTCTACCTAGGGCTTAAAGACTTTTGTGGATCTACCTGAAGGTGCCTTCACTGGGCCTCTCTCAGGAAAAAGCTGAATAACTACAGCAGAACTGCTGCTCTGAAACTCAGTTTCTCCATCAGAATGAATACGGCATTAATACTTCCAGAAGGTGATAATCACTAGAAATACCTTTGGTTGCATTTCCTACTGTGCAGTGGGCACTCTTCTGGTGAAGGAACTGAATAATTTGAGGATACACAGAGGAGCTATGTCCAGCTTCACAATATGACTCTTCTGATACAAGGCGAACTCCGGCTTCTAAGCCTGGAAAACAATATAGCCAATCTCTGTGATACTGGATGGTGTGAACTATTCACACAATGGTATATCCTCCTTAGCACATGTGAGATATCCCTAGAAGGATCATAGCTGATGATAAATTTATATGACATTAACACAAATGTCATTTCCAATGTTCATTTGCCTAATTAATAGTGTATTTATGTTTCTTGAACATTGCAGTGATCATTTTTTAATTTCCTCTCCGGTGAGAGCATTTAGCAGAGTGGGGGGCATTTACGTTTGCTATCCGGTGATGATATGTTAGCCTCTATGGCAAAAATCTGCATTTTCTAGCCTCACCTACAGTGATATTTTGCAGTAGGCAACATTACACCAACAATAGCCATTTTCAGCATAGAACAGTGATCTAAATCTTAAAAAAAGTCCGCATCTCTTGATTTCAACTACTTAGAAAGTGAAGTACTTAGCATAATTCCGGTACATACAAGCAGGCAAACATGTAATGGAAATACCTCTTAAGCACCTTGTGTCTGCATGATTTAGGATGTCACAGATCTCAGCTGCTCGTTGTCTTTCTGACTCCCCTGGCTGTATTGAAATTACCACTGTGACAGCCAAGATGAAGTAGCTGACTGTGTGAGCATTCCATGTTTCCAATACACAGCAAAGCTACTTAGCTTAAATCACCACTGACGGGAACTAACTTCTTAAACAGGTTTGAACTTGATCCTCGTTGAGCACATCTGACTGTGCCCCAGATTGCCTAGTTCAGCTCAACACCAGCACATGTACCCTATTATCAGCAGCAGGAGCTCTGCATCAGTCAGCAATTGGCAGACAGGCCCCTGGGGACTTTTCTAGCTAAAGCTAGTGCAACCCTATGGCTGCTTCAATATATTCTCCATGCACAAAAGAGGACATATCTCTGGCAAATGTTGTTATTGCACAATGGGTGTCATTGATAGCAGTAAAGAGACAATGTTTGGGAGCTGGACATGTTGTTCAAACATCATTCCAGTCTTTTTATATACTCTGATTAAGGCCCTCTACTTAGAACTGCCATCATGCCATTGCTGGATGCTTTCAGTGCAGAGAGAATATGTGAAATCTCTTTTTACCGTCCTTTAAAGGGTGACTTGAACTGTATTTTAGTGCCTGAATTTCTAGAGTTTGTGGTATTGTCTGAATGTAAATTCTGGCTTATCTATATAACATACACAAACAGGTACATCCGCAGTACTCATCTTTTCAAGCACTACAAACATTTATATTAGCCCATATTAGCCCATTCAGTTTCTCCACTACATTTCCAGGTCATAACCCCACTGTTGTCAGCATTACTTAGCCCTTGACACCATAGCAGTGTTTCTTCAGTAGTGGCAGACGGGGCTCTTAGGCAACCAGGAAATCTAAAACAAAGGAAAACTGTTACAAGGAGAATATGGGACAGACAGAGGAGAGAGTGGAACTAACAGACTAAAGGCCCAAGGGAAAGAGATTAAGTGAGGCTGAGAATAAGGCCAGCAATATTTCAGAAGATTTTCTCCCAGGACAGGCAGCAACAGCAACTGCCAATACTGCCAGGGACAGTGTCAGGTCAAGCAGGAGTTCACCTGTTGTCAAAGTACAGCACCAGCATGGGGCTAAAGTTATTAGCATCCCTCGTTCAAAATGATACCTAAGTACAGACAGAATATGACTAAAAGAAGGGATTAATTTCCTAAACCTGAACGTCTCTTTTAAATTCCTAAGTGTCTACCTGTGCCTGACCTCTACCATCCCTCTGCCAACGTCCCAGATACCTCAGATCATTACGTTGAGGCTACTGAATACTAACCACTGTGTCCTACTGAATACTAACCACTGTGTCCAAAGGGCTTTGACCCCTTGCACCTCACTCTCAAGGTGAGAAAATGAATGAGGACCAACTTGAACCAAATTGAGATAGAACTGCTCTGTGATGACCCAGATGGTACCTGCAGCTCTGTGATGGATCTAACCCAGGGTAGTAGGTGGCTCAGCTCCCTGCATGAATCAACCACATGTCCACCTTTAAGAGTTTACAGAAACCCCTGCTTCTTGTCACATGTGTTGAATGCAAACTGTGCAGCTGAGCACTGTAATTTCCCACAATCACAGCTGTAGAACTCAGAAGAAACAGTGCAATCAAGCACGAGGCATCCCCTTTCACCATAACTGTGCATTTGAAGCCTTGCCACAGCACAATCTCTTTCCCCTGCCCATCCTGTCTGCTTTTACCCAGCCTCTTTCAGTCACTGCCACTCCTCCCTGAAGCTCTCAAATAGCATTGACTCAGGAATGTCTGAGGAGGTGAGGTAGAAGCACCTACAACAATTAAATAAACAAAGCAATAAAGCAAATAAAAGACAAAGCCGGAGAACAAGGGGGACATGAGCTGTTCGGAGGCTCCGAGACCAGCCCATAGAGTCACTCAGTCTAGACTCCAGATGTGAACACAGAGCCTCAGTGAGAGCAATACAGGACTGCGTAAATATCTCAGCCAGATGTCTCAGGGCCCAAGCTACAAATCCTCACAAATGGTGACAGAGTTGGCTGTTGCTGCTTGTATAGCTCTGCTTCCAAGAGAATCACTGGTCATTCAGTCAGCAGCACTTCATTTTTGCTGCCAGATGGGAGGGAAAACCAGGCTCAGAGTTGCAGTTAGTCTCATAGCAAACTCAGCAGCCGGTGGATGGGTCATGGAGCCCTCTGTGGGTACTGAGGTTAGCTCAAAATAGCAAACTGGGGAAAGAGCTGAAAAGATTATAGTAAACACAAAAGCGCATGATCTTAAGCCCGTAAATAGGCTAAAGTAACGGGCTGACATGTTAGCCACTTGAATTAAAATTTAGATCTTCCAGACTCCTTCTCATTTGACCAACTAAGTTTACAGATGCTCAATGTTACGTGATGGAATTACCTTATATTTCGGTTGCTGGAGACATGTGACACACTGGCTCTAAGAAGCTTGATGCCTGCATCTGTACTTGCACAAACTAAGCCTTCCTCTGCCCGATCTTCATGTTCCCAGAACTTGTCTCCTCAGTGGGTGCCTCACAGAAAACACCAGGAGGGAACTCGACCACCTTCTTGTCTATTTGCAGCTGGATTTGTTCCTTGGGAAGCTGGAAATTAGTTTCAGCTCCCTCGTCTGTCTGAGTTAAACCAGAGGACTCAATCTATCTCTCCCAGGAAATGTGTCTAACCATTAGGCTAGTGGTAATTTCAAACCAAAATACAGTGTATTTGAAACCAAAGCTTTCCCAGTCTTTTGTATTTATATCACACTACATTAAAAAAAAATAAGTATTTATTGCAGCAGGGGATAGGACCTGGGGCTCTGCAGTAAAAGTCCTTTTATAATCCACTCTGTCACTGGCCCAATTTAGGATATATCAATTTATGACCCAGATTCTCTTCAGCAAGTCACCAGAGTTGGAACTGGCTGAATAATGTATGAGATGATTTGTAAGCAAAAGTCCTGAGTTGAGTTACTCTCATTCACGGGGATAATATAATTTATGATTTATTGTTCAGACAGAAAGCATGAATGTGTTTTAGGATGGCCAATAATTGTCCCAAGATTTGGAAAAGGACTGTTTTGTTCTCCTCTTTTAGAGTACCAATAGGAAAGTGACTCATACAGTATAAAAGATGAGCTTTTGAATTCAACAGCCCAGAAAAACTTAACAAAGAGACATGCGCTACCATATCGATCTCCTATTCCTCTAGATGCAGTTACAGCCTGAAGTTGGGCCCACTAGAGAAATATCTAAAAAGGTCGTTCCTCTCTCCTCTTCAGACCTAGGCTTACAGAGGTAGCCTGGAGTCAAAAAAGATTAGGATAAATTGCATTACTTCATAGTCACCACAGGCCAAGAGCTCTCATACAAGCAGTAGCTGATGCAGGGTGATTAGTTAAGCTGCCATGGCAAACCATTTGGGACTATGAGTCCCAACTCACAGCCACTTTTCTCTCATTCCAAAGGTCCTAACAGAGGTCAGAACTACCAAAAGGTGTTCTGAACAACATCAGACTCCCACAGTGGTAGATTTCCCATGAAGGCTGCAGGGGCTTACTCTGTTTAATACTTCTACAACATTTGGCCCTCAAACCATCCACTTAATTCTAAACAAATATTTCCTGAGCTGCCACATTCAACCCTGGGTCTAAATCAGATTTATTTGAACTGACAGATATATAATTTTAAGGTTTCATTAATTTTCCTCCCTATCCTGAACAACATAACCCCAAAAACACACAGTACAGAGACCTATGCTGGACACATACATCCTTTTCCTTATTATTCTGCACTTTCTAAAGAGAAAAGATATTAAGTGTAATGGTCTAAATAATGGTTAATGCCACGATCTAAACAAGTTCACTGAACAATTTGTCCAAGTGCATAGTGCTATTCTTCCACCTCTTTGCTAATGAATGCACAGCATCACCATGGCTGAAAGTTAAAGGGGATATTTCTTCTGGCAGTGCCCTCTGAGTCCGTTAGGCTGGCTTATCCAGCAATTGTGTTGGCAGTTTGGAGGTTTTCCCAGGATCTTCTATGGCTGGGGATGCTACAGGCCATTTTGTTAAATGTCAATGCCCATTGCAGATTAATTTTGTGTGGAAAAAAAATCAACCTTAGAATATTTTTTTCCTTCTGCTCCACATCAAAAGCACATCTATTTAAAAGTCTTTTCAGAGACAGTCCTTTCTTTTGGAATGGAAGAGTCATACTGTGAACCACTGCCTTCTCCATACCAGGAGACTGCAAATTTTCCCTGTCTTGAATCTGCAACAGTGTTGCAGCCCCTCCTCCAGCACATGCTCAGATCTCACCTCTGACTCATAAGTGCCAGGTCTAGTGGGTAAACAGTTAATCAGCAAGTAGACAGAAACATAAGATAAAGTGAAAACTTTCCTCCTGCAGCACAGCTCTCAGGGAGGTGGAATTCATGTAGATCAGTAAAAAAGTAGGTGTTGAGATACAATTTTGGAGGAGGATGCAGACGTTCCAGAATACTTATCTCTGTCCCTGAAAAAATTCAGTCTCTCCAACCCCAGATCACAGCATCTTCCTATCTGTGGAAAATCAGATTTATTTTGCCATTCATGCAAGTGCAGTTGCTACTTGAGAGCCTCAAAGCTGCATTCCTCAATTCCTGTGGCCACATCAAATTTTTGGGAAGCCATGAGTAACCATTATCAGGAAAATGGTGCTTCATTTACTCTTTGACTCTCAAAGAATGCTTTGTCTTACTCTCTGTTTTGTAGAGTGCTGTCAACACTTACACTGAAGTTTATTGTAAATACACAATAATAACAACTGCACACATTCATTTCTGATTCAATTCCTATGTAAATTTATGTTAATATGTATGCAGATTATGTCTGGCCCCCTTGCCCTGGAAAGTTGTCAGAATGACACACGGGTTCTGAAGAGGTTGTGTACTACTGATCTGTAGTTTTTGTACAGTATTCAATAACTGGCAAACCAACAAGAAACTGTGGATATTTATCATCATTTTTGCTGGATAAATAAGTGGCATTACTAGAGTCTAACTAGTCTAACTAGTCTAACTAGGACTCTTCTAGAGTCCAGCTAGAATTTGAAAGAAGTCTCTAAATCCCAACTCTAAAGCCATAACCTGTCTATTTTTATTTCTATTTCACAACAAAACAAAGATTCACAGGTGAGATCTTTTGAGAAAAGCACATAGGGTGGTTGCAGGGGCATCTTGCTACTAAGTTTTCAAGAAGTGACATGCCATTTATGAGATTTTTTCTCCCTAGTATTTAGTAACCACTAAACTAATGCCTGGAGTTTATGGATAGTCCTCCCCACTTTTTGCTGACTAAATTAGTGCATTTCTTAGGAGAGCTCAAATAGGGCACTTATTTTATTCTTTTGTTCTCAACCTCTCTTTTTCCTGTTTTAACAAGGAAAAACACTGATTTTTGAACTGTGTGTGCAGCCAGAGCCACTCTGGGCACTCAAGTCAGACCAGTGGTGAGGTAGCTGGAGTGCTACAATTGGCTGTTCTTTGCCACTGATGTTTGCCTATGACACTTTCTGGTCCTTTGCAGTAAATAGAAGCTAATCTTTAGCTCATCCCATGACCAAGTCCCTATAAGGCTCACAGACCCTTCTTAAATAATCACAATGGGACATAAATTTGGGCTACAAGAGATACCCATGCTCTTGGCGCAGTGATGAATTTCCAGCAATCCAAAAGGGTTTGGGGAAATTGCTATCAAAACCAGCAGGTGCCGCAAATGTTGGCTAGGAAGATACACCAAACAACAAAAGTCCAGTTGCCAGAAAGGGTTTATAGTCCTGCACTTCACAGCTGAGGACTTGATCCTGACCTTTGATACACGAAACAGATTTGTTCTTCAGCTGGAAACTCAGTTGTGCTTGGAGGGTATGACTGTGCCCAGAGCTGATAAATGTGGGAGCCGAGTCCACAAGTAAAGGCAGAAGTCTCCTGACCAAAATCACTTCCAACCTAATAATATTTAACGGACTTAGAAGGCCCACTGTTTTTGTGGGGAAACAAAAACCCCAAAACCACAATAAAACCAACAAATAAGAGAAGAATTGTACCTCATACAGTGATGAGAAACTTCAGTCACCATTTATTTCAGGTCTTTCAGCTGGTTTAAAGACTGACACTGAGAAAACCCCTTTCTTCTCCAAGCTCTTCTCACTTGAATCTGGTTAAGAGTGTTATTTCAGTCTACTTTTTTAATCTCATTTTATTGAAGGCAATCTTAGCCCCAAGGGCAAAACAAGTAAAATAAAAACAGTTAAAGCCTGGAAGAAATCTGTATTTTTTCATTGAAATAGAGCCCTATGTCAGACAGCTTTCCACATACCTTGTTCAGTGTAGGTTACATTATGGCATCCCATCAGGCCCATTCAAACCAGGTTGCAAAAGTATTGTGGCTGGGATCCAACACTGCCTTCCCTGCCCGCGGTAGCTGTTGGTGGTGATTTCATCTTAATCATTTTCTCTCTTTCCACCTCTCATGCAGCTGCCTGCCTGTCTTGATAGGACCAAAGTGTAGCTCATGGAATCTATATGATAATCACAAAAATAGTTATTTCTGTTGAAAAATGGATTTAATTCCCCCTCTAAACCTTTGTGGATTGCCAACTGGGGGTGTGAAACCAGCTGGCAAAAGATGCGTTCATTTCAATTTCATGACTTTCATATACTGCAGCTTCCCGACTTTAAATGGTTCCTCCCCTCTCTAATGAGAGCATCAAGGCCTTGATTAACAGCCCTCACTTTAAACAAAGTTTGGAAGTTTCTTTTCATGGTAGCTTCTCCAGGGATATCTGACAGCCTGCTCAACCCGGGGCAGCAGAATGCCTCTTCTTTCACAGCATGAGCATTTGTCAGATGTACTAGGAGTCAGGCTTGGTGAAGATTTGTATCCCTGAGTACTCTGCAAGTAACTTGCACAACAGCGTGGGAAGGAAGCTTGAAAGTAGTGCTGGAAAAACAGTGAAAAACTAATTTCATCAATGTTTTCAAAATGCAAAGGCTTGGAATGGACTGTGGTTTACTTTTTTTTAACTCTTTTATCCCTATTCTTATAAAACACAGTTTTATTTACTTAAAATATTGTCTTCAGTAGATTTTTTATAATTGTTTAAGTCTAAACAGGATTTTAGAGGATGACTAGGTAACATGGAAGAAAAGCCTGATATGTTTTTTGACAGTTAATTACAGAGAAGGGAAAGGTTACCACTTGTGAAAGAGTCCTTCAAGCCAGGTAGAACCACCTGGATCAGAGCCTGTAAATGGTCAAATAGTGATTTAGGATGTAAATACTGAAATAAAAGGTATTATCCATTGATAATACTGGATAAACATGGATAATACTGCCTTGCCACAACTCAACCAGCATTTCAACTAATTTAAACCTTTCTGGATGTTTTAGTATCAGGCTGCTGTCCCTGTGATTGCCACATGCAGGAAATAGCGCACTAACTTGACAACCCCACAAGGCATGACTAAGTCTTCTGGGTTTTTTGTTTAACATTTATATGAAGTTTTGTTTTGGTTATACATTGCAGTCAGAAAGTTGCATTTACTTTCATCCAAAACACGAAAGGAAATCCTGGGGTCTTGGGAAGATGGAGGGAAAATGGAGGGAGGAAGGGGTGAAACCAACCCTAAACAAAAGCTATCATGAAGTTGATAGCATAACCAAACTAACTAACAAAGAAAGAAAAAGAGAGTGGAAAATTCCAGTCATAGAAGTCAGAAGCCGCAGCTTTCTTCCAGGGAAGGAATACACTGCCTCCCATTTCTGCTGTGCCTACTGATACCATCTACAGAAAATCTATCACCAGTTGAAAGAGGGTTGGATTCATTGTCAATGCATTCCACCACTTTGGTGTCTCAATTTTCAAGAGTTTATTAGATGCACAGTAATGGAATTTTCTTTGAAATAGAAAGACAATACAAGCTCCTTTATTGCTGCCTTATACAACCATTAAAAACTCTCTATGTATTATTTTCCCTCTATTTATTTCTTCAGCTATCAACAAAACTATAAATTTACCTTAAAGCAAATTGTGGCATGTATCTCTCTATATATCCCCTCCTGCTTGTATAGATACAGACACACACACACCTCCCCAAACACATACATATATATATATATACACATAAACACACATAAAGCCTGATAGTGAGTAGCAGAATTTACTGAAAAGCAAAAAGATACTAGCATATTCAGAAACAGGAGAGAACTAACACTTGATTATTTTAGTATTGCAGCTTAGATATTAGAAATGTTAAAGAAAAAAGTTAGAAATATTTTACATTTCATTCTTCTTCTGTCATAATTCTGTTTCTATGATTATGATGTTCTCTTCTTGCACACCTTTGGAAGATGTGATTGAATTAGGATACTCACAAAAGATCCGACCAGTTTTGTCTAGAGAGAAAGAATAACATTGGAGTCAAATGACTGAAAACAGCAAGGCTAAAGCAAAGCTAAGAATACAGCACAGCCAGTGAAGAGTGGTAACAGTTATGAAGCCTTTGTCTTCGAACAGGAGCTGAAAAGCACAAATAGGTTCAAGCTAACAGTGCCAGACTGGCAACTCAGTGAAGTCATTGCACGTATCCCCAGCTACAAAGAGCTTTGGTCCAACATTAGGACTGTTCCTGTGCTATAGTTTCTTACCATGTAATACCTCCCTCCCCACATATTTGTTTCTAGTAGCAATATGGATGCAAACTTCACTCAAGGGAGAGGTAGGACTGGGAGAGCAGAGTGTACTTGAAAACAGGACTCCACCAGAGTTGGTGTCAGCTCTTCCAACCCCAAGACTTAAGAAAACAGTAGGTTTCTGATCATCTTAGAAGACTATTCTTTCTTGATTTGAAATTAGAAATGTGTACAAGAGTCATAACAGTACATTCTAATTTTCACCTAGGGATTTCCAAGCACGGTGAATAAAAGATAAAGGAAGTCACCTGCAAGTAATTGTTGTACGTCATAAGCAGAGCACAGAATTGTTAGTCTCTTTAAAGTTCATAAAAGCAGGACTCTTCTTCTGGAGACCTGTGAAGTCACTGTTTGTGAAGCATCATTCAGTCCTTGTTCTCAGCCAAAAATGATAAGAAGCAAAGCTGCTCTGGAGCTTTCAGCCATTAATACAACACACAACCAGAGTCAGCAATGCACTAATGGACTTTGCTACTGGCAAGGATGCCATGAAGTCCATGTATGGATCAATACTAGAGATTTTGTGTTGTAGAACAGTCTTGGTACACTGTTAGTGGAAATATTATAATCTGAAGTTCCAGACCCAAGGCTGTACATACCATTTCTCTTAGCACCTCATTATGTACAAGAGACAACTGTTATATAAACCAATAAAGACATACATATCCCAACCCAGACAACAAGGAAGACATGCAAGTCCCACATGTAATTCAGATTGAAACATTACCCAATGTGGCAGGAATCCTGGGATTCTAACTAATAAAATGAGCATTTCAGGGCTTTCACCAGAAAACAAAAAAAAAAAAGGAAGGAAATTAAATACTACCTCAACATGTCGAAAAGAGGCAGTGACGTCTCCAGGATTTCTTCCTGAATTAGCAGGAATCCTGGTTGTGGTTGGATAGCAAATGCACTTTCATAAGTCCATGTGTGCTCAGACATCTGTAACATAATACAGTGTATTCCATAGCCAAAAGACGTTCTTACTTTTCGTGACTTGTGAGGGGACAGCTCAAGCTGATATCATGCACCTTTAGTGTCTCAGTAGACAACTCTAATATAGCAATGGAGGCAACATATAATTGGTGGGAAAGGAGGAAAGAAAGTTTTCGTAGGTCACTTCTGTAACCCTTTCGGTAATATCACTGAATAACATCTTCTTCATGTGTTGGTGAAACTGGGCCTGAAATCTCCCTCCCCCAAAAATCAGTGTCTTTTATATTGAAACTGGGCTTGTTTTCGTTGCTCTAAGTAGAACACCATAAAAGTGATACAACATCAGATCCTCCTCAGAAACATCACTTTGTGTCAGATGATCTCGGAGCTAAACATTTCCTATCAGACACTTTATTCCCAGAGGAACCTGCCTTTCTGCAAGGGCCCTTTGTAGTCCAGCTGGATGTCATTACATAATTAAGCCTGTGAGCCAGGAGGTAGTCTTGAGCATGGCAATTTTACAATGTAAGATCAAACTATTATTCTTCCTTTCAAAAGACCTAGTGCCATTTGTTGTAATGCCTTTATGCAAGGGATCAAATACAGTATTGATTATTCATTATTACCTTTAAAGAGGTCAAGAAGCTTCTGGAATTCAGAAGACTTCTGGGGATCTGAAGCAATATAAGGCCTCAGGGCTTGATGACTCATCTTGACCTGAAGCTTTGAAATATCACCTGCTGTCTGGATTGTTCCTGCTTGCTGCCTGTGATTTCAAAGTCTCTCTCTCTCCCTCTTTCCCCCCCAAGGCATCAGTCTTACAGACATTGCCAGATCAAGAGAAGCAAAGAATGCAAAAGAAAGTGAAAGTGAGAAGACCACGAGTTGGGAGCCCAGCTGGTATGCATCTGCTTTGCTAAGCTTGAATTGAAAATGAGTATCATTATTCTTGTTCCTTATGCATCCTACTGTGTTTGGTTATTGCATCACATAGAAGAGGCAATAGGCATATCCTGTGGCTAAGTCCATTGTGTTCAACATGGGTTAACTAACTGTTCAATACTCTAAACAGGGAGTTTTTAAACCTTTCTGTGCCAGTTTGATCTTTAGGCATGTTCAAAGGGAGGAAGGTTTAAAGGAGAATGGGATTGTCATTATGTGGAAACCCTGACAAATTTTAAACACCATCTTCATCAACTGAAGCAAAGAATCAATGTCATATTCATCTAGACACTATATTAAAAGTTTCCATTTTCAACAACATTGCCTGTATGTTGTAGAATAAACCTCCAAGAGTGCTTCTTGGCAGATGGTTAAATATTTAAGTAGTTGGCTACAGAATTTAAAAAATTGAGATAATTAGAATACTTGAAGCAGTTAATATTTATTAGTCATGAAGAGTTTGACAGATTGGATGTTTTCCTACCCACACGTTCTCTAGCAGAAAAAAAAATAAAGCCCTTATCTTTCATTCTACCAAAAGCAAGCTTCGGTATGAGGCAGAAGTAGACTTGAAGGCATGGACTTCCCAGGTTACTCAGAATGAGAAACTGAGAGTAGTGCTACCACTTAATTCAAGAACAGACCAGAAAAAAAACCCACGGGAATGACAAGGTGGTTGTGGAAATGCACAGAGTTCACCCTGGAAAATGTCCAAGATTGAAACCTGAGACTGACTCTTCTGCACTGCTTCTGCACCACTTTGACTTTTGCTATAAATTATCATTTCTCTAGTGAGGTTGCCAGGCTACTCCAGTCACCGGGGATTATGAGACAACCCATTTTCTATTAGCTTTGCCCCTTCTGTTGGCCTTCCTATCAGGAGAGGTGATGCATGGAGCAAAGGCAGACCAGTTCTGTGGAACTCCAGAACTGCATCAGAGAAGATACCTTAAAGAGTGGAGCCTTGGCCTCCTGTCCTTAAAATGGCAGACTGGAAGCCAAGAACCAAGAGATTACTTACTAAGGCTGCTCTAGGGGCCATTTTCACCAAACATATCCTCTTTTATCTGCCCAGAAATTTGACTGAAAAGAAGGATTGGGACATTTGCCTAGGCATGCTGGCTGTCCCACAGACAGGTCTGAGCAAGAGCAGTTACATTCTTCTCACTAGGCTGCAGACATCCAGCTATGCTGAACACAGCAAGGAGCAACTCAGTGCTTCCCATGCCAAGTCAACTGCACTGAGCCAACAGCCAGACCATAGCAGCTCATCCAACCTGCTGCCTAGTAGGGACATATGGGCATCAGCACAGCACATACACGGAAGGTCTAATGCGTTATCTGTCTGCCAGACATGTAAATGTTCAAACAGTATCTGTGTGTAGGGAAAGCCTGAGCAATGGATGTAGAGGTTACTACTGTATAATAGAGCATCCACATGAAACTCTTACCTTGTCAGCAATTAATGAAAAACATGAAAGTACCAGCAGTGTTACACTACATAGCTGACTAGCTAGAAAAGAGACTCATCTCCATTATATCTTACCTCTCTTTTCTTAACAGTGCCACTGAACTGTCAGTATGTGTCCCAGTATGAAATGACTTGGGTTCCTTTACATTCAAAGGAAATAAGTAATGGCATTTGCATGTATCCACATGCAGTATTAAAAGGAATGAGTGCATAGGATCAACTGTGGCATGTGGAGAGATGAGTGGCAATAATTTTCATCAGTGTCTACACAGCAAGGATAAGGGCAGACAAGAGTGTATAATATATCTGCTCTTACCTGGTACAAACCAGTAGGGCAGGACCAGCTGCCTTGGCAGGCTGAACACACTCCTGATCTGGATTCACTCCAGCACTTCTCTCAAGGGAACCCAAGAGAGAGATCATAACAGCAGCCTTTGATATAAAACTGTGCTCCTGCTACCTGGAGCAGAGCGATCTCTCAGCTACATACTCCCTTCCTGTGGTCAACAGAGATGAGTTGCTGAACTTACTGAGGAGGTTTTCCTTTCCCTACAAATACTTTAAGGGCCATCCACGTCATATACAAAAGGATAGGGTATGTTTTTCAGCTTTTTTATCTTTATTAATATGATTTTTGAGATATTTTTCCAGTGCCTTCTTGTCTGACAATAGCAATTTGTGCTTTATTTATCTCATTGCTATAGTGAAAGTGTAGGGAAACTGTTAGGGTTAGGAGATACAACAAGCACAAAACCTGTTTTAGATGAGCAAACACTCAGAAGTTTCCAGCTTTTGCAGGCTTTCTAAAATTGCTAAAAAAAGCATGTTGGAGAAAATCTGGGAAAATTTCAGTACCCTTCCTCCTCAAGAAGGGATCCACAATCCTTGACACTAAGAGCACCATCAAGACTCATTGCAAACCAGAAGACAAGAATAGAACCCAGCAATACAAAAGAAGCCACAGCCTTTCAAAAAACAAATATCACAGGATTCTATTATATACTATAAAGAAACAAAATGGAAATGAACCCACATTGTTTCCTCTTCAAGTACTCAGAAGAAAAATCTGCACCTCAAAAAGGTTTGACCTCAATATAGGCCATAATGTAAAAATGTGAGGATCTTGGAAACTTGTGCTTTTCCTGGATTGAGGCCCAGATTTTGTAATATATCTTGCCTGTTACTATTTTTCTTGCTTCTTCCAAAGTAGAAAAGGCTCTTTTGAAGAAATGTGTTTTCTAGACACTTTGATACACCAGAATTGGGGTCTGTTTAAATACTTCAAGTTTGACATATATGCATATATAGTTGTAACATTTTGTGGATATGAGCCAACATTGACTTGTCTGGATCCAGTTCTTACTATCAATATGTTGTGAGACACTAGACAGAGTGGTCTCTACTCCAACATGGAGAGTATACATGTCATACTACACTAGGTCAGGCAAATAATAATAAGACAGTCAGCTTGCTGTGCCTTTATCTTCTTCCCCACAGTTTTAATGAGCAGCACCTGAAAGAATTTATGCCCATATTGAAGTCTTCTTCTGAAGTGAAAAAAGGATTGTCAGGACACAGTGGTAGTGTATCACATCTGCTTGGAAAAGGAACCTTCCCCCACTCCCCGTGTGCTTACTTCACACAAGGAAATCTGTCACTACTTTGATCCACGGACTATCAATGGTATGAGTATTCCCTCAGAGGCTGCTTTGCTGGGCTGGCCACGATGTGCTACTGCACACTGATCTGCTCTTCAGTTCCTGATGCTTTCCAGGCTGAGTTGAAGCTGCAGCTACAAACCGTTAAGCTTACTACAAGATGTACATGGCCTGTCATGTATGTCCCCTTGCTTACTCTTTTTTGGTATCTAGAGGATATATATGCAAATGTTTTCCTCTGTGCTATCTCATACTAGTTGACTGAGGGCATCAGAGAAACTGAGAGACAAAGTCTGATTAATATTTTTCTTCCAGATACGCGTCTAAATCAAGCTACAAGGGGGCCAGCCATACAATAATTCATGTGTACTAGCCCCATTGAAATTAATTCCTGCTATATCTTATCAAACAATCGGCCATGAGAGAAAGTTTTCCCAATTGGAACATGCATAAGTCACTCTAACTTTTGTGGCTGTGAACTGAAAGCAATTCTTCCCCCACCTTCCAGTGTTTGCTCAGGTGCAGTTTTGTTTCCATGTGAACTGATTCAGGAGAACCTGCCTCAACCAGCAAGCTAGCAGGAGTCACCAACCAACTTGCACTGACTGCAAACAAACTCTTCATCCCAAAAGAGTCCATTACATAAAAGTACACTACATAAAACCATCTTTGTATTTGTGACTTACTTTAAGGCCTTAGGTGGTTTGCCTTTAAGGATTTTTAATGAATCAGCAAGGCATGGAGTATGTAAAGTTCATGCTAGCTTGAGCGGCAGCAGACTGTGTTTTTCCCCTGGTGAACAACCCCCTCATAGCCTGTGAGCTTTAGCTGGTGAGGTTATGCAGCCTGCCTATTAGGACTGCTCTCAGCCACATGCCTGACTGCACTCCCAAGTCTCAGGGCCAAGAGTAAACTTTAAAGGAACCCTGCCAATTAAATGTAAGCAGAAAACAAGGTCTTTATTTTTCCGCAAAGCAAATGTGGTCAGAAATGTTCTCATGATGCTGCTACTGACAATTATTATTTTGCATTCGGTAAAGATGGCTTGTAATTGACTTTGAATAATAAAATCTGTCATGAAAATTAAGGTATCTAAAAATTAGAGTTGATCAAATTGACCACTGGCCATCGTAAATAAATCAAATACATTTTACTACTGGTGAAAAATAAGTCTTTCTGTGACAAATATTTTACAGTCTAGTTTTGTGGATCTTACAGGCAAAAAACCCCCCCTAGATGGTGTGCATTATGTACAATAGGCAAAGACTAAACATTGCACAAAGGTTAGCCCAGATAAATTCTGGTAAACCCTTTATATCATATCATAGTCCAGATACACTACAGTGGGTTGCAGAAAACATATTTAAGAAATGACATAGGGAATTTCATAGAATGTACATAGATTAGTTCTTGTACTTTCTCCATATTACATTTAGCTGTTTCAGTCCTCAGTTCACATACAACAATGATCCATCTTCAGTGCTTATCTGTTCTGCTGGATGGGGACGCTACCTTCAGTGAATCTAACAGCACAGACAGACTCCAAGCAGGTTTTCTGGACTTAAAAATTGCATCCCTTTATCTTGTTTTTCTTTTCAGTGTTAAAAGCAAGCATTGACCATACTACTAGGAAACTCCCCTCCGGTGCTTGAAGGGCCTTGATTCTAACCTTGCCACCTTATGAGACAGCTAAAAGCTGCATATGGCAGGGGAGATGGTTGTCTCCCTGTCAGAGCTTGCCTAGAGCTTCTAGTACAGTCTGGGTGCAGGAAAAGCAACAAGCATATAAAAAAAATCAGGATGTCCGAGAGAGACACTGGCTTGTCTGCTGCACTGCATCAACAGATTTCTTGGAAACAGAACCCGTGGGAATGCACTGGATGTATTCCTCTTGGGGCTTCCTAAAACCTTTAATAAAGTCTCAGGTAGGTATCAAACAAAAGGGAGAAAAAAGTATTATGCTTTTAAAAGCCCTTAAAAAAGATCAGATGAACTTTTGCTTACAAGAGAAGGAAGAATGTGACCATTCCAAATTCCCCCTAATTTCTACCATGATTTCCATAATTCAGTGTTTTACAATTATGCATTCCAAAGTCATCTGGAAGAACCAATAAAGACAGATTGATTACTTTACTCGTATACATTGCTATAAGACATTATCATTCAATGCTACAAAAGCCAGTTCCATGCCAGCCCTTGATCTAAATTAGACTAAGGACAAGTGTTCTTTCCTCTACAATGATCACCTGAATCTGAATGAGCCAATAGAGACTGAGAGACCACAAAGCAGTCGATATCAATGGAAGAAAAACAACAGAACCTCCAAGCAGCACCCAGTAAGCAAAATGCTCAAGATATCCACTAGGGATAGGGCTTGAAATTTACCCAGAGAAGGCAACAAGGCAGGGAAAATAGATAGCTAGTACAGCAGCTTGAATTAGAGAGAGTGGTTTTGGTTTCCCAGAAACCGTAATCAGTCATAACAGAAAAAGAAAATATTCTTCATTGGTTTATTCTCCCTGCAGTTGCTCCCCTAGGAAGAATGAAGATCTCACAGTGTCCGACCCTGCAGCTCTTTCCTGCTTGAGCAGTGGAGAAAATCACAGCCCTGTACCTGAGCAGTAGTAGTGCCAATTAACCAAGTTTCTCATTTCTCAGACACACACATGCCATTTCACGGATACTGAGAGAAGGTTAAGGAAACATCTTTTGGATCTGCCTTCCTCGGGCAGGTTTAGCACTTCCTCACATCCACCTTATCGCACTTCAATTCGAGCACTTGGTTAAACTCAAGAGGCTGTTTGCTGCTCCCTGGAAGACAGTGCCTCCCATATAATCCTGACCTAATGTAAATATGAGTGAACACTCGAACTTCCACTATAGCAGTTCCATCTGGGACCACCTGTGAGAGTTAACACTAAGCAAAGGATTGTCCTCATCTAACTCCACAACTGCTCAGGCTGCTATCACCTTAAAACACAAGAAGGGTTTGTACTGTGCAGGGATGTATGCCTCATGTTATTTTCTATGCATACTTCACGTGCACACAGTGCACATCTGCCTAGATCCATGAATGTGTGCACATGCAGATAGATAAACAGATAATCTGGAATTATTTCAAAGCAAGTGAAAAATTTTTCTTTCTTTCTAGTTGTTTTGCAACAACTTGGCCTTGGGACCTTCCAGGGAGCTGTATGTATGAGTGACACACTTGCCTCCTTTCGCAGCTCCTGACTTATGTCAATTTAAACATCTTTCCTACACCTGGAGGAGTTCAACAAACATCAGCTCACAGGTGTCACCCTCCACTGGCTGAAGGCTGGCTCCAGAGAGTCTAGCCAATATCTGCTTTGGCTATTAACAGCCTTGGAGAGGCCAAGCTCAGTGTGTGTGGGGAAGCCAGGGGGAGGAGAAGGTGGAAGGAAAAGGAAGGGGGGGTACATGTATGTGCATGTGCATTTGCTGCTGTTTTAACTTTCCATCCATTTAAGAGTTTAAATGCTAGTCAAGCACTTAAAAAAACATTAGGACACATTCCAGCTTTCGCTGCCAGTCAGAGGGAAAAAATGTTTGAAACCCTGCATCTCAGCACCCCAAGGGCTTTATGATTTGTTAGGTTTAGTAGTTCAGAGGATTAAAAAGACAGAAATATTAGTAGAAAAGAAGAGGAAAAAGTCAATGTATTTACTGAAGCAAATCTAATGGGTTGCTGGGCCAGAGAAGAAAAGGTTCTACTACCTGACTGAATCTTATTTATATTTCTTGCTCCACAATAAAAAATAATTTTCTAGACATTTCCTCCCCTCTTTTTTTTTTTTTTTTTTGCTATGCTAGTCACATTTCCTAAATCCTTTATCAACGACTGCTCTGCATATGAATGGGCTGTAATTGAACTGTCACATTCATGAAGGTCAGTAACCTTTCATTAGGAAGAATGTGTCTTTCTTGATAAATTGGAAAGTCCCTGAGGATTTGAAAGCATTTTTTTATTTCATTCTTTCAAATATACCTTAAAAATCTAATACAGATCTTTCTCTCTCTCTCTTTTCATAGCACTCTGACAAACCCCTCATCTTTGTCTTTGTCATAGGCAGTTCCATGCAAAATATTCAATCACAAGCTTTCACTGTGACCTTCTTAAAAACAAAATGGGAGGCATAAGCCCCCCACCCTCAACCCCTCACTTTGAATTGCAGATAGCTAATATTTCTGCTTTAAAACCCCAGAAAGTCAAAACCTTGAGATTAGAGTTTTTTCTACGTTCTTGCTTCTTAAGATTGATTTGTAAAGTGAAGTGACCGAAGTAAAACTGTGTTGATGTCAGTTTATCGGTCCATCTTTTTGATGTGTCGATTCATCTGCAGAGATGGACAGCCAAACTCCTCAAGCAATGAGGTATGTGAAAAACAAATTAGGGGTGAGAATTGTGCTTAAAAAAAACATACTTAGTACTTCAGACTGTTTTCAATCCCTGCCATAGGTTGGCTCCATAAAACTTAGTCTTCTCTATCTAAGGAAAATAAACTTTTCAGAGGGTTGTTTTTGCACCTTGATCTGTACCCTGACACAGTAGGGTCCTTAAAAGAAACTGACTGGCTGCCAAGTTCATAACTGCTGCCAGAAGTTCAATTCCTCCTCCAGATTTCGATCAGAAAGTGTGCAGCAGGATGCATGGAAATGTGTTGAGCTTCCCACCCTTACCAGTGCAAAAGTGCCTTTAGAAGTCTTAAAAATACTACCCAGGCTGCTGATCAGGGGCAGAAGCCATCTGTTCCTGTGCCATGTTCTAGCTAGCTAAGCCTAGGGACCATCTTCAATTAGTTGACTGGCTGGGGGTTGACTGCCAAGGGGTAAGAAAAAAAGCAACTTGGTGACAAAGTCAGTCATGGTCAAGATAGAAACACCACAATATGCAGAAGGGGAGATTTGAGAAATTGAATCAAGCATCTGGCCTTTCATGTTAGCTATTCAAGTACTTCAAAAAGCAACATGAACTGCGAGTTCTCAAGAGCTGTCAGAAGACCATCCTTTTATTGTCACACCAACAAAATTGTGGTGATTTAAGATTCACCACCCTGAGACAGAATATAGAGGAAAGAGGAACACAGCATAATTGCAAAGGAGCTGTAATCCTTTAATGGTACAGGCCACACTGGAAGCTTTTTAGCTGGGGGGAAAAAAAAAAAAAGGCAAATATTTATTTTGATTTTTGCAGGAATGATTGAAGAATTAATACTTTAATTAGGCTTAACTCCCTTTTCTCAAGCCCTCTCTCAACTAGTGGACTTCTGTTGAGTTTATATGCCCAGCTTAGAATAAAAATCCTTTGCTGCAGTGCCACAGTATGGATCTTCTTATACTAGTAAGAGAAGCCGTAAAAAAACAGACTCTCCCAAAGAAAAAAAAGTAAAGGTGTTACCTGACTTCCATATTAACATCCTTCGTCAGCAGCAAGAGTATGTTTGAATTCATATGGAGAAGGTCTTTATTTAAAAGCTAGATGTCTTCTTATTGCTCCAGTTCTGTATCCATTCTCTAGACACCAGGGTGAAGCCTAGTCAGGGGTGCCCAGAAGCGTGAATCAGCCTAGACAATCCATCATCTGAATTTTCTCAGCCGCTGGTAAAGTAAGGTACTTCAGATTACACTGTGAAGAAAAAGACCAGCCTCTATTAGTGGCTAAAGGTAAGTGGCAAACACTACCTAAGAGTCTAAAACAACAGAAAGGTCTTCACGGACCATTATTTTCAGTGCCACCACATTCAGGATGCCCAGTCGATTTGAGAAACCCCCAACACAGTGACATCTAAGGTCAATAACCACAGAGTGATTCAGGCTTCTACTTTTGGAGAGTGGGAGTCACAATGCATCAAGCAGGCAGGACTGACTTCTCTACATGCCTGCCTTGGGTACCAAGGTGATTTTCTTTCCACTGATATCACAGGAGGCCAAGGTCCAGCAGCTTGGCAAAGGTGGGCAGAACTGCTCAACAGCCTCTTGACCTGACATGCTATCATTGTTCCTATGTTTCATAGTAGGCAAGAGGAACACAGCTCACCGTTTCCAGCTCTCAGCATGATCTTTGCTCTGTGGATATGTTCTTGTGTGGTGCTTTTCAACTGTATGTCAGCAGATGACTCTGTAGAGAACACTGTTTTGGAGGCAAGATGCTGACTGCTTTGCTAGAGAGAGTAAGCAAAGAAGAAAAAACAAATTATATTTTAACATAAAGCCCAGCTGACCTGTTTTCCCAAAAGTTAGTTTGGAGATTATTGATGTTTCAATCTCCTGCAATATATGTGGGCGTGCCAGAGATCTGGAGAATGTTTTCATGCAGGTGCCCAATCATTCAGGTACTTTCAGTTGCCAAAAAAACAGAATTAACTGACAGTCAAACCAACTCTAGTAGAAGACCACAACTTTGGGAAAGAAATTCATCAAAATAAATTTTTTTACAGGTATTTTCTAGCATACCTGCCTTTAAAATGTCCCTAGGGCAACAATTCTTAAGGTGTATTTTTATTTCTCTTCTCAGATAAAATGTTAACAGCCAAATGGATGTGAGGTAACTACTTACAAATCTCTGGAGAGATGCAATTCTGATTGCCTTTTTTTTTTTTTCCCTCTGTCCAGAGTATCCAAATTTCTTTTCTCACTTGAAATTGGAGGTAGTGTCCTACATCTCAGTACTCGGATTCATACACAGACTTTTTTATATCAAGGAATTTAGATTCCAAGATTTCAGTTCAGGACTGTCTCAAATGCAGCTCTGATAACTGCATATGGAAAAAACAACAAAACAGTATATCACCTCATTTTATATATCCAGACCAAAACAATAAGACTTCTCAAGCACTTCACACTGTGTATAAAATAAAAGTCATTAAAGAATTTGTTTAGAAGTGTGTTAAGCATTTTCCAGGCAGGCAGTGAATAAATCCACTTTACCACTTCGTGGCTTTACAAAGAAGCCCATCCATTAACATGGGAAGCCTCTTGTTTGCATTTCTTAACAGCTGACATTTGTACCTTTCCAAGGAAAGTGAAGGGCATCTCATTGCCTCATTGTTTAAATCAGTGTGAAAATAATGGGGATGATAGGGAATTGGAGCTAATTTCCTTTGTCTCCTATTCAGCAGATAATGGTGGTATGTGCGGGATGCTAAAGGCCAGGCAGAGGAGGTGACCTGAAGATGACTTCATTCTTATGAGGTTTATCAAAGGCTCCTGTCAGTCAAATGCATGCTGAGAGATTGGGGACCGGCCATCTGGTCCAAAGTTAATCAAAGAGGAAACAGGAAAGTGAGGAGGTGAAAAATCCCCCTGTCAGCTTTGTGCAAGGTGGAGGGAGAGGCAGAAAGAAGAGGGAACTACTGAGTTCCGGCAGCTCAGCACCCAGACTTGATGGCCGTGCTGCACGCAGAGGAGCAACGTAGCAGAGTGGGGTGGAGAAGCAGGAGGGAAAGGGAAAGATAAGATTGTTTTTAAATTTCAGTGGGATGATCCCACACCACTTTTAAAGCGGCAAGCCTGAAGGTCACTGCTGCTGTTAGCCACGCAGAGCAGAGGCAGGATTGTTTCACTTGTCCTCGGAACAAAAAGGGGGAGTGACTGACTCACAGTAGGGAACCGTTGTAATATAAAGCACAGGGTTTTCTGTCACAGAGCCAGACTTCTTTCCTCAGAGTTTTGTTTCTTGCAAGCAGGGACAAGAGGTACAACCAGGCCACCTTCATGTCCGAAGACACAACAGTACCCAGCTCCTTACCTTCTACCCCCTGCACCCACTGGGCTCAAAACCAGGTGTCCTGCAAGCACTACCTGCATCCGAGAGATTGGCATAAAAGTGGAAATGGCATAATGGCTTTCCTGTCAGTACTGACCCACATACATTTTTGCACTGTGTGTAAACTCAGATGGGTATAGAGAGGGGATTTATCAACAAAGGGTTTGGTTTATGCTGGGTATCACACAATGCTTGTAAGACTGAAGACACCAATCATATAACTAAACCACCGTTTAAAAATGTGTTTGTGTTACGTAAAAGTGCCTCACTTCACCAAAGATGCACTCTGAAGTAAAACACCCGAGTGTGACAGCCTGATTTCCATAACTAGCCCTGTTCAGCTGCTCAAATCAGCTAAATAGAGACATATTTTTAAAACTACAAACGTCCAGATTGTGAATCCCTCCCTCATGCTGGCAAGTAGTCATGCTAATGAGTAGTCTCCTTGACTCCAGGGGGAAAATTCTTGCCAGCAAAGGTTTCACAATCCCAGCCCTAAACATTTTAAAAATGATTAACCAACGTGAACTAACTTTAAAGGGGGGTGGGAATGGGGTGTGTGTGTAAAACAAGAAAATTGATTTAAAGGGACCTTGTGATATTATCTTAGTAAAT
>JAWWES010000081.1:60397594-60457585 GCA_035583135.1 Lophotriccus pileatus | reverse complement strand
GGGGGGGGGAGGGGGGAAAGACAAAATAGGGGAAGTTCTTTGGAAGGGCTGCAGATTAAAGCTGAGCACTAAATCTGTTTTTGGGACTAGTGGAGCAGGGAAGGAATGTGCTGCTACTGATACACACACACACACACACACTCTCTGCCCCCCAGGACAGAGAGAATGAGAACAAAAGAGTTTGGCTGCTTCATATACCTGGGGGCAGGACTCGCTTCTCCATTAAGTTTCCATTCTGCACCTTCCTCAGGTCGAGGTCCAGTCAGGCCCCCATAGAGAGGAACATATGGAAAACAGTGGCAACGAGCTCTGCTCTACTTGCAGCTTTGCTGGGCTGAGTCTCCTCCAATGCCCTGTTTGG
The DNA here is from genome assembly GCA_035583135.1 of Lophotriccus pileatus. Taxonomy (NCBI): domain Eukaryota; kingdom Metazoa; phylum Chordata; class Aves; order Passeriformes; family Tyrannidae; genus Lophotriccus; species Lophotriccus pileatus. Next base: position 60,457,224 of record JAWWES010000081.1, on the reverse strand, counting down.
GAGCATTGCTTTGCATGGCCAAGTGCTGTAAAATAGAGCTGAGAATGGTGAGAGTGGAAGCACACAGGGCTTTAAAACCAAATCCAAACCTTTACAAAGCACCTAACCCAAAGAACCTCTGCTGAATAGAGGATTTCTGTCAAGGACATACAGCTCTCTATATACACAGTATTTATACAACTACACATTCACTGCTTGCTATGCCTCCTATTTTTAGAGAGGTTTTAAAACACCAAGCAGCCTGCTGCACACTAGGCAGCCTGAAACAGGCACAACCAAATGTGAACAAGGGTGGATATTGGGAGGCCCTGGGTTTTCTTGCTGCTAATGTCTGATGTGGCTCTTATGCATGGCAATAAAAGTCAGCAAAGAATCCTGTGGGCACCAAACGTGCACTGTAATTTTACATACCCTAACTTGCATTTACTCTCCACTGAACTGCCTTACCTGAGCTGTGATGACTTCAGAAGGAAGGGTTTTAATAGCAGTAAGGGAGGCTTTTTGTTTTGTTTTTATCTGCACAGCTCTGGGTCTGAGAGAAATATGACTAAGAAAATGATCTTTCCCATCCCCTGGAAAAAAAAATGCAACCATTTGGGTCCCAATATAAAAACACGCATCGGCATGTCTGAAATTCTGTGTCTGCTATAATTAAAACTCACGAGTAACTACAAAACAACTCTGTTTCTGTCTTTATGACATGAAACATGAGGACATTTAGAAATGGGCTGACAGAAAAGGAAATTTCACAGAAACCTTCTATCCCCTGGACAAATGATGGTTTTTTTATCAGGCAGCAAGCCTTATGATAATATTTATGATTCTCCTTGCCTTGCCTCTGCTGGATCTCGCAAAAGGAAAAACCTTTAGATTTACCTGTGTCTGGCACAGATTCCTAGTCTAGCACACTGGTTGAATATGCAGGCATGAACATGCTGTCATCAGCATGTCCTCTTCCTTCTTGTGGGCTTGAAATAATTTGATATGCCACATTAGACAATGCCTTAAATCAATCAGTAACTCCATTTTCTCCAGTGTCTGAGATTATTTCCAAAAGTGGGTAGGAGATTTAGCTACATAATCCTAAACTGATGGAAGATAAGTCACCCCCTTGAAGAGACTGAGAACATCTGACTGTGCTCTTTTCCCCACACTCTTCACAATTCCCTTATTTCTAGTTAGAAATCATGTAATTGAAATTTCACAATATTAGGTCCTTTCTGAAGGACCTTTTCAACTTTCTTTTCTGTTATACTTCATGGTCGACGACAAACATGCTGAACATATGCTTTAATGATTGCCACAGCAATCATTCACATAGAACAAGTTTTCTCTCAAAACACTTCAGAATAGTAAGGAATTGGGGGAGGGAAGTTATCAGCACTAATACAATTTATAAGACAAACCCTGCGTGGATGCAATGGCAGGTCTGCTATCAAAGGCAAAAACCTTCAGGCATTTCATAATCCCAATGAAAGCCTGTTTTTGCAGATACCCTGCAGTTCATGAATCACTGGCTGCAGCATACGAAATCCCCTATTTAAGTAATTACAGTACAATACACAAATCTGCACAGTGGCTGATGTTATATAAAATATTCCAAGTCAGTCTCAAACCCACAACATATTAAAAAGAAATCCTAACTGGAAACAAGTGTCTTGCAGTAAGCATATTTTGTGAAATAAGAGATGCTGCGATCTAATCATATTAGGTTTGTCCTGGGGACTGGAAGAGGTCTGGTCACATAGGGACCCAAGCGAGTCATGGACAGTGAATGGCTCCTGTCTCTCCTGTCTCCAAACACTGTTTTCTATTTGTTTTCACTTGGGCTTCGATAGATCCTCAAGCTTCCCATTCTTGCATAGTTGGATGGTATTATTATTGCCAGCTTAGTTTTCAAACATCAAAGAATACAGAAACATCTCAAATATAACCTCAGCCATGCATTGCCTGAATAATGGGGCTTGCTTCCATGTCTTCAGCAGAATGAACAAAAAGCCTGGTATTTTAGAAAGATATCAAAATTCAGCCAGGCATTATGAAGTCTTTTCTCCATACTTACTTCTGATTTATCTCAACATGTGGGAAGTTCAGCTTCTGCATTCAGCAACAAGGAAGATAGGCTTTCTTTCATGAAGGGCCCTTATTTGCCTAACTTTGGTTTCATCTATAGGCAAATTACTTCACCAAAGCTTGTACCCTTCAGCTAGTCTGTAAATCAGATTTGGAGTGACAAGCGGGTGTCATTTTGCCAAATCTTTTCCAGAGCAGACCAGCAACACTCAGTCATATCCACACAACTAGAAAACAAACAAAAAAAGATAAAGGCAGATCTCTGTTACAGTTTACAAAACATGATGAATATGTTCAATTCAGATTAATTAGCAAACATGTTCTATTCCTCTATTTACAATTTATGATCTGGCAAAGGTCACAGTAGAGAAAAAAAAAAAAAAGCTGAACTGCAAAATTTGCACTACTTTTGTTGTAAGACTACTGGCTTTCCTCTTCCTTTCGAAGGAATTACACAGACCTCCATCAGTGGAAGCCATGGCTTTAGGAATGTTGATCTGAGTCAGATTTAGCATTTTCAGAAATCTCCTGTACCTCCCACAATGTCCAGGGTTCAGTAAAAACTTCATCTTCTTTTTCTTGGTGCAAGAAATCTGCAGGGCAATTGGAATTTGGTTTGCAAAGAAAAAATTATAATAGCCCACAAAACAGAAGGTCAATCAATGTTTTGGAAGTGTTTTATGAACTGGAAATCTTTCTCCGAAGTATTTCACTACAACCCAATAAAACATTACATGCTGGTGGAATTTTATCCTGTTAAAATTGGCAAAGCTCTCTTTGCTAAAGAGTAAGTTTTGTTCAGGTTTAATTTACTTTCAATAGTACCCCCAAAATCAATGTAATCACTCCAGTGCAGTTTGACAGGTTCCTGAGATAGTGTAAATTAAGCGACCCACAGCAACCAAGGAACAAACACCAACTACACAGTGAAAACGGGCAGGAACAGCAATTACCACCAAAAGAAGCAAAAACTGGCAAAGCCTCTCTGTGTTAGGTTTGTGTGGAGCTCCCAGGCAGGCTGTTAAATCAGGCATAAGGGTTTGTTTGAAGGAATGCAGAGCTACAATGCAGAAGACTTTCCTAGGTTTAGGTCTGCCTTTTGCTACAAGCATCAATCACAAAGAGCGCAAGCAGTTTGAGTTAAAGGCACAGTGAAGAGTTTGGCAGAAATTTGGACTTCTCTGTATGTGGGATGTTGTGATTCCTCCAGCTGCAATTCCCTAGGATGCATTTCACCTAGCCAACACTTGACAAGAAATATTTAGGAGGTTATAAGTCTTCTTTAGAAGAAAATTACAGCAGAAGGAGGTCCAATATAACAACTAAAACATGAGAAAAAGGTTTCTCACAGTTTGTGTTCTAGGTGCCTGGCTGAAATCCGGGCTCCATAAAAAGTCTTCTGCTGTGCACTTCCAGGAGACCTGGTTTGCCAATGTCTAGCTAGCTTCCCTATATATTTTACTTGCTGTGTTGCCTAGCTGATGCTAGTCAAAGAGTAGCAGATTCAATCTTGCTGTGAAGAACAAATATAGTACACACTGAGGTGGAATACTGCTTGGTTTGCATAGCCCAATAGCTCAGTAGGCAGCCAGTTAGTAATATGAAGAAGGTGTCCCTGTCCTTCTCATTTATTGGGTTTATTTGACAGAGGCAGGGAGTCAGAACTTCGAGAGCATTTTTTTAGCATAGTTGATGTGTTGCTGCTGGTCTTATTTTTCTCTAAAGAGATTTATCGACTCAACAGATTACCAAGATTTTTGATTCAGGGATCATATTGCTACAGCATGACAACTGATTTGTCTGTTGTAACAGAGATAGACTAGTATTGTAACTGTAACACAGTATCTAATAATCCCTTTTCATATGCATATAGGTTATTCTGTGGCTTTAATTTAAAGAACTGAACAAAATATCCAGTATTATGATAAAGAGTAGTTGTGGCTGTCATACAGATATTTTTCCGAAAAGCCCTCTAACTCACAAAGAAAATCAGGGTGGGAAAGAATGGGTGCAGCCTAGTCACTCCTACCTTTTTATGTCTGTTTAACAAACCCACTGCTGTCAAAATTGCAGCAGTAACAACAGTCAAGATAATATCATCTTCTCCTCAGTATCTAAACACAAATTCCAAGAAACAGAAACAAAATTTTAAAAAGCAGGCAATTTTTCATGAGGCATGCCCAGTGCCTAGTATTAGCCTTTTTCCTGTGTTCATGGTCAAACTATCAATGTTTCAATGTATCAGTGGAGTGAGCATCCATCCTAGTAAGATGGAAGAACTCACAGAATTATGACTGAGATTAGAACATAGCTTCCAGAAAAAAACAGGTCTATCTATGTGTTTTTTCTTATACTTCCTGTTAGCCCCCATTCTTCCAAAATCCAGAGAATGAAATGTTCATTAGAAGAAAATAGCCTTAAGTGAAAGAAAAAAAATCCCCATGGTTCTGGTAATCATTTGTAATAGTCTGTACAGCCACCAACTGAAGCAGGGATCTCTGGTCTATTGTGGTGTATTATGTGACTCCAAGAAAATGAGATGGGAAGGTAAATATACAAAGTAGAATTTAGCAAGATGCTGGGTGAAGAAGGACAAAACCCCTTCTTATGGTTGTCAGTAAAAAGGAGGGTGACATTCTTATGGAGTTAGAAGGAGGTCAATAAATCATCATCCTTATCTTGAAAACAGAGCCTGTGACTTCAAAAATTAGCTCATTTATTCTGCACAATTAAATTTATTGAAGTGTGACAGAAAAAGTTTAGCAGTCGCTGATGCAGAAAGGCAGCAACAACGGAGGCAGGCAACGGACTGAATGACACAATTAGTTGATTTTCATTTTATTTATCAATATAATTATTGAATTGTATTCATCTTATTTCACAGATTTTTACCATTATTAGAGTTTGGGCCTCAAGGGAAATAATTAGTTCAAATTTTCAGTCTAACTTAATGTGATTATAGAGCTGTTAATAAAAGAAAAGTTCTATAAAGTGCTACACAATCTTGTATTCAATGTCACCTCACCATCAGGCTCTGAAATCCAGAAACCTTTCATGAAAAAGCAGTAAATTGAATGTGAATAGTGTGTACTACATTCCCTAGATGGAAACTGAACATGCTTGCAGGGTCCCACCTTTATGTGGCTTTAAAGGAGACAAAAATCTATGTTTTTAAACTCATAAATATATTTCTTTTTTAGAAAAACCCAACCAAACAGAAAAAAAAAAAACCAACCAAAACAAAAAAACCAAATAAACCTCCCTGAAAATAATTTTAAAAAACCTCACCAAAACCCAAAACCAATCAACCAACCCACCAAAAGAAAAAAAAAACTCAGAAAAACCCACTGCACCATCTTTGACCCCATCCCTACATCATGGTTCAGTAAACTTATTTGGAAATTCTGCGAAAACAGTGAAGGAATATTGCAGAAAGACTACCATGCCAGAGGAACAGTGGATGAGTATGGTTCGTATGCAAAATTACCACACCAACCATTTTTGTACACACTGAAAAAGTATCACTCCAAAACTTCTGACAAAATCTTTTAAAAACTATGTAAAAGCTAACGACAAATTACAGACATATCTGCTAGCAAAAGTTACTTTTCTTCTTGTCCAGTCCAGTTTAGAAGCACCTAGACTACCCTCAGTTGCTCTGGTTCACTTCTTGGCATGCCTTCCTGCCATTCACAATGTCTGCTTTGGTTTTAATCTTGTAAGAGACAGAATGAGAAAGGCTGGACCTGACTCACGCACGTATTCCACCCTTGCTTTCTACATACATGAGGAATCAGGCATATGTTCAGCAGTAAGCTATATAATAATTCATGTTCCTTCTCACAGGTTCAGGAAATTAGACCACATGCTATTGCAAGTGTCTAACTTTTCCAGTGTTTTGAAAGACTATTTCCATTGCAACTAGCTTATTCAGTTCTACCCTCCACTTCCATTCCATAAAAATTAATTTATTTGCTCTGAGGAAAAGACAGGCCATTTTTCTAAATGTTGGTCAAAGTGTCATGGAGCATTGCCTAAAACATTAAAAAATGGAAAGGGTCCAACACAATTCTATAGCCCTAATTAATAAAAATGAATATTATTACTTATAATTAATGACTGATTTTGGGTGTTAAGAGAATTCCAGAATTCCAACTGACTTAAACAACACATAGAGTTACTAGGATCTTGATGCCTGTGTAGGATCAGACTATGTTTTGGGAATTCAGTATAGTGACTTCTTCAGAAATGAGCAAGGGAGATTTATGTCTCTAAGACATATAAATTATTAGTGCTAATAAACTGGATCTCACTGGGACTATTCAGGTTAAATTTGACATGCATTATCTACAGAAAAAAGGATCAAAAGAAAGAAAACCATATATTGCATATTTTCTGTTTTGTGTTTCTTTGGGGAAAACCTAGAAGGTTGCTTTTTCATTTATGGAAAATTATATGCCCCACTGGACCTGGAGTTGATGGAAACCACTCCATAGCAGCACCATTCAGTGATCCACCCACCTCCAGAGATGCAGGAGCAGCAGAGGTGACCCTATCTCCAAAAAACCTTTGCTTCAGCATAAGAAACTATATAACAAAGGGAGAGGTGGAAACAAAGAGGAATCAAAGAACAAAAGGTAATTTTAATGGTTTAATTGACTGGGGATACTTCCACTGCAGCCAAGACAAGCAGAATCTTTGCTGCTTTGCTTGTATTCAGCCTAAACGTAGGAGAAGAACATAGTTTCATTGGACTAGCTCCTTACAATCTCTGCAGAATTCAGCAAGGCTGAATCATCAACAGAGAGAGGCTGCACATGAGCACAGGAAGTGAGTTTTTAGACCTGAGTGAATATTCAGCAGTCCAATAACTACTATTTCACTCTTCTATGGTACTTTTCCTTCCAATAACCTGAAATTATCTTGCAAAGAGCTTTCTTGTCTTATGAGGACCCAATTCAGCAGGTGAGCCTCCCTTATTCAGAGCCCCTCAAAAGACACAAGAAAGTGTTTTGAACGTAAACCAACTGGATTTTACTAAAATATAAATTATAATTCCTAACTTTTCACAGAATCCTCAGGGTTGGAAGAGACCTTCAACATCATCTAGTCCAACTGTCAACCTTAGCACCACCATAATCACCTCTAAGCCCTATCCCCAAGTGCCTCTTGAATATTTCCAGAGACACGATTCTACCACCTTCCTGAACAACTTATTTCAATGCTGAATGACTATGTCAGTGAATTTTTTCCTAATACCTAATCTGCACCTCCCCTGGTGCAACTTAAGACCATTTCCATTTGTCCTTTCACTTGATACATGGCAGAAGTGACCAATCCCCACCTCACTACAATGTCCTTTCAGGTAGTTGTAGAGAGGAATGAGGTCTCCTGTGAGCCTCCTCTGCTCCACAAACAACCACAGCTCCCTCAGCTGCTGCTCAAAAGATGTGTTTTCTAGACCCTTCCCCAGTTTGTTGCTCTTCTTTGGACATGCTTCAGCACCTCAATGTCCTTTTTGAAGTGAAGGGCCCAAAACTGAAATGAGATTTAAAGTGTGGCCTCACCAGTGCCAAATACAGCAGGACAATAATTTCCCTAGTCCTGCTGACCCACACTATTCTTGATACAGGCCAGGATGCCACTGGCCTTCTTGGCCACCTGGCACACTGCTGGCTCATATGCATCTGTCTGTCAACCAGCATCTCTAAGTCCCTTTCTGCTGAGCAGCTCCCAAGTAACTCTGCCCCAAGCCTATGGTGCTGATGAGCCAAGTGCAGAACACAGCACTTTGCTTTTCTGAACCTCATGCAATAGGCCTCAGCCCATCAGTCTGTCAAGTTCTTTCTGTTAGAGCTTTCCTGCCCTCTAGCAGATCAACACTCCTACGTCACTTGGCATTGTTGGTGAACTGACTGAGGGTATACTCAATCCCTTTGTCAAAATCATGGATATAAATGCGAGAAGGAACTCTCTTCCTCTCACAAGGGCTGCAGTTGAGTCTACTATACCTTATTATAAGAAAATCCAACCTCAAAACTGAGAATAAATAAAACAGACACTTGTCCACTGGACCTTGGCATTATCCTAATTTTCCAGCTGGGAAACAGGAGCCAAGAAAAGGAGACATCTAAGGTAATAAAGATTACCAGAGTGAGAACTCTGACTTCCCAAGTCTCTTTCCCAGTTCTCCACCCCTACTTGGCTGGCTTATACAGCATGCCATAAAAATTTAGATGAGTCCATTTTAAAGTCTTTCATGTCCTGGAAACTCTCACAAAGCTTACACACTCAGCACTCAAAAGAATGCTGTTCAGGTGCATATAGACAGAATTGGGCTTAATTCATCAGATGTACAAGATTTTGTCTTAAAAATGTTGCAAGCCTGGAGTACACTTTTCTCCATCTACAACAATCAACATTTTGTTTTTCTTCCTATTTCTCAAAGACTCAACCAGGCCAGTTTTCTTCAGGGATGATTTTTGACTGACTTCACAAGCTTCCCAGATTAACCCCATGGACTTCTGTATAACCGTCAGGCCTCTGAGCTGACTTTTCATTCCAAATCAATGTTTCCTAAATAATTATTTACCCATGAAGAGGTCACAGATGCCCTATGGCAATATTTTCCTCCCCCTTCGATATGCAGAATCATTACTCAAAAGGGCAATGTGCCTCAGGTTTCCAGACTACTCACCAATTATTTTCTTTAAGCCATATTATGCACAAGTATTAATGTGCAGCACCAAATCTGGAGAAAGCCTTTCCAACTCTTCAGAGGAAACAAATTAATTGAATACCATCAGTGAGAACAAAGTGCATAGGTACCCTGTGTGTATGAAGTTCCTGAGTCCCTCCTAAGCTTTTCAACTGATAGGCCCAGGCAGCAGTAAATAGTAGTTCTGAAAAGCACATGGAGCAGTACCATGTAATTTCTTCTTTCTATGTATCAGCTTTCTTATCTAAAAAGTAAAGATTTACCAGTTAGTCTGAAACACTCAGCATTCTGACGCTCCAGGAGGCCACCAACAGGGATTATTCCAGGCCTGAAACTGGGCAAGCTGCAGGAAAGAGAAAAGGATCATGGAGATGAGTAAACAGCATGGAGAACTGCAGTGAAAAAGGTAGAGTTGCACTGTATTTCATGGTGAAGCAATCCATTCCTCCATATGGTTTCTGCTGAATTGAATAACACCGCCATTTGGACCTGTCCTGAATTTGAACACAAAGCAAAATTCCCTCACCAGAAAGTTCAAGTGCTGAAAAAGATGGCTCAGTTCTGTCAGCTCCATCTTTCCCACAGTGTTCTGCCAACCACTTCCTTTGCAGCTTCACTCAAATTATAAATAGCTCAGCGTGACAGATCTGACCTTCACCTAGGTTGCGCTTAGCTGGTGGAGGGGCAGGTCAGTGCTCCCTCAAAGTCAGTGACCAGGACACGGCAGTTGCAAGGGACAATAAGTGGAGCTGACACATCTGAGAGCAAACAGGTAGCAGCACCAAAACCCGAGTTCATGACTCTTCTCCCTCGGCTCTGATGAGTCTGTGCAGACTAGGACGTGCTCAGGGCTTCTGCCACTGCTTACACAAAGTTTCACAATGAGTAAGAAGTATTAAAGGAATACAGCCTGAAACAGCCAAGTTATAATGACAGATGATTATAGCTAGAAGTCAGTTCCTAAAGGAAATGGGGAATAAACTGTGGAAAATGGAACACTGAAAGCCTCTGTGGGAAGTGGAATTTTGTCCTGTGCCTAAGTGCAAACAAGATAAACCAACATAGATTAAAGAAAATGTTCCCTCCCCTCAACTCTCAGAATCTTTGAACAGTAGGAGACCCACCAGTCTGAGGTTCAACAAAAAAGTAAAAGGAGTGATTAGACTGAGGGAGTAGGTCAATACACAGACTTTGGAAGAGGAAATGCTGTATTTAATGCCCATTGCTTGCCGTTATACCATGCAAGATGTCAGAACATTTGGGCTTCCTCTCTGCATCTCACTCACCAGAAGTGGGTGATCAGCAGAGCATCCCATTTGTGAACGAGGAGCTCACCAAGAAGACAGAGCCAAGCTCTCCACAGTAGTGTGTGCTGGGAAGACAAGGCATAAATGGAAAGAAGTTCAGACCAGCTTTTTCTCCCCTCTCAGGGTTGTCCAGAGGCTGCGCAGCCTTCTTGGAAGTTTTCAAGGCTCACTTGGATGAAGCCTTAAGCACCCTGGTTTCATCTTTTTGCAGATCCTGTTCAGAGCAGGATGTTGGACTAGAGACTTCCTCACATGCTTTCCAACCTGGGTTATCCTGTGATCATGCCTGCACTGAAATTCTTTGCATATTAAATTATCCTGTATGAGAAAAGAAAGCAATTGGTACTGAGGATTCTATGTTGGTATTGGTATATTTGGGTTCTGCTGCCTTTTGTAATAGCCAGTTAAGTACCACTACAATTACATTACAATTGAGATTAAACTTACATGTGCAGTACCTCTGTATTAATATTCATGTTTGACTTCATTGTGTCAATAAGCAAGTGATTTCCAGCACAGAAAGTCGGCATGCCGTACACTGTTGTACACACTGCATACAGTATGGTATTCCGACACAGTGACCCATAAGAGGAAAAAATGCACAAGCATGGGAAATTAAGCTTCATCTCCTGCGGCTGGAGCTGTTCAAATATCCAAGGTTCCATCAGACTCCTTTAGCTTAGCGCCATCTTCCCTTGCATTTCTGGGGGATGAGAACATAAGGAAATGCCATTCCTTTTACAGCTAAATCGTGCTATTACTCCAACTACTTCTGAGATATTGGTACTGTTTGTTCTCCTAGCAGCAACTTTGAGGAACTCAAACAGTTACATATTGCTCAGAGGAAATACAGGAGAAAAACAAGCTGAAATTTTGGTGGAGACCTTAATTATGAACACACAAGGATAAGTACATTTTTTCTTCTTCGACTCCAGAATGTCCAGCCTGTACTACACAGCAAGATTTTCTAACCCTTCTCAAGTAATGTCATTGATGCCAGATATTTAGTGCAATGATTTCAGCAGTGAATGTCAAATCTCTTTCAAATATTTGCATGTTTCTTAGCTCCTAAACTGACAAGCTTTAATTTAAGCAGATATAAGTGAAATCTGCCACAGCACATGTTGGTTAAGATATTTAAATTATACAGGCCACAATGAGAAAGACACAGAGCACATGCAATCCTCATTAGAATCAATGTGGCAGAGGCTCTTCTCATAACAGTTATTTAAACAATAAATTAATTAAAAAGTCCTCAAAAAGCCGAAGCACAAAACTATTCAAGATGTGTGGGAAAAATGCCACTCTTGCAATCTGCTCTTCATGGAAAAAATGGCAGTCCTCTTTTTTCATCTTCATTTCTCTTTTCCCTACAGAACTCATATGAAGTGTATAATACATAACTAAGCAACTGAGACAACAGAAAGCACAAGATTATGCATCATACCTTTGTGCAAGCTCACATCAATAGACCCCTGCAGTGTAGGTAGTGGCAAATTTGACTGGGGGGCTCCTCAGGTTGCTAAAAGAATTACCTGGTCTTTCTGTCAGGAGTCCTTAATATGCCATACATCCATCAGTTGATTCTTTTGTGTTTAGCCCATCCTTTAGGTGTACAGTAAGATTCATAGGACACACACTATTCCCTTTTTATTTCACTTTTCTCAGGAAAGCACTACACATCAGCCTGTATCTACCTATCTTCTGTCCCCCAGCAAAGCCTTTTTAACCCATTGGCACATTTCAAGCCAACTACTATAGGGCTAGAAGGTAAAAGATGAAATTCCACAAATATTATATAAGTAAGAAGGCAGTATGGGAAATAATTTTAGTACTCTTAACAAAAGGGACCTCTAAAAACTCTTATCATATTTTTTAGTCACCAGAGAATCCCCAGATGCAAGCACTTCGAGGAGTTTCCCACCCACTGGCAAAGCTTGGAATAGAGCTCATACCATCTTAGACACGGGGTAATCCAGTCATAAGATCCAAATCCGTAGAAAACAGGCTTCTCATGTGCCAGTCATTAATTCCAGCTATCAGACCTGGATTGTAGACCTGCTTTTGGATAGAACTAATTTGTTATCGCCACCTGTTATTTTAAGTACATGACAAAGGACTGGATCACCTGCAGTTAGGTGCCCCCAGTGGCACTTGGATGAAGTGAAGAGGCCCGACACCAAGTGATCTTCTGTCCCTCCTCTAACCACTGGGTCCTCCAGAGCACTTACTGAGGCACCTTTAATTATTCTGCTAAGCATGTCCAGAAATGTAACTGTCTTGACTACACTGGGCCAAACATTTTGGAGCCTTCATACCCCAGAAGCCATTTGAAACTTTTGAATTAGGTCCCCTAGTGCTGACGTTCACTTAGCTCATGGCTGGTGGAGAGGAGATATTCCTATAGAATCTGTCCTCTTAGACAGCCACCAAGAGCTCAGTTCCCAAGGTTGAGTGAGACTGCACAGGTGACTGCACTCTCCTTTTTGGACCCAGTCACTTTCCACCCAAGGTGCCTACATCCCAGGTAGTGTTTGGAATTATTGATCTGAAGTCGAGGGAACTGGAGTTAACAAATGATGATAATGACTAATTACGACATCCTTTAATGCTCTGCTGAGATGATCAGCCAAAATATATCCATCCAAGGATAAGTGCCTAAGAAAATGGAACATAACTGGAACATACCAACCTCCCTCCACTGACTAAAGAGGCAGCCTAGGCCATTACACTTCTACCGGTTACACAGGTACCTTTACAATCTGTCCTTCAGACTCCAGTATATCCATATAACTAATTTCTGAAATCCTTTAACTTGTAACACTATTGTTTTTAAAAAATAATCCAGACAAGCTTGTTAGATTCAGTTGGGATACATTTCAACTCTATATATAACGTTCCCTTCTTTACATTATAAATTTAGTGTAGAATTTTAAGCCTTACTTTTTAAATGCCAAATCCTTTTAGTAGAAAGCTTTTTAGATAATAGGATCTTGCTTGTGTTATGCATTCATAAATTTCCTTCAGTGATAGGGGTGAGTTCAAAGATCAATTCAACACTGATGATTAGTTTCTTAATTAAATTATTGTGTTTAAAAAGGGATAAATAAATACTGGTCACAGTTTAAATGGAAGCAAAAGTGGGTCAAGGAGTATAAAAAGGCTGTCCAATAAAATAAAACCAACAAATAGTTGCATTTTTCTCTCTGGAGAACTGCTTTTGCTAATGGCTAGTGCGATCTTTCTCCCTCCCGAGAGGTGGACTGGAAATGCTGGGCTGAGCCATCATGAAAGAAGGGGTCAAACAGGGGTGTTTTGTAAGGTGGGGAACGGGATTTACAGCAACATAATCAGTTGACCAGTTCATCATTACACACTACACATGTCCTAAATTAAGAGAGCATGAAGCGGGTGGATACATTATGCCGTTTCACGAAAAGCAATTTGGGTGAGTTGTCCTTGTTCCAGTTCTTTGAGACTCAACAGCACATCTCCCAGGAATCTGTAAATCATCAGCAGGTGATATTGTTGGCTGTCATACCACAGACAGGCAGAGCCAGTAACAACTTTTACCAGGCGTTTTCTTGTTCTTAAAATTCTCTTTTCCAGTAAGCTGCAAAACAAACCACAAACTAACATGTAAAGTAGCACAGCACAAAACAAAATTCCAGAGATAAGAGACATGCTGATAATATAGTCTTTGACATTTGTTTGGGAGCTTTGCTGTGTTAAATATCAGTCCTTTAGTAGATTAATATGTGTATGTCTGCTCTCTCTCTCTGTTCACCTATTTAGCCTCTGTCAGTGCAGTATCTGAAAGCCCCTGGAAGCACCAGTGAACGTAACCTCATAGTACCCCTTCGAGGTAGAAAAATACAAAGATTAACAGACTTCTCTGAGGACAGATGGGAAACATGCGGCAGAGAAAGACCCCCACTATTCTGGGTCCACATAACCACAGCAGAAGCATCTGTGTTACACCGTCCGCCATCTCTCTGGTACATAAAAAGTTGTTACTGACTGCCTCTGTGGCCATTGAGAAGGGAGAGGCATCAAAGACATCTGTATTGGATATCAGAGGAATCTTCTAACTGCAGAGAAATGAGGTACTGGGACAGGGTATTCACAGTAACACTGTGACTTGTCCCTCATAAAGGTTTTTAAGAAGAGGGCTGATAAATAATCCTCAGAAATGAGTCTTTTGAAAGATGGAATTGCCCTGCTGTGTTCTATGCTGTGGACGTGACAGCCTAGGATATTACCTAGTTTGTTTTGCTGTCTTTAGCTTTGCACTGCATATCAGAACTTGAGTGGTAGACAAGTAGTGGTGACACTTATTATCACCACAGTAGAACAGGAATGGGTCTATGTCTACTGTGTCAGAAGATATATAAAATTATATGCCTCATCAAGTTATTAAAATAAACCAAGCAGCTACAAAGGACCAGGGACAGGCTCTCTCAGCAATTTGAAGTACAGTAAGTAGAGCATGAGGGAACATCTCCAAACAAAGAGACTAAGGGCTTTGACATGAACTATAGGTAGTATGTAAGGTGTGCTGAAAATTAAATTACTTTTCAGGAGTTCTCTCAGCAGCTGATCAGTCAAGAATCCACAAGATGGAAAAGCAAATGAAACTGTCACATAAAAATGAGATGCTATGGACCCAGCCCAACTCCTTTTTTAACTCAACAGAGCACTTGCATCTGACATCAGGATCTTGGACTTGTCTTACTCCTTACTTAAAGGGACCCAAACTTCATATTTTATTAGAGACTGAATTCCTAGGGTATACCAAAAAGTTTAGCACCCTCCAATGGAGTCTCTTGTTACAGCACACTTGTGTGGGATTTATGAACATCTGGAAGCCCGTCCTGACCCAAAGTCATGGACAAATGCAGAAAGTCATGCAGCAAGGCAGATGAAGTCAGAATGCTCATAACTGTCTTTGTTATGTGTGCTCAGCAACTCACAAATGCGTAAGCACTAAAACACAAGCATCTGATTTCTGATTTGGGCTTTCCAGTCAAAAATGTATCTGTGCGAAACCCCAGCCATAATTTTGCAATGCATCTTCCTCCCCTTCCTTGTTTGGATGGGGTTTGCCTCTGCCCTCTTAATACAGATAAAGTAAGTGAAACTGTTGACATAAAGCATGTGTTCTGAATTATTTATGTGTTTTCTAGGGGATGTTTTTTAAACTTGATAAACAAAGGAAAAAATAATTTAAAAAAAAAAAAAAAAAAAAAAAAAAAAAGAACAGAAATACCAAACATACCTGCCTAGCCATGCAGCAGAAATGGACTTGAGGATCCAGTAGCAAATACAACGCTGTTCAAAACTATGGTTTGCATTCTGTGAGGAAAATACCTGTCACATCATGTATGGGTTTGTGAGCTTTCTATGGATTAAGCAAACATTACTATATGCTGAAGGTAAAAAAAAAAAAAAAACAAACACCTAATTCATGTGTCTGTGTAGAGATACAGATATCTATCTCCTTGTGCCATTTCTAACTGCATGCAGAGCAAGAGTTCATAGCAGGATCTGGCACTGAAAAACCAACACATGCATCTGAATGTGGCCCAGCAGAGATAGATGCATTTGTTTGTATGCTTCTACTGCAGCAGGGGTGGAATATGCAGCTAATTTCTTCTCTTTTGGCTAATTTGGGGAAGGCTCAAGTCATGAAGCCCTGGCAACATACCACCCATCAGGGTATTCCTGACCAAGACACAAAATCCTCTGAGTAGCCACGCTGCAGGTATGCACATGAGAGTTTCCACGGAGCAGCTAATCATGGTACACGATCAAAACTGTGATAACTTCATTTCACTATTTTCTAGGGAGAATTCTAAATTAAAAGTTTTTCAGAGCTACAGGCCTCACTTTTCCGTTCATGGGAGAGACCCTTCATATGTGGCCATGGTATGTTGCATTTATCTGAAGATTATATTCAGCTGTTGCCTTTCCAAATCTTTTGATACATGTGCCTGTAATTCACTAGGCTGTCAAGAATAAAATGAATACAGGGGAATCTTGGAAAGACATCAAGCAGAGAGGAACCTGGATCACAATAACGAGATATCAAGTGTAGATAAAGATCCACACTTATATAGGGCCAGGGGTTTAGTTGGCCCCTTTCTGTCCACAACCTCAATGCTTACAAAAAACTCTCTAAAATTTTTGATGTGCAACTTCTACAACATTGACTATTGAGGAATTCATGCTGATTTTGGTAGTGCTGGGAAAACCAGGCTTTTAGGCATGGAATTATTACTTTTGCCTCTGGGAAGCAAAGTAAAAATGGATCAGTAACTACAGCTCGAGAGAGAGGTTTACATGTAAATGAAAAATTTGGCCAGACTTCTTTTACTTCCAACTGTTTCATCTTCATACTATCTTTTCAAATTTACATTAAAAATGGTTCTTATCAAAGAAATCACCCTCAAATCCAAGGGCTGGATGTGGAATATCCTCTACTTAGGCCAACCCTTTTTAAACCCACATCTGCTCTTTACAGAGCTTAAGCCCTAGTTTAGAACCAGCCATAACTTCCATGCTGCCCTCTTTTAACAAAAAAATTAAATGTCTTTCTAAACTTGTTACCCATAAAGCATTTCTTCGTTTCAATTTAGCATGGCTTCCTGCATGCATCCTATGGTCTCTTACGAGAACCCATCTTAATGCTCCCTCCTTTTTGCCTCCTGAAATTATTATGCACTACTCAGGAAACAAAAGCTAACATTAGTTTTCCAGTGTGACATGACCTTATAAGTGTCTTGCAAGCCCATCTCCTCCCCTTTCTCCCTGTAAGGCCAGAAAGCTGTCACTACAGATTTTTGGTACTCAAGGCTGGATTCAGCCATCAGAGTGATGGGGGGAACACACAGCAACACAGCTGCTCTCTTCTCACATAGTAAGTGCTAAAGGGGAACCTACTGGCAGCTCTGTCCCTACCTTGATAAACATTTCTGTCTGGATATTGAAAACAGCTGCAGATCACCCCTCTGATCCCATGATGAGCAGATCCGAACCACAGACTTAAAATCTCTATGCTCTAGGATCCCTTTCCTGTCTTAACAAAGACAATTTCAAAATCTAACAGTTTAGAAGCTCCCAGGATTTAGTACAAATTGCCTTAAATCCCAGTGGAAAACAGATTCTTCCATTTCAATAACATGCAGTTTGTTTAGAGAGCTGGCGATTCAGAGGAGACTGAACTGTGGTTCCTGCCAAGCCTGAGCCTCACATCACAGTGACTGGGGCAATGAGTAAGGATTTATTTTTTCCCACAGTAGTGGAACTGAGACATTGTTCATGTAGATATGTTTCCCCATGTTTTAAATGGTGGCTGCTAAAGGATGTCCACCATACTTCAGGAAGCTGAGAGCACATCTGTCTTGGTTCAAATACCCCTGCTGGCCTTTAAAACACAAAATGTTCTCCTAATGCTATGGAAAAGAGAACCTCAGTAAAACATTATAGATGGAAAAACATTTCTTCTCCTCCTTCAGTTAGTACCTGGCTGCTTCCTCACTAGTTTTATCCATCTTCACACATAAGCTCACACTTACAACAGTCCATTGATATCTCAGAGACCTTCTCTCCAGCCCATTAGGGCCTTAGACTAAATACTGATATAGCCTCAGTCCCATCCAATAAGAAACACCTGTAAATTCCTTGCTGACCTGCTATCTGAAGGAAAAGGGATTATTCTTTGTCATCCTCAGCCTAGCAAACACCAACCCTCTTAAACACTCTAGTCCAGTGTTTCAGTTCCTCCTCATAGGTAGTGATTGCTGTTGCAGCCCTACAGGAACAAAATGTATTTCCTTTCTCTTCAGGGGAAAATGCCAGCACTACAGAGAGCCTACCTTCCCAGACTACTCAGGAGTAAGTAACCAGTAAGAGCTGGAAGCTTTCTACAGAGCTCCAGAGACAAGACTGCCACTAGGATTTAACAGTGTACAACACAGTCAGATGTGGCCAAAGAAATCCAGCTGCTGCCAAGCTGGTTACAGTTTGGGTGCAACTGAGTCTCAAGCTGGCCAGCACTCTGAGGTGGTCTGCTCACACCTTTTCCTTAATGTGAGCAGCTCAAGCATGCCAAAGGGGTTAGGATCTGCACAGATGTGAGTTCACGCAATTCCAAATGAAGAGAACACAAAACAGAAAAACACCAAGTCGCTGACACTCCTTCCCCACCATATCTTCCTGGCTTCTGTGTTTCACATATTAGGGAGCTCCCAATTATTCCCTAAGTCCAACAGTTTTCAATGTAGTCTCCTTAGCTCCAAGGCCTAAACCATTTCTGTTGGCTCCCAGGAGACACTCTGTGAGGACCATGTGGGGATGACATGGCCCAGTGCCACGCTCAGGAGCTTCCCATAAGCTCTGCTCCAGTTTTGGGGTATGTGTTGGGCAGAACAGGATGCCCAACACTGCTTCCTGTAAAAGCCCTCCCTATGCCCTTCTGAGAAGGGGCAGTTTTCCCCCCTCTTCAGAACTGAAGCGGGCAGAATAAAACACCTCACTGGTCATTGACAGCTTTTCTAACAAAACAGAACATGCACTAGATAAAACAAACAAAATAAAGTAGTTTCCTCTCTTCACAGCAAACTACACATAACATGTCTGTCATGCTTTTCTACTCTAAAATCATCCCAAGAATAAAAACAGTAAGTGGGCACCATCAGGAGGCTAAGGACAAGTATCAGAATTAAGTTCCACTATAAAGCGCTGGTGTAGCCACAGATACACACACAACGATGAGGACACAGAAAAGCCCATGAGGAAATCAACCATTTTGTCATCAGAGAAGGACTTGAATATTGTGCCATAAGTAAGGCTGGGGCCACACACTGAGCAGGAAGGAGAAAACTAAATACTGAGTTGCTGCTCAGTAATTAAGCAGAGCCCATCCTGTGCACAAAATGAGGCAGGGAAAAAAGGGGGGGAAATAGCAGAAGCATATGTAGTGAAAGGCTACAACAGGAAAACATTCACAAGGGGGATAACTAAAGATACCAGGGGTAACAGGAGTTCTGGCATTTGCTGACTTGAAAGTGTCACGCAAATGCACGTATGAGTGTGTGTGTGTAGGTGTGCTGTGCATATTTGAATGCTCCATGCACAGGTCAACCACACAAAATCAGTAGCCAAGTCCCTTGAGAGGCTTCTACAGGGAAGGGAACTGAGGACAGAAGAATAAGCATCAGAGCTCCATCAGCAAAAAGCTATGAAGAATGACAGAGTGTTTCCTTACATTGTCCATGTACATATATAATTCCCATTACTGCAGAATTTAGGTGAGTGGCAGGGCAGTTACAGCCAAATTGCAGATTACCTGCTAGAAAACAACAGCCTTGCTTTTGGGACTCTGATACCTAACTTCTGGTGATAACCTTTAGTGGGAAGCTAGACACCTATCCATCTTTTACACCTTCGAAAAACTTTCTCCAGAATGCTATTTTCCTGCAGATCATGCAACTCAGTTGGATTTGACAAAAAAAACCAGTCGTTCCAATTCTGGGACAGTCTAGAGAGTGAGATAAGGCCTGGGTGGAGCTGGAAAAAATGACAGAAGGCAGTGGATGAGAAGTGGAGGTAGCCCAGGGAGGAGAAGCAGTGGAAGCCTCTCCATAGTACTAAGGTAACAGCTGGGATGAGAAGAGAAGTGGTCAGCTTTAGGGGAGAAGAGAGAACAGAGAAGTAATGCTCTTCTCTCTGGTCACTTTACTGTGAATTACAAGAAGAAGCATGGAAAAGGGATATCAGAAGGCAGCCCTTAACTTCTCTGATTTCTGGCAACCTGGGAAGCCTTGTTCTGATCATTAAAATAATGACCAGTTTACAGTATAGCAACAGTGGAGGGTGCCAGCCACTTCTCTTCCAAAGCTGACCAAACCTGCCAGAAATTTTCCCACTGGTTTGGGCCTAAGGGTGCCAGTAAGCCAATTGCTAATCTCTAACACATGCCTTGTCTCAGCAGTCACAGTGGGGTGAGGCACAAGGGTTTTAATTTCTGCTTTACATCCTTCCCGCTAACGCCCAGCACGCCTCTCCCTTCACCACATGTCTTTGCAACCTCTGCTTCTACTATTTTCCGCCTTCTGTTTCCAAAAGTCAGCCTTAGGGCCAGGGAAGGTGGTGAAGCACTGTGCGGTAGCAAAACCCTAATATGGCTACTTAAAGCAAATATTATTTTTCAACTGAAAGACTTTTATTCCCCCTCCCCCCCAAGTTTATTTTTAGAACAATGGTAAAACATACAAATCCTGGAGTCCTCAAGCATTTTCCCGCTGTGCTAGTGACTTAATTTATTTCTTTAATTTGTTAAAACCTCACCAAAAAAAATGTTATTCTTTGGAGACTTTGCTAGCCCAAGTTTTGCATATATTATTTGCTGCAAAAGATTAATGGCGTAGCAGAGGCGTTTTTTAATGGATTCCCTTGGTTTTCTCTCACTCTTCATCACTTTTTCCTTCTCTTTTTCAACTCACATGGCAGTGCAGGTCGACGAATCTGCTAAGAGCTCTCCACAGACAGGATACAGGGCGCAAGAAGAAAGTAATGAAAGCAAAAAGCCTCTTTCATAACCCTTCCCCTTCCCTTTCACCACCCAGAAACACTGTGTTACCCAGCATGTAGCACCAGCCTCCTGTGGGTCGAATGCCTCCTCAGTCCCTGTGCTTTGTGAGGCTCTGAAGGAGTGGACGGGACCCTGGGTTTACAGGAAGGCTGTGCGTGTCACAACAGCTAATCCCACGCATAGTTCAGAGGTGCCGTCAGGCAGCCAGGCCATGCGCGGAGGCCTCTCTCCTGGCTCGGTCGGGAATCTGCTGACACTCCCAGAGACTCTTGGGGAGTGTTTTGGATCTTGACTGCAGAAACCTTCCCATCGACCTGCTCCTCTTACGGGAACTCAGCACTGCCTGAAGTGTAGCAGCAGCACAGGCTTCCGTGGTGATGGCTAAGAATCAGCTCTGTTTCTCTTTCTTCACCCAGAATAACCAGGCTATTTGTCAAGAAGATGCATTATGCTTAGAGGTGTCTAAATACTTTCTCTTCTCTCAGCCCACGCGCAGCCTCTATTGCAGCACAGATTTTGCCTAACAGGAGGTGAAATGGAGAGAGAGAAGAGGAAAGCAAAAAGTGAGGGAGCATGGGGAGAGTGGGTTAAGATGCTGGGGTCAGGGCAGAAAGGGATGTGACAAGTTCTCTGTGACAGCTTTAGAGGCAGGATCGGTGTGTGATGGGGCAAGGGTATGTCAAAGTTCTAGTTCAGACTAAGGAGCAAGATTACCTGAGAAGAATTGTCCCCTGGTATTTATCAAGTGTTGAAGGCAAGTTTGGCAGGCAGATCTTTCAGAACCAGCTTGGAAGAGGTGGTTCTGCAAACAGGAAAGCTTTTTGAAGCAGTGCAGGGATAGGGATTAAAAACTCAAGAGAATTAACCCTCTGCGTTGGGTTTTTTTAATGGGGTGACACATGATAAACAATACCACACAGATACACTAATGGTCCATAAATAATCCCATAAACAGCAAAAATTCTTGTATACAATCATTTTAAGTTGGCCTGAGGCAAGCCAACTAAACAGACAGAGATCTGTAGCCATGCCAAGAAATATCCATGCAGCATATAGGCCCAAGAGAAAATATAGTGAAGATTAAGGATATTATTAACACATATATGGAGATAATAGTATTTGGTGAATTTCTCTATGAGTACCTCTGTGATCGTGGCAAGTCTCAGAAAAAGGACTGGACTGACATTTTCCATGTTTATCTACAGCTGTCAAATCTGTAGCACCGCAGCAGGGTAAATTACCTGCAATTTAAACGTCTGCTAGGCCATCTTCCTTTGTTTTGTTACACAGTAATTAGATGCACCTCATTCGCTCAGTTCATGACCAAGGTTTCTGTTTCACTCATCCCCAGACAACTTCTGTTGCCCTTTTCCGTATTTTTTTTTCCACAAAAAGGCTTTTTTTCCCCTCCTGAACCTTGTAAGCTTTTTGTTACCGTCACAATTTTTGGAACGCAAAGCAGGTGGTATCAGAAAGTGCGAATGCTTCCATATTCTTTGAATTGCTATAAACTGCTTTATGGTTTTGTTCATTTTAAGTACCCAGTCTTTTGATATCGCAGCCAGTATGTTCCACACTCATGAGTTAACAAGACTATAGGCAGGGAGAGACATGAGAAAGGCCACCCAATTAAAGGGAGAAAATGAAGATCAAAACAGGCTACTGTGCTGTCATATGGTTGGGTACTGAACTGTACCTGGTGCAATTGCTGATAACAGCCTAGATAATGCTGCACCTGTCACTTTGCTGTGACCTTCACCAGTCACCTGACTCTAGCTTTATGAGATCTGACTAACTTTTAAGTTGAAAAGGCTTAGATTAAAAATATTAGGGAACCCTGGAAATCCTCAGACAGCTTCACTGAAACAAGAGGAAGAACTCAGAAATTACAAGCCCTGTGGAAATGACTCTACATAATTTGATAATGGACACAGATCATTTTCTTTTCCATTAAACCAGAAGCAACTGAGAACTGAAAGTCCATGCCTACTAGAGGGACAGGGGACTAACCCTTGTTTCATGTAAGCATGAGGTTACCCAGGGTCTAGGTCAATCCTTGGAGCTGCTCAGGCACGAGCTGCTCAGGCACAATCTGCTCCACACAACAGCATAAGTAGAAGGTCACAAGTAGGACTTTGAAATTAAATATGTCATGAGCATCCCAAAATGGACATGGGTCCCATTGCTCTAGGCCTTATTGCTGTGGGGTAAGTGTTCCCAAATCCAGTGTTCCTGGTTTTTTACACAGCAGAGACGTAAGCCTTAATTAAAACACTATGATGAGTATTGTCTAGATTTCAGAGGGCACTCACACCTGAAAATTGCTAAGAAAAATAGGACACATCTGATTTTAAAAACAGTAAAAAAATACTTCAATGGATTCTCCCTTAGGAGTATTAAAAGAAGTGTTGCCTCTTCCTGCAAATGGAGCTGAGAAGAATTTACCACACATACCAAATACATCTCTTATTAAAAACAGAAAACACATCACAGAAACTATTTGTTCATGTGTTCTACTGCTTTTAACCAAAATTCCCCATGAGTTCAGCTGCCATCATAATATTCAGTGATGAATGAGAAGAGACCTAAAAGACTAATGGTCCTCCAGCACTACTAGACGTTCCAGTTGGCAAAGAAGGCTTACCAGTTTACCTCCTGGTGAACTTGGTATTTTACATGGTGACCTGGAAGGAGTCTACCTTAAACAACATAACTAGGAAAATGCACATAACTGGAAGCAGAGTACAGGTAAGATTTTGTTACCTAACACATCAAGTACTTTCACAACTGGTCTCTCAAAAACAAAGGAAAAAAACTCCATCAAAATGCTGAATTTGGCTTCCACAGTGCAAAGAACAGCTGGAGCATTTCTGCATGACTTAGTTTAATGCAGCAAGATTGGAATTTTTAAGTTTCCAAGGGAAAAAAAAAGTTGCACAGTTGTTTTTCACTTTCAGCTATCTGTACCAGTTACCACCTGGATCCAAGTATTTGCCACCTAGGATCCAACTATTCAAAAATCCACACAACTGATTAGTATCAAACCGAAGGTCTGTGAAACATCTGTATTCCAGGAGTGACCTTTTGATGAGAGAAGACCATTCCTTGACTCCCCAAGTCTTACAGCTCAGACTTACTGCTTCACAAGACTATTTCCCATGAGAAGCCTCTTATCAGCTCCAAGTCCCACCAGTCTGTCAGTGAAGTGCAGGTAAGATGTAAACAAACCCAGGAAAAAGGGAGAGATTTCTTAGGCATTATTGTAGGTTCAGCAGGTTTCAGTAATGGGAACTAGAGACCTATTTGCCCCAAATTTGTCCTCAAATTCCATGTTTCTTCCTATGGAGTTCTCTGACACACCCAGACATGAGTACAGACACAATGTGTGTTGCTGGATACTATTCTTTCAGGCATAAAAATCGTACCACTGCTCACGCCAGGCGCTGGCACTTGCTCTTAATCTTACAGGGCTGTTTCACCTAGCAGCTCCTAACCTGGCTTCCTGAAAGCAGCAGGGGACAGCTGCAGAAACCCCATCAATCCAGACAAAGTCAACATGACCTGTGGACGTGGTCCAGCTCTACCAGGAAGGGCCCAACCGTGAGGGTGGCTGAGGAAATATTATTGCAAGCCTGGAGGTTTTCTCATGCAAGATTCTATTTTGGTCCACCATTTTTTGTTGCTTGAGCATACTGTAGGCATTTTGGGAACTCCAGACACAAATAGTGCTTAGTTCTAGGTCACAGTGTTTTTATTGATAAAGGTTTCACCATCTTGATGTGGGTGCCAGTGCTTGTGAACGCTGCAGGATTACATACCGTGTAATCACTGGCCATAGCCCAGAACATATAATGTGCCCACCAAAAAGCACAGTAAATAACAGTGTTTCTTTCCAGTTCAAAACAAACATTTTCCCCTTGTTAGTGGAGCAAAAGAATACTGACCAACAGAACTGCAGCGTTTTGGAACTTCATTTAATAGTAGCAAGAAAAAGATTGCACTGTTATGAAGTGACACAAAAACATGTAGCACAATTTAGTCATCAACACAGCAGCAGTGGCTACACACAAGGAAATGTTTATTTGATCCATTTATTAATGCATAAATCAACTTGTTCTAAAACTATTTCATAATACGCATTCTCAAGCAATGACCCAATTTGAGGTGAGCTGTTTGAGGTGATCACTGTATTTTTTCAGGCAAGGCAGCCATTTGAGTGACTGAACATATCTTGTCTGTCCACAGACTGCAGAGTTTGCACCAGGAAGGGGGCTGCAATGAAGATAAATTAACCCATTTTACTTGATCCATGTTTATTATTTTTGCTTGAAAAAAAAGAATGACTCAGTCAGTGGGAAATCCTCAAGGACTTGGATAAAGTTGTCATGTGTATCCACTTGCCCTAACCTTTGTTTGGCCTTTTGTCTAAGTACAAGGGGCATATGAGTTACGTAGGTGATGTCTTCTCTCTGGGAAACTCAGAGAGTTAATAAGTCATTTCAAACTTTTATAATTTTGATCCATGGAAAAAAAATAACTTGGCTTTCCTCAGACAGTACAGCTGGGTAAGTACAGAATTTCCCGGCACTGTTTAAGCCTGGGTGGGGTGGGAAAAAGAAGAAGAAGAAAAAAGAAACAAATGAAGTTTCTAAAGAAGGGGGGGGCGGGGGGGAGGGGGAGACCAGAAATCCTGCCAGGAGTTCAAGAAATCTTTTCTTCTGTGTTTTGCTTATGGAGATCAAAAAAACCAAATTAAATATGATTCCCCTTGCAAAATGCTGATGACTTTACTCAAACTAGGGCAGCTAAGGTGCTGAGAAGCCATGAAGCTCAGCTGCAGTCCTTCAGATAATTCATATAAGCAAATAACTTGAGTGATAGGTCTCGTGTCTGCAGGATCAGCACAGCAGTTCCGATCCTTAAGGAGGAACTGATGCTGGGACATGCCTATAGCCCAAAGCAGTTGTACTCAATTCCTCTAGGCACCTCCACAGCATGAGCAGAAAATAGCAACCGCAAGTAAGATCATCTGATCACAGCAAAGCCCCTGCTGTGTTTCAGGGAGATCTCACCCCTGCAAAAGAGGAACCCGCAGAGAATTGATTGCTAGCATCTTTTCCAACCTGTTGCACTGCAGAGTGAAATGGCATTAACCATCATACAAATGGAACAACTAATTTTTCCCAGTGTCAGTGGATGGGACTGTGAGCACAGCTATGTCTGCCCTTCAAGTGGGAGGACAGAACTCCAGTCTCAAGAAAGGACCCTTTTATTTCCTATTAACTTGGTCCCTTGTCTGTCTGTAGCCATACCCTCAAATAAAATCTATACTTTCATTGCACTAAATCACTTATTTTTCACCTGAGCATCTAAAAAACAATCAGCACGTGCTTTTCAAGCCCAGCAAACTCTACATATTACACTACATGTCCCCACTTACAAAAAGACAAGCACCGCACAAACAACTTAAATCAACAGAGGGTGCATGGCAGAAGTGAAACTCACTTTCTGAGTACCATCCATGATATGATCAGTCTTCCCTCCCCTCACTTTCTCCGTGGCTTCCCTAAACAATAAGATTTTTCTCTCTAGGGTTTTTAAAAGATGGAAATATCAATTCATATGTACAGGAACAAATTCAGGGCCATACCTGCACGCAGTATGTTTTTATGAATATTTGATACACCTATTGATTTTACCGATATTACTGACTCCCCTAACTGGCTTTCTGTGGCCGAGTAAGAACAAATAAATTTTTAAGAGAAGTCTGAAATTAGGAAATACATCAGGAGGATGTATGCAAGCCAGTACCTCCCCACACTCCCAAGTCTGGCAAGTAGGTTTTTCAGAACCAACTTGCAGGGGGTAGCTCTGCAAACAAGAAGGCTTTTCAAAGCAGTGCACAGGCACAGGGATGATTTTCATGTCAATAAAATAACACTAACTCTATTAAAAAACCTGTTTACTGCAGTGATTAACAGATATGTGAAGTCAGGAGATGGATCCCGCCCAATGCAAAACACAGCCCAGAGCATTTCATCCATTCATTTCTGCAGGTGTCTTGCACCTCCTACTTCATTAAGTCCCTAACTTTTGGCTAATCTCAAACATGTATTCCAGAATTAAATTCAACTTAAAAGTCACAGACTTCAGGGTCGTGTCAATACTGCCTTGTGTAACACAGAGCTGGGGACAGGCCACTAAAACATGACTGTGCAACCATACTGTTAAGAACCGGCTGCTCAGCCTTCTCCATATCCCATAGGGCTTCCTGACACACAGTAGGAACCTTTCCAGGAAAGAAGTTGGCCAATTCACCTGTCAGGGAACATTTCCTCAGGTTTGACAGGATAGGCATTGGCAGATTCAAGTCAGCATGTGTATATCTCAAGAAATGCCCTATCCTGAACCCAGCCTATTCACAGCACAAGGATAAGTTTCTTTCCTATCACATCATAAATCTGATCCAAAGCTAGTGCTGTTTGGATGTGAGATGAACTGGAGAATGCCCCCAGACTTGGAGCCATGTTCAAAAGGCAGTCCAGCCATAGCCCACATGCTAGAAAATTCATGATCACTACTTTGATCATGTTGCCTTCAACTGAAGCACTCCCGTCAAAAAGCAAAGGCATGAAATCCCTCCTCACCGAGAGCATAATTCTGCAGGTTCAAGAAATGATCAGTATAATGTTTCTGGGGGGGAAGGGGGTGGAATTATGCACTGCAGCACTATTAAAATCAGCCATATAAACTGATCACTCATCTAAGTCATCACACTGTTTGGCCCACTTGCTCTAGTGAGTTTCTGTTTTGTACTCCACTCTGCAGCTGCCTTGCACCTCCCACTCCTTCTTCTTTACTGTCTTCATGTAAATCAAAAATCCATCAAACCTCACTTCATCAGTAATAAATCAATCACTTGGATTACTTGACGATAAAACCATGACCTTGTGGCTGCAAAGGCAGAGTGTCTCTGTGCACCTGGCTGACAGCAAGCAGAAGAGAAAAGAGGTATTTTAATAAATGTATTTGCTAAAGTTCACAGAGGGTCTTTTCTTCTGGGCACATCTGAGCTCTCCAGAGGGGTTGTACTGTAGTAAGAGAAATTCTCATTTCTTGTTTGCCAGTTATTCCCCCAAAAACAAAAGCTTTCTTATTCCTGTTTTCTCTGATTGTATGCTGTATTCATAGTTTTTTTTTCCTAAATAGAAACAAGTACAAATGCCAGAGGCAGACTAGAAATGCTGGGGGACACACACAGTGAATTCTTGGTTTCTTCTAAAGATCAGGCCATACCACCAGTTAAAAGGGAAAAAAAAAAGTGGAAAAAAAAATGGGAAAAAAAAGGTAAAAAGAGCACTCAGCCTCCATCTACCTGTTTCTAAACCAAGATAAGGAAATATCTCTAACTTTCCACAAAGCCTCATATTACCTCCCCTCAAAGCCAGGAGAGTTGGTCCTATCATTTCCCTTGCTAGTGCTGCATCACTGCATTCCTACAGAGCTTCTTGTTGTTGTTGTTATTGAAAAAGCTAAGCGTTACACAAGACAGAGAGCTTGACAGCTTTCCCACAATCCTCAGCATGTGGGAATAGCAAGTAACAAAGTGTTAACACCTGCCAACTGGTGGTTAGGTGTTCACGTCTCTGTTAACAACAAACACTGCTGCTAGCAGTCATCAGAGCAAAGCAGCAAATCTGTTCCCTTCTCCAGCATGGAAAACACCAAACAATTACAAAAAAAGGCACCTAATTGCTTGATTAAGATGTATCAGTGTTGGAAACTGCTGATCTAGAACATTGAATCTCTGACATTTGCTTCACTCTTGATTAAACAGAAATGTATAAACCCAGCTATTTTGCAGGCAGAAGCCCAGAGCATTGTGTACCACCCAGGGAATTGTGACAGTGAAACTTCTCATACAGAAAGAAAATCAGAACCACCTCCTCTCTGCTGTTTCATAAAAGCATCAGATGTTGAGGCTCTCCGGCTACCATGAAGAAGGAATGGAAGAGCACTAAGGAAGGGTTAGGAGTCAGGTAATTGACTCTCTTGATTGATTTTCTTATCCCCATATGGAACTTCCAGGGAGACCTTGTGAAAAAAGTCCAGCTCCTGCTCTGAAAAATGCTGCTGAACAGGGAAGTTGGGACTGTTTCTTTATGGAGAGAGGGATTAATTGTGTACTTTTAAAAATCATGTTTTCAGTTGGTGGTTTCCTAGGCAGCTTCATGAGCCAAGTGGCACTGATTTATCATCACCAATTTGCATGTGACTAATGTCTTAGACCTGAGGCTAAAAGCCTGCTTACTCTAGATTTACCCTCAGTAGCCAGCTTGCTAGTTTTATTGCTCTTTCCCTGTGACAAAATGTAAGGGAGAAGTGAGTCAACTCACTTGTCTCGAGTAAACTCGAGATTGTTATGTCAAAAGAAGACAAACTTCATTAATCTAACAGTACTCACAAAACCCTACTGCTGCCCAAATCTCCCTAACTGCACAAACAGAAACTCCAGCTCAGCTAGGGAGGGATATTAGTCCTGGTTTCCATCAGCCTGT
This sequence comes from Lophotriccus pileatus, assembly GCA_035583135.1. Lineage (NCBI taxonomy): Eukaryota > Metazoa > Chordata > Aves > Passeriformes > Tyrannidae > Lophotriccus > Lophotriccus pileatus. The sequence goes on along the minus strand of JAWWES010000081.1, from coordinate 60,427,974 downwards.
ATTTCTTCAGTCATTGCTATCAGGAAAATAAATTCTTCCATTCTTGAGAAGTAGGGGGCTATTTCACAATTATATCTTTTCCCTAAACATATTATCTGAAATATTTCAGAAAACTGTGACTGTACTTCATTAATCAGATGGTGGCCAGGACAACAGATAATTTTAACCTACATCAGCTCCTGAATCTAGGTCACATGGGAGCAGGAGGGTGAGTGGAAGGCATGGGTAACTTCTTTTGATGGCTCTACCAATTTATGCCAGCACTAATATTGCATGAAACAAAGACTTTCAACAGTCAGCACCTTGAAACAGAGGACACATGTTCTCCTTATTTCATGAAACATCAAGATTTGAAAATCCTACAAGTAGTAGACAGTGGTAATAAATTGTCTTACAAAGTCTGGCAGAAAGCTGTTCTGAGTCTAAACAACTCCGTTCACCAAATTGCTATGGTAAAGTCTCAAACAATGTTTGATTTAAAGCACCCTGCAGATGGTTCTGTGAATAGAAAATGGACAAACAACTATTTAGTTGGCCAAAAGTTGCTTTCTCCACCAGGAATGGGTGAATAAGGTAATATACTTGTCTGCCAACATGAATATTGACCAATTTACTGAGCTAGATATTTCCAAATAGCAGTTGGAAAGCTTTTTTGGTATAGGAGGTTTAGGATCACCTGCACCAGAATAGTATTAGAGGAAAATTTCCACGTTTTGTATGAATGTTCAAGCCCCTTAGTAGCTGAATTTAGAACCTCAGTCACATGCTTTCAGTGACTCAGCCATTTGTTAGTCATCCTCTGCCCATTATATTTCAGGAAAGTTACAGAAACCCATAATTAGAAAGGCAATCCCCCTCCTTCTGTCTCTTTTCTGCCTCTTCTCTAGATACCATGTCCTCTCACTCCCTTACTTATCAGAGGTTGTGTGCTATTTATTCCTATTCCCTTCCCAACTAGATTTATTTCCTTACAGTTTCTCCCATTTTACGCCCTTACGACAGTCTCTATACCATACTCCATGTGCAGAATGCTCCAAATTAACTGCTGCTCTTGGATCCCTCTTCAACCCTCCCTTTTCTGAACCCAGCAGCTTGCCCAGGTCCTCATCTCTCTCTCCTGCACAGGCTTTTATTGACAGCTGCCTTCTGTGCTCCCACAGGCCTTAGTCAATTCAGTGCCATTCTTGCACAGTCTGGGAGCACAACACCAGAGAACTTCTGTCAAAACCTCTCCTGGACTAGTTTCTCTAATTCATCTAAGTTGTTTATCTGTGGACCTGGCGCTTCCATGCTTCCTCACGGCAACGTTGCTGCCCAGTGTGTTATTTCTCCTCTTGCACACTGCTCCCTCCATGCACCATTCCAGCTCTATCTCCTTTGTTGCATCAAACAACTTTCCTGTTTTTGTCTTGCAACCAACTACTCTTCTTGCTGTTCAATCAACTCCCACCATCCCTCTGCCAGAGATAATAGCAGTGATCAGAAATCTAGTTTTCCCAATACTCCATGTCAGATTTTGCAGTTTTGCAATATTTTCCGTGTTCTTCATTTGGTAAAGAACAGAAATCACTGAACTACTAAAGCCAGAGGGACAACTGTCATTCAGCCTGAGACAGTGTAGCTCCTGTTCACTAGGACAATCACCCAAAAGATACTGGAGTGAATTATCAATGTCTGATCTGCAGTAGGCAAAGAAAGGGGAATACTCAAGCATGCAGCACTTAAATCTCAGATTTATGGTCCAGGTACTGGGAAGCAGGAGAAGACTGGGAAGGACAGGTACATACATGCCCTTTTCAAACTCAGCACACTTTGAATATGAGGAGGAAAGTTTCTTTCACACAAAACTCTATCCCTTTTAAAACCAATGGATAATCTTTACAGTAACGTCTAAGTGCTAAACTCTGACCCCTTTCATGCCATAAATATCCCACACTGACATCTGTAATGCCTCTGCCAATTTACAAGTTATTCCTGACTTACCCTTTCTTTGATGGTAGAAGACACTAGCTTTATTATTGACTTATCATCCCACTCTTGTCCCAAACACATGGCATGTGTATTTTACCTAAGGATAACTCTGCCTTCTTCAGGAAAAGACACACCTTGACAGTCCCTTTTCCAGCAGCACCCCTGCTCCCTGGTATGTTTCCTGGGCACTGGCAGCCTTCCAAACAGCAGCACAGGCAGGTGGACGCACACCAGACTGGTAAGGCTAGCTGAGATCCTACAAGTCTGAACTTTATCCACTGTGTTTCTTTTTGAGGAAATGATCTTAAAGGTAGGTTATTGTCTCTTTGTTTATGCACCTTGTAGCTCCCTAGACCACATTGCCAGAACACTCCAGAAGCAGAAGAGCTAAATGCAGAAAAACACAGCACATACAGCAGTTAAATCACAAAGCAAATGATTTTGATTCCTCTGTTAATGTTGACATAGCATTTCTGTAGCACCTTGACAAGGGCACAAACTAAACTATCCACTAGCAGATCTCCCCTCCCACAAATGCTCAAAAACCTGTAAAAACATCACAACTACTTTGCATCAGTACCTGTGGAAGCTGCCCCTCTCTCCTGTGCATCATCACTCTTTCTGCAACTCTACCACACAAAGTCTGGCTGCATCCATCAATTCACCCGGAGGTGAGGACTCTGGCAAGCTCTGATTTGGCATAGGTGTCACCACATGCTTTCCCTACTGATACATGCAAGTTTCTGTATTTAGTTTTAGCACTAACAGGTTAATTTGTCTTCTCTGACTATATTCAGATGATGACTACATCAGCGCAGACTTTTCCCATTAGGTCAATAGCAGCCAACAAAGGATCATTTGCTTCTGATTCTTTAGCTGAATAGGAGAAAACAATTGGTACAATATTAGCCCAAAGAGGGAGAAATACAGAGCACCTGAAATGAACTGCCAGCAAAGCAGTTATCAGCAGGAAGGAGGAGGGCATCTGACTGCCTGCCCTGTTCATCGACCTCACTAAGGGACTCAGTTCCCAGGTATTCAATAGAACTCAGCAGAGTTAACATGCAAAGTTGTGCATACAACTATCTTGGAAATAAATTACTCTCCCTGGACTTCAGAAAATACATCCCTTTCTTGGTAGTCTTTGAACAAAAGAGAGGAGTTGTCCATTCTGTTCCACACTGACCTTAATAGTTTCCACTATAGGCTCTACTATATTACTTAAAAATGGTACTGGTGACTTGCCTAACTGAAGGGCAGCTGTGAGAGAAATAGTTCTGTTGGTGATGGAGTGGAGGGCTCAAGTGGACAAGGTGAAACAACATAAGGGCAACACAAACATATGAAAAACACTTCAACACCTACCTCCCAGCGCATTCTAGGGTGTTGGTTAGATTGTTTCTTGGGGAGTTTAATGGTTAGGTGCTAGGCAAGGCTTGTTTCTGTTCCTGTAGATCGAGGTTCTAGCATTACACTTGGATATACAGTAATGCATACTGCTTGTCTTTCTTCCTCAGCAATGATGCACAGTTTTTCAGTGCTGAAAATCAGATAATCAGAGCCTTAATAAAAAGGGATATTTTGGGATGGTTCTAAAAATCACTCAAGTGAAAGGCACATAAGCTTTACTCTCTGGACTAAATGCAAGACCTCTGCAATCTAAAGCAATCAAAGCAGTCTTATAGACTCTTGCTAGTTCTTGTCCGGTCCTGAACGTTGGAGTTGTCCTGATCATAAGCACTATAATCCAAAGAACAGACCTATCAAGAGGCAGAAACATAAGCACATATCACCAACCCTTTGGGCTACACAGTTAGCTGAAGATTCTCCACCCATGTGATGAGATCTTTTGTAAGAAATGGATAGCATGGAAGTAGGTAACCTTTTGTCTCTGGTTCCTACTTTGGCTTCTACTCTTCAGCACATGAGAAGATGACGCCTGTCTTACCCAAGGCTGCCTCAGCATCAGACAGGCTGTGTCACCAGGTCCCTATCTGTCCTTTTGTCCCGTGTTTTAGTTTTCTGCCTGTGAGAACAAAGCCAGGGGTCTTGGAGCTATTTGGATCTTTGGGGGAATTTGGATGCACTGCAGGGTGAGCCTGGGCCTCATTTTAAGAGGAGGCTCCAGCCCATGTCAGTGCCAAGAGGCTGACTAACGCAATTATTTCCTTGCAGAGCAACATTTTTCAAAGTGCTGATTCTTATTAAGAAAAAGGAACGGATTTGGAGCTTATATTTTGATCTGGTGCCCAGGATTATTTGGAAATTCTTTTTCCTGGAACGAGACTTTTTATTCCAAATTTCCCCATGGTGGGGAGAGAGGGTTTCCTGGGCAGAATTAGGATAATGATTACAGCCTGTATACAATCAGTTCTAACCGCTGTGGAACTCCAAAAATGAATGTTATTGCTCAGCGGCTTCATTGAAAACACAAGTATTATTTAACCAGAAGGATGGCAACACATGGAAATAGCTCATTATCATATTTTCTCCCTATTTGAAATGTCACATTGAGTATGTATCTTTCACGTCCACTACACTTTAATTAATTTGGACTGTGTTTAAATATATTACACAGCATGCTTTATTACAAAATTCTGACACATTCCCACTGATGAAGCAGGGCTTCCTTTCAAACACATGTAAATGGCAGTAGGAACTACCCTGCCTAAATATCGTTTTAAATACAGTAAGAATACTACATCATCTCTGTGTCAGCCTGTGTTTTTCTGTGGCATGGAACATATAGAGCAAAACCAACATCACGTTCAAAGTGTGCTGTTTATTGAAGGGACAATGATGTTAATGTTGTCATTCTAGGTCTAAATCTTAACCACTTACCTTATTTACATAATTACAAGACAAACATATATTTTACTCAATGGTTGGAAAAGATTCCAGCAGTGTGATTGCCTAGAAATTAAAAAGTAGAATTGCAGGGTGTACATGTAAGATGAAAATGTCTTGTTTTAACACAGCTGGTGTATCTTATCTTCTGTGCGCTTTCAAACACAGTACTTACAAAGAAGATTGCCCTCCTCCACCTAGGTCTGCAACAAAGTAGAGGATTTATTTAATTTGTGAAGCTTCCTCTGGAATGCAGTCACTCCAGAAGTTACTCCTGATTTATACTTGTGTAAGCAACTGGGAGAATCAAACCAGTTTTTAAAATCGTGTGAAAAGGAGAGTTCATTAAACCTTTAGTGTTTCTTGAACTGAAATCTTCTATTACATAGAACTCTATGTTGAGCAGGATCAGGCATTTTTTAGAAGGTGTGACTAATATCTGACTGATAAGATGTCATCTCCGTTGCTTCTATTGAGGCACTAAAGTATTAGCTACTGAACTACTGTTAAAAGCATTTTAGTTTGAACTGTCTTTGGTTCAGCAAACTTGCTTCCTTAGGGCATTTCTGTCCCACTCTATCATGACAGTCCCACTAAGATGCCACCAAGCGCTGATTATGCTTGTATCAGGAAGGAATCTCCTTCCTCACTACTCACACCCTGTTCAGGAACCACATGGAGCCCAGCATGGTGGAGGGGACCTGATTAATTTCCTGGGAGACAACTGACTGGCGTACCTCAAACAACAAGCCTCTGCATGACATTACAGTCACTCCCAGCAGTTTGTTCTAAAACATGTTCCAGGGACAGCTCCTTGGACCCTTCCTTCCTCATCCATCCTCCTAAGGGAGCAGTAATCAAAGTTTTATTCTCTGAATCATGGATTATTTTTTTATTACTATTATTTTCCCTAGCAGATGGCTTTTTTCCAAAATAATTTCACAAGCAAAGATTCTTATCATTAGGAAGGTAATTCTGTTCCGAAACAAACTCCCAGATGGGGCCACATGGTGTATACGTGTTGTTCCTTAGATAAAGGGAAGCTGTTAGACTGCTGATCACTGGATACTGCCATGAAGAAACAGCATGAATCTGCTCGGTGCTATTAAATACTCCACTACTTATTCTTCCATCCTGAGTGCTCTTTCCTCACCCCACATAACCCTTTCCTCAGAAAACATTTACACTAAAAGGAAAAATGTTTTTCAGCAATTGAACAACAACAAAAAGTTGGGTTTAGATACAACACATGTCTGTCTTTAAAAATCTGGATTGGTTTTATATTTAATTCATTCAGTGAATTGTAATAAATGAATAAACCTAATTTGGAGAATAATAAAAAATATGAGCTGCATTGCTGAAGCCAAAAGCAATAACTTCAGCTTTCTTTTTCCTGCTTCTTTGCTCCTTCAGACCCAAGCATTACTGTTGCAGTCTTTTTTTTCCCCCTGTATTTTATGTGTTCTCTTTTATTTAATTTCTGCATTAAAGGAATACCCTAGTGTAATATGAAAAGATACTATAATCACCATGTCTAATTACAGAGAGAAGCTAAATGTCTAATACAAAAACATGCAATAAAAAAAGAATAACTGTTGGATTGAAAACACTTCATGCAGTTGGATGCAACTGGATGAGGTGGGCTAGGAAGCACTACTAAGCTCTCCCCTTTACAGTGTATGGGGAACCAGAAAACTGTGTTGTGTGAGAAGACTGGATGGGGTGCTAGATAATCTCATTTTCTCTCCCATGAAAGGTTGGACAAAAGAACCTTCTAAGATCCCTTCCAGCCTGGGCTGTTCTGTGATCCTAGAAGATGGGAAAGTCTCTCTGATACGTGGGTCTCAGGTTAACCACAGTTTTTCCTCCTTGGTCTCTTTCTAACTTCAAGAGCTTGCTCTTACTGTTTTGTTGGGTTTGGGTTTTTTTTGTTTGTTTGTACATTTTTGTTGTTTTGGGGTTTCCCCCCCCAGTTCCCCAGAGTAACGAATGTGAAATGGTATCCTTTTAGCTGCTAGTAGGAAGGATCTTGTGTTCTTCACACATTTAGAATTTCCATCAAAATCATCAGGAATGTATTAAAACAAGCAGGCCAATTTCCATCTCTTGGCATGAGTCAATGAAGCCTTTAGATGCACAAGAAGCACAACACTGAGTATGCAATTGACAGCTTCCAAAAAGGAGTAGATCATTTAAATGTGTTCCTGAAGGAGTAGGATTTCTTTACCTGACCACAACCGTCCGTACTAAGAGCAACATTAAAAACACATGCAGCTTTACCATCCACAGCTTCACTCAAGTTAACAAGCATTTGGGGTTTGTTTTGTAGACCTTTAAAGGTCCAAAGACCACTTTGTATTAAAGGCAGCTCTTTACTTTTTCCATATGCAAGTGGACAGTCATGTAATGTGCCAAATTCCAAGGCTGAAAGACTGTTTAAGCATAAATCCTCTCGTAAGACAGAAGCCTGAGTGACTGTTAGATTTAAAGGTAGAAGGGACAAAGGGAAGAAGCAAAGCCATAGGAATGATTTTCCAGAGGTTCTCAACACCATCGATCCAGAGCAACACCCTTAATGAATGAACAGCAATTATTCTGCAAGGGGAGAAAAAAAAAACCAGGCAACACAAAAAACCCTCAAAAACCACCGAAAAAACACCAACTGAAACCAAACCAATCCAAAAAACCCACCCAAACTACCCAAAAAGCCCTAAACATTTCTTTATATCTCATGGGTAGGACTTCATGTAAACTTGTTTCTGTGTGATTTGGCAGTGCAGCAACTTTTAGGGAAGACACCAACAGAAGATTCCTCAGCAACCATACTGTCATCTAAAATACTGCCCATGAGCAGTATTTTATCTATTCACTTGAACCCACAAGTATAGATGTGCCTTAGATAGTGCCATTAGTACCGTGCATAGTTGTGTGTAGTTTGTGCATTTAAAATAATTTCTGCACCAGGAAAACGTTTAGTAAAATCCAGATAATCATGCTATAATTATGAAACATACCAACAAAAATGCCAGACAGCACTGGTTGTTTCTGTTGTTTCTATTCAGCTTTAGAAATAAATTTTAAATATTTTTTTTTTTTGTTAGTAGAGGGCAATAGGCATGAGATAAATAATACTTCTTAGAAAAGCATTCTCTATAGATCAGTTCCTGCTAACTCATCTCTCCTTTCACAGACCTCATTCATTTTTTCCCTGTTGATTTTCCAAAAGCAATTAAATAGCTTTACAACAACAGAATTACAAGTGTTTTGAGGAAGGGAGAGGCCTTTAGACAGATACAATATACTTTTTTTTCAGAGGGAAGTCTGTTACAATCAATTGTCAACAAAGATGAACAGTCAAATCCTCCTGCAATTTCAAAAATGTGTTGATTTAACAAAGACTTAAGTAACTTAAGTACATTTTTCAGGATAGATGCTAGTCCAGGCGAATTCTGGCTACATTTGCCAGGCAATGATTCCCTCCAGTATTTGCAATTGTGTTCATTTCTTTGCTCTAGTATTCCCTTTCTGCATGCAACTTCTCTTGATTTTATTATTGCCGCAATTAATTGTCCTAAATCTAAAACAGTACTGGAAACAGAATTTAACTTGGACAAATCAGACTTAATTTGCAAGAGATTCACTGCAACATAATCTCTGCTGAAATGTTTACAAGCTGCTTGTAGAGAACTAAAAACCAAGCGGAATCTCAGAAAGAAGTTTGTGGAAAGACCAAATTTACCTGGCTACATATGCCATACCACACCATGATCATGTTCTTCTGTCTCCAGGGTCTTCAGTCCTACCAAGAATTATAACATTTCATTTCACTTCTATACACTACACTGTTCACTCAAAACACAAAAAAAAGTGGTTTAATCTGCTATAAAGTGGTAGATGTGCAAAATCCAATGGCTAGCAGCATCCTGACATGAACCACTACATAAGTCTAAGAAATCTTCATCCTTTCTTTGAGTGAGCTTTATCACTAAGATTTGTTTGCACTTTGGGTTTTAACTCCAGTGCCCTAATACCAGCATCCTCCACCTGTGTCTTTGAAACAACACGAGTCTCCCCATAACTCTCAAGTTCAAGACTTACTGCAGCATAACCTAATCCAAAGAAGAAATACAGGTTTGTCATGAATTTAGTCAGTGGTTATGGTCCCCACAGTACAACTTTCAGAAGAAAAAACCCTAGCTGCTATCAAATGAAATTAAACATCTTGCTGTTTCTAGAAACATCTGGAAAAAACCCCCCACCTTTTCCTGCCTCCTCTTTGCCAAAAAGTTAAGTGAAAAGTATGTCAAAGACTAACACATTATTACCTTGACAGAACCATGTGCTTTAAGGCTCCAAGTAAGAGACTGAGCTATTAAAGTAAAATCCCTGGAAAATTAATATATTTATTTCTAGATGGCTCTAGAGAATTCCTGGCAAAGAGAGTCTGTGATGATGGGCTCTAGTTGTAGAGACAAGCTACCTGTCAACTCACAGAACATTCCAAAAATTCTGCTGTTCACTAGGTTCAAAAATAGAAACACCACCACTAGGCACAACATCCTATCTAATATTACTAAAACCTTTAAAAGCATGAAAATAGGAACATATTCTCTTACAGAAGCAAAACAGGGGATACAACTTAGAACCAGCAGTATACACACAATTTTACAAATATAATGTGGTCTTGCTCTTTTGCTTTGTTTGTATTGGTTTTCCTCTTTTTCTTTTTCATTAGTATTATTTTCACACCAACACAAGACTTCAGTGTTCTGAAAATTAGGAGGACACAGATAGATTATTTTTCAGTAGAATTAATAAGCTATTTATAAGTTGAATTAGTTTGTTTCTTAATTGTTCCTGTACCAGCAAGAAACAATGAAACTGCCAAGTAATGCTACTAGTAGTTCACCAGGCTCTATTTAGGAGAGGGATATCTGCTTATACAGGCTGCTCACTTGCAGACGCGAATGGGTCATCCTGTTAAAGACTCCATTTGACATCCTAGAAGATGTGTCTGGCTTTCTGAAATTCTCAGGGTCAGTTCTGGAGGAAAAAAAACAAAATTATAAGGCATTTTAAAGAGGTGGCCAAATACAAACTATGTTGCTATATAAAATATTTTTATAAATTGTAAATGACAATATATGACAAACACATCCAAGGTTAGAAAGAATGGAAAATAAGGGCTAGACTGGGAGAACAGAAAATGTGTCCAAGGTAGGCAGATACAATTTAGGTTACTCTTCACCTTATAGATGAATTGTAACCCTTCCGAATAGAGGAAGATGACAAAAAACAGCCTTAATGAGAGGGAGCATATGAAGGTCAAAAAACATATGGATCTTAGAGACATTTACTGATTTAATCTAGCATCTTGAATCCACTAAATCTTGCGAAGAGAGGTGCTGGAAGCCATTAAAGAAGAATGCTGTGAAAACCAACATATGAAGCAATTTGAGATGTTCACTGATGACAGCATATGAGCAATAGAGACCTCCACCCAAATAATATATTCCATTTTTACATCTTGAATCTGGATGGAATGAGGAGGTGGTTAAGAGCTGAGCACTAATGATTCCAGTAATCTGTAGGCAGAAAGATCCATAACTCTAATGAACTTTGGGAAACTATAAAAGTAGTTATCAAATTATGGCATCCTAGAGATCACAGGGAAAATGGGCCTAAGCAGTGGGGAAAATGAAAGGAGCAAATAAAAAAGTGAAAGTCTGAATGACTAAGATGACAGAATTTGGTGCCTAAAGATATCTGATTTCTCAGCATCTCAAGAAAGCAACAAGGTTGGAGAAAGTCCTATTGAAACCTTGATCATTGCTTTTTGGACTGAGCTCCAAGCTCATGTCCCAGTACGGCTTTCTTGTTTGGATCAGACTCTGATGTGAGACATTTTAATTGTGATTACTGGGTCGGCAGAAAAGGGCGAGCCTAATGCAGTGGTAATATATAACATTGCAGAGAGAGAACACTCAGAGCAGTGTGGAACATTGAAGAGGAAAAGAAGTGACAAATTAATGAGTTATCTGGGGTCAAAGAGGAAGGAAGTAAATGGTAGAAGTAGGGGCAAACATTCCTTGAAGGAAAGGAGGATGTCTTCCTCCTTTTGAGTTGTTGTGTTTCTTTAAATATATTTCACCAAATCTGTTGTTGGTGTTGTGATCTAGGCTATCTCAGTTTAAGTTCAGACTGACTTTTTTGCTGTTGTTTGAGTTTGGTTTCCCTATAAAAGAATTTATCTAGCAGAATCCACAACCAAAATTTACCTTAAGTAGAATGCAAAAATTATGGATTTATAGAATTCCTGAAATGTGAAGGGACCTCTGGAGGTTGTCTAATATGACATCTGTAGTCAAAGCAGGAGCAACGAGAGCAGGTTGGCCCAGTAATGTTTTGCGTGTTCAACCAGTTTTATACTATGCAAGTTGTCTTTTATGTTTACGTGGAATTTCCTGTGTTTCAGTTTGTACCCGTTACCTCTTGTCCATACACCAGGCAATATTGAGAATAGTCTGGCTTTGTCTTCACTGCTGCCTCATCAGGTATTTTTACACATTGAAAAGACCTGTGTCACATCCTCTGTTGTCTAGGGTGACTAGTCCCAGCTCTCTCATCCTCTTCTAACGTCAGATACTCTGGTATTTTAAGCATCTTCATCGCCCTTTGCTGGACACTGCAGAACACAAAACTGGACCTAGAACTCCAGGTAGCTGTCACCACAACTGAAAGAAGGGGAAGGATCACCTCCTTTTACCTACTGGTGATGGTCTACTTAATGCAGCCCAAGGGGGTGTTAAGCTTCTTCACTGCAAAGGTGCACCACTGCCTCAGTCAGTTTGTCTTGGTTAGGAAACTCTCTTTAAAGCTGCTTTCCAACTGATTAAATCTTGCCTGTCCTGGTGCATGGTGCTATTGCTCCCCAGGAGCATCTCCCTTTGTTGAACTTTATTATTTTTTTTTGCCCATTTCCCCAGCCTGTTGAGGTCCCTCTGAATAGCAACACACCCATCTGAACTATCAACCACTCTTCCCCAATTTGTATCATTTGCAATCTCACTGAAGATGCCCTTTGTCACGTCACTGAAGGTGTTACACAGTGTTGTCCCTACTGTCTTCCTCTACAGTACACCACTAGTGACTGGCCTCCACACACTGATCACAACCCAGCAGGTCAGCCAGTTTTCAGTCCCCCTCACTATCTACTCACCCATCCGGTACTTTTTGGGTTTATCTGTGAGGATGTTATGGGATACACTATCAGAAGACCTATTGAAGACATGGTAAATAGCATAAACTCCTCACATCTACTGAACCAGTCATCTCACTGCAGGAAGCAATCAGGTTAAGCATGACTTCCCCTTCATAAATCCATGCTGACTACTTCCCCACCATCTTGCTGTCCTTCATATGTTCGGAAATGGTTTCTAGAATTATATGCTCCACCACCTCATCATGGACTGAGATAACGCTGACTGACCTGTAATTCCTTGTGTCCTCCTTGTCCTTATCAGTGATAACAGTGACATTTACTTTCTTCCAGTCTTCCAGAACCTCCCCCCAGTTCCCATGATTATTAAGAGTGGCCTCACAATGGCATTGGCCAGCTCCCTCAGCAGTCATGGGTGTATTCTATGAAGCCTCACGGACTTGTGTCCAGTTTGTTTAAATCTTCCCCAAAGTGATTCTTCTTCACAGGGGACAGGTTCCCCTTGCTCCAGTCTTTCCCGCTGGTCTCAAAGACCTGGTATTTCTTGAGGCAAATCTTACCAGCAAGGACTGAAACATAGTTCTGTCCTCCAGTTCTGATCCACAAGCTCTCAGCTGGCTTTATCCGTCCCTAGGCATAGCTTCATGTGTTCTTGCGCCTCTCTTACATATAAATAAAGGATAATGCTTCTTCTTGCTGTCTGGACCTCTGCTTGCAAAAGAGCAGCATTCCAGTTGTGAGAGTTACCCTGCCACATCTCTGTGATCCCAAGAGAGATCACTGAGCTATAACTGTGTGCAGACCTGTTAATTCACCTGGTTGTGTGTGTTAGTGTTCAGACATTTCAGATAGACACCCAGTTGTGCTGATTTTCAGGAAAAAGTACAAGTCTTCCCCCTTCACACTGTCCTTTAAGGACTTCCTTTTTTGTGTGCATATACTTGTGGTGAGACTCCTTTAATTCTGTCCTGTTGGGTTCAGCAGATCTGTCTTGTCCACATCACCCCATACCCTTTCCTTAACAGCCTGGACGGTTGGTTTCATCCATGTTTTCTCACCTGATTTTGGGTCATCCTGTTTCTCCACTGTCATTCCTACCTTAAGGCTCTCCTCACCAAGTTGGCCAGCCTCTTGGCAAGGATGCTTTTGCCCCGCTTACATGGATCCTGCCTCTTCCTACCTATAAGTCCTTGGTCCTAAAACAGGGTGCCATAGACTTTTCTTTTCAAGTCCCAATCACCATCTGTTCTGCAGGATGGCAAATAAGACAGAACTCTTGCAGGAGGTTAGCAAAGGAAGACTCAACTTATTCTATTTGCGGAGAAGACTATGAGGAAAGCAGGGTGATTGTGTTCTGACAACTGTCCAACCTAGTTACATCAAAATATCTCCCAGGGTTTCTCCAGTATAGACCTTTCCATCTTACATCTTTCCCACTGACTGTGCCAAAGACTTGACTCCAAAAAGCAACATCCCATGCAAATTTTAAAAAATCCTTCATATTTTTTCAAGATTTTTTTCAGGATATTTTTTCAGAGTTCCTCAAAACCTTTTACAATACCTAAATTTGTACAGCAGCAGGAGAAGAGCAGCTAGCATGATATAACACAACTACAAAAAAACTTTGTTCCACATTAACTATCCTGGTGATGAGAAGTAAATGCACTGCTTGTCAGAAGCTAGCCAGAAATCACCATCAACACACTGAAATTCCTTGTAAATTTTATTAAAAGCTTCACATTTTTCTGAGGGTAAGCTTAAGAGCATATATAAGCTGAGATGCACATTTATAGCCGTACTTTTCCTCTCTCGTTACAGTGCAAATCCTCCTTGCCTGTGAACAAAAATCTCTGAAAGGTAAGAGTCACAACAGGTGGTAAACACTCCAGCATTTAAGGGCTTGTTTAGATGGTAAATGAAACCAATCCAATTAAATCGGTTGTAAATCACACCCTTAACATTTCTTCAGTAGTTAGCATGAGACAGAGATTTCAGAGCCATTTTAGTATAGCTAAATGTGATTTCTTTTATCAGCTTAAATTACATCAAAATCAGGGCCTACAACCAGACCTTAATCAAAATATTATTAATTAGAATGCAGTTATTTCCTTTGTTTCTAGTTACCATATAGACGAATCCTAAGACTTTGTAAACATATGCATATGCACACAGAACACTCACTGGTTCAGTGGGAAGACAGATTACAAATTAGTCAGTACTGCCAATTAGTGAACAAGCAGGATGAAAAAAAATCTGCAAATAGAAGTAAAGCAGAATGCTTCAGAAAATGTGTGCCCTTTCTTGTATTTGATAAATGTCATAACTGATACAGTATAACGTCTCACCAAGAGAACCAGGGAATATCCTGTAACACTAGATATTGGAAAACATATTAGTATATATAACATATAGGAAAGAAATTCTCATTACAGCCTTTTGTTAAATATTTAGCAAAGATTTTCATAAGAGACGTGTTTCAGCTTGAGATACATATCAGCAAACGGCAATTGAGGGAGGTTTTATGCTGATCTATTGTCATGATTGTTCAGAAATACTGCAAATAATTTTCTGTAGGGTTCTTTAGTACAAATTTGGGCTACTGCATACAAAACCCCCTGTTAAGCTTTCTACCAGCATTCCTGTGGTCGTGTTATACCAAGTGCAAATGTGCAAGAGCAAGCAAATCTTTAACTCTGTGTATTCTGCAGAAAGTTTTCAAATAACTCCCTATGAGGATTCAACAGAAATTTTTGACCTGCTAATCTCATTCAGTCAGGGAAGAAAAACTGTGCCACATGACCAATAACAAACAGGCAGTACAGCTTGAATTACTAATACTGAACACCTCCACAAACCACAGAGTAATTTACAACATGTCATTCAGCTGCAAAGACTTCTGAGGAAATGGCAGCCAAGTGGGAGGTGTTGCATAAGAAGGCACATAGGCAAGATTCAAATAAACTATAAAATAAATTGATACAGCTTTAATACTTACATAGCCAATGCAGCATCGACATTACTTTGCTCTCTTGTCAGCAAGTGGAACTACTTTTCCACTGAACATGTAGAGCCTGCACTATTGCATGGAGCTGCTTTCTGTATCAGGGAATCCTATGAAAGGAGGGGTATGGCTAATAAATAAATACAACTTTGCAAAGTTAGCATCCCCGGCCTCCAACCGGAACCCAGTCCTTAAGGGACAAAACACTGCAGTCATAGTCAGGATGACTCTAGGTACATGCCATATCCACCATGTACTGTGGTTTAAATATGGATGTCTGGGTGAGTTTTTGATACCCCATAATGACCTTAAAATGTCAAATACTGGCTCAACAGCTAAACACATGGAAAAAAATGTGATTACTCTCTGCAAATCTACCAAGGAGGAAGTATATGAGGGAGGAAAGAAGAATGTAAAGACAATGTTGGCACAGCAGTAGGGAGAAGTCAGCCAGAAATATGTTTAGATATTACAAAAAAAAAAAAAAAAAAGGAAATCCTTTCCTTATTTTTAACATGACTGATACTAAGCATTATACAATGCAGTTACTTGTTGCAGGAAGGGACAGGCCTGGGAAGGTCCCTCTACTGTCAAAATTTCTATACATAGATGGACAGATATAGATACAGGTTGGTTATATATAAAAAGGTAAGCATCAAAAGAGTATGAACCCAAAGGCAAATTTATTTCCTCAAGGAAAGAAAAAAAACAGCAGTGAGTAGCTAACATAAGCAATGGCATTATAACTTTGGCCACTGCTTTTTCAAAATATTGGCATACTGTTGTCATGCAGCTATTATGAAGAAATCACACTGTGAAGCAAGAAGCCTTCCTGTGAACCAGGATAGGAAGCACAGAATCAGCTGCAGTTTTTTCACTGCAGGGGTTTCTCTAAAGAAAAAGAAAAATAATTTGATCATTGGTTTTGCTCACACACTAAGAAAAATTCAGTTTGCAAACAATGAACATCTTTTGTGTTCAGTGTTGGCAAAGCAATTGATTCTTGTTTGAGATTGGACTTGTGCCACTGCAAAAGCAGTTCGTCTTTTCTGTTCTGAAAAGTACCGTAATGAAGAGCTTCAACAGACAGGATTTTTATCATTAGACTTGGTCTATATTTTCTTTCAATTTCTCTCTCTTCACAAAGAAAAAATAAAAAAGGGTAGAATTCGTCATTCCAGCATACTGAGAAATAAAGTAACTCTCAAATACTGCAGAAAATGTTAGAACTTACTAGATAACAAAGTAAAAACAAAACAAACAAAAACCACAAAATGAACAAAAACAAACACAAAACAAGCAAAAACACAAACACCACCAAACACCAAAACAAAAAAAAAAAACAACACCAAACTTCCAATATACTATTATCTTCTTCCTTAACAGGGGTTTCTCTGCTTTCTCCACCAGTATTCAGGAACACATGAAGATACAGCTTCCCATAGGTCCAACAGATCTTAGCATGCGTACTATACACGTGGTAGAATAACAGAGAAAACCCCATATAATTATCAGGCAAGAAATAGGGTCATATAAATAGATTCAATAAAAACATGCCTAGACTGCCAGAAAGATTTTCTTTTGAACTCTTATGTGTTCAAGAGCTCACATTTCCTCCCAAAGAAGATACCTTTGTATATCCGAGCAAGCAGAATGAGTCCACTTGAAAAAAACCCTGTCCTTCCAATGGCAACTTTATAGTAAAGTATGAGTAATTCGCTATAAAAATTGAGACCTTACTACTGTTTCTAAGCTCAAAAGCTTTTTTATTCCTAACTGTGTCAGTGTGTCTAATAAAAGATTTCTCCTCTCCCTGTCAGCTTTGTATCTCTCATATCCTCAGACCATCTTGGCTAGAGCAACCCTGCTGCATTAAAAAAGACTCACAGCCTTAAAACTTGACAGACGTTTCTTTTTAACACCTTTTTATACAAAAGCAATAACAGCAGGTAGTAAACTAACACTGCTGCACAGCATGGTATAGGAAGGAAGTGCTATAAACCCCATCACAATTATTTCAGTGAAAGACAAGGTCATCATTAGTGCCGTATTGATCAACCTCCCCCTCCCATCTCCAGTGTTTGAAAATTCATTCAACATTATTATTGCTGTTCCAGACAGTATTATTATAACAGACCTGCATTATACAATAAGAGGCTTTGGTATAATTGACATCTGAAGCACCAGGGAGCTTGAATGTTTGCTACTGGTTAGAACGTAGTCTCCAGAGGGAGACTTTCTTCCTCACAAAAGGGGCTATCACGTAGTCATTCCAGTGTGTAAATCAAATCCTCAGTGACTGCTGTTTTTCCATTACTTGTCTGTGACCTGGAACCAGATCTTTACAACTGTGCTGCTGATTATCCACCTCTGGAACCCACAACAACACATTACTATGATGGACCAATATCTACAAATGGGGGAAATCAAATTACCTATCTGGGTTAAAACAACAGGAACTTCTTTATTTTTTAGCCTCCTTAAATAGGAAATTGGAAATATCCCACTGTTTGGTGCTGTGGAAAAATCTCTGGCTTCCACACATAGCTGGGTGCAAGCCAGACACAGGAAGTGCAGGTAGTTTTAAAGCATCCATTCCCCCCACCCCACAGCCAAATTAAGATTTTGCCAGAGGTGGTCATTAAAAGACACACATGTTGCACATTAAAGTCCATGTCGAAATCAAAGACAGAAATTTACATAGGGTTTCTGATAGTGTGAAAGCCCAGGCATGTCTGGGACCTCCATCTGGCAGGAGGGTGAAGATGGGCTAATGCAGGCAAGTACAGTCCTACTGAGCACCGCCTCCAACCGGCACTGTGCAACAAACAAAGCACATGAGCAGAATTGGCCCCCAGACAACATATTAAAAAGACCAATTTTTAATGTCTGTCCGTGGCCAGCTCCAGCTAGTGGTAATGATTTATAAGGGGTAATTAAGCCTGTAGCACTGTGCTCCCCATTTTTGCCATGACATGGGGAAATTCTCATGCATACCCCAAAGTCAACATAATTCAACAAGTTCATACCCCAAGTGAGCTGGCCTGAGGAAGAATTCCACCCACACACCATTTGCATGGATTCACAAGCCCAAAGGCCTCCAGATCAACAATTTTAAAAAGTGACTCCCTGGGTAACTGTCAGCTCCCCACTGTGCCCATCCCAGCTGCGTGGGGCACAGCCAAAGGAGCGATACATGACTTCATTCCCTGTTTGCTGTCACGGCTTCAAGGAAATGTTACAAGTTGGCACAGGTCACAGCCACGTATTAAGCCAGGACCCTTGAAAGCTCTGCCAATAGCAGAACCAAGGAAAAGGAAGAAGAAGGCAAAGAAGAAGGCTGAGCAAACTGCAGTTACCTCAGGCTAGCCAACCCTCAAATCCAATTAAGCATAGCTTTGCTGACATACAAGGGGGTATGAGGTCTGTCACTCTCACACGAGCCAACCCCAGCAAGGTACATTCGTGAGTTCATGAAGGCAGGAGAAAGATCAGACTACTGTGTCCACAGCCTGCTCCCCTCCCTAAAAAGACTACTTTCACCCTTTCCTCAATTAGGCAGAAATCAAACAATTTTGCAGCATGGACCACTTCCTGTTCCCCATGACAAACTGGATTCAAAGCCTGATACCATGCTTAGTTTTGATTTACTGGGCTGGGTGGGTGGGGAAGCAGGAAGATAAACTTCTTGACCTGGTATAGAATGTGTATCCTTACAGTCAAATGAAACCCTGGTGCTTTGTGAGTAGTGAGCCAGAGAAAGGCAGGAGGGGGCTGTTTGCTGTCCCGTTAGGGATGGATGTCTCTGGTTAAATTAGCGGGGAACCAAGACATGCTGAAACAGAGACCAAATCTAGGAGAACCACGATAAGTTTGCTGCTTACATGGAAGAAGAGAACATGGATCTAATTCTACCCGCCAAGCCAACAGTGACACAGCTAGTTTTGCATTCATAAAAAAGAGGAAAGGTTACTAATGGTACTTGTTTAGGAGGAGGTGAGAAACCAAAATCTCTGGCTGCTTCAAGGAAGGCACAGGGCTCTGTTTTGCCAGTCACTGCCAATCTCCTTGGCTCCCTCTGACAACAGTGGAAGACACAGGCATACGCTGAACTGAGTAGATGATCCAGCAGCCCCCCACATGGTAAGGCAACAGTGCCAACATTTGTTTTCAATATTCAGGATTCAGGAAAGCCAAGCAAATAAGTCTTAGCATTTAGTGCTGAAGCAAAACAACTGAAGTCATGGCCTTGAAACCTCAGTGGTGCTCTCCTGCAATTATTTCAAAAAAAGACCCATATTATTCTCCTGTATTTGTACTCAGCGGGGGGGGGGGGGTTAGCTTATCTGATGCGTGTGATGTCAGCTTGAGAGCTCTGCTTAGGACACCATCATAATTCTTGTCTTTCTTTTTTTGCTAATGGTTGCATACCTTTGATTAAAACCTGCATGGTGCATTAAAGGCTAAAACAGATGATGAATGCCATGCAGTACTTTGCGTTAGATCAGAGTTGATTAGAATTTTTGATGATCCAGCAGCTAGAAGAGGAAACTGCATGAGCAGTGAAAATATTCAGCTGTTACTGTTGTAGGAGGCAGTGGCTTTTGTTTGACACAAGATACAAAACAGTAACTAAATGAACAATGTACTCTTTTGGTCAATGGATGGCTTTATAGCACAATAGAGCTCTGTAAATAAAAGCTCATGAATTAATCAGTCCAAATATTTGTAAGACTTCCTGCTTGTTTTCAAGTGGGCAACCCTCCTCCCTCCAGCAGTTTTGGAGCCGGATGCTAGTTAGTTTATTTTTCATCACTGCAAATATAACAGTCAAGTATTTAAAACAAATAAGCTAACAACAAAACCGTATAGTAAAAGTTAAAGATGCTGACCCAAGTGCATATCACATCAGCATCCAGACAGATATCTTCAGTAATCTCTGCCAACACACCAGTTTAGCAAAACAGTATTGCTGCTCTGGGTGAAAAGATTTAGTTAAACAGGACAGACCAGTTGCAGAAGAGGAAGCTGCCTGATTAAACAAAATGCTGGCAGAAAACTGGCAGTACGAGGAAACTAAATGTGCATTGGAGGGAGGTTCACTTTCTAAGGTCATCCAAAATTTGACAGAAGAGTGCATGGAACAAGTACACTGAATAGGAACAGAAGGAAAGAGACAGAGATGATTGAGAAGATATGGAAGAAAGAAAAGAAATTTAAAAAAAAAAAAAAAAAAGCCGAACTCTTTTTATGGTACTGTCTCCAAACAAGGAAATTGGATTTTATCTTCTCTTTGGTGGTCTTATTAACTTAAAGAACATCAGGATAATTTTTTTATATGTAGCTTTTAAAGATCTCTTCCTCCATTTTTAAAGAAAGACACTTGATGCCACCATTTGCAAGGCAGGGCACAAGTTATTAGCTCACTATTTGTAAAAATGTTGCTAAATATCATCAGTTACCTTTACAGTCCAACTGAGTTTCAGTAACTATCTCAACCTTCCCAGAGCAGTACACATATCTCAGTGGTTTCTGTGTCAGTTATTGCCGTAGATAACATTTCTAAACTAGATCACATCACTCAGATCAATGGATGTCTGAGGTTATAAAGCTGAAGGGAATTTAAAACCAAAGCCTCCCTACTTTCACTACAGTTTTAGAGCTGAGTCAGAAGTAGGAACACATCATTTTGAAGAAGTTTCAATATCTTCAGATTCATAGGCCATTCTAGTGTTCAAGTTAGAGCTGCCTTTCAAATCAGTTATATGTATGCAAACATGGAATAAACGACCAAATCTCCTCTTAGATTTAAGAAGGAAGAGCTGGGTGGAAAGCATACTTTGAAAAGCCCAGAAGTAGTAAAGGAAAGCCACAAAGGCCACAGAGATGAAAACACTTCTACCAGTATTACATATGAAGTCACTTGCATGAATGCAAGAAAACTGCAACTTGCCCTTGCTCCAGGCTTCCCCAGGATGTGGGGTTCAGAGATCTGGACCCTCCTGGACAAGTGCTCTGCTCACCATGTGGACAGCTACAAGACCTTTCTCAAGCAAGCTCTTTTTTGAAAGCCATACAGAGGATACTGATCAGACAGCACTTCCTCTCTCCTGCATGTACTTTACTGATCTTAGATCCTGGCTTGGATGATTCTCTCTGAGGCAAGCAACTTTCCTTGTGCTTTCTGTCTATGAAGACATGAGGGCCCAAAGCAAAAGGCCTACTTAACTTAAATAATCACTTAGCAGATTACAGAATGTCCTGCCCTGTCTAGGCCAGTGGGAGGTGAGAGATCTCCCATCAGAGTGCATAATTACTGCTATCCAGACATGCTTTTCCTAAAGTAGGTTGCTGTAATCAGAGAAAATAAAAGAAAAATAAAGCACAACAAGACACAGCTGCATTTCTAGCTTCAAAGCATACCTAGTGCTATCTCCAAAAATTTATCTTTTTCCATTTTTTGCTACCCACAACTCCGTTGTAGCAGATTAGGTGTTCAAGACGTATAAGTGAAAAAGAAGTCATCCTAAAAAGAGGATGAAACAAGGGCAAAGCACATCACAGACATCACTGACAGCTCCAAACAAAGCCAGTTCAACAAACCAAAGCAGTAACTAAATAATCTCTTCTCTTATGGAGATAATGGGTTTTGATTCCAAAAAACTGTATCAAATTTTGTATGTATTTGCACTCTCTTATGGTTAAGTGCTCTTTCCCCTTAACATTTTAAAGGGAACATACTCCAAAGGCACACTAGCTAGATTACATGGACACATTATAAGTTTCACAATCTTGAGAGCATCCTACTTTGATCTCAGATCTGATTGTTGGAATCCCACAGAGCAAAGAGATAGCACAGGAGGGTCTTTTCACTGATATATAAATAAGGAAAAAATTACGAGATTTCTGTGAAATTGCTTTGGTCTAGAATTTTCTCAAGTGTTTCATTTCAACTATAAATAGAAAACAGAATCTCATGACAAAGATGTAGTTGACATAGTGTGCAATTTATCATCTGTGAGCACATTTCAGAGTGCTTGTCTCAAAGCTGACATGCTGTGTGGACTGTGGAATATGACTATATTAATATATTCCATGACAAATGGAAGAAAAAGTAGCTGAGATACCAACAATCCACGAAGAAAATTCTACACTGCCTCTCCTGATCTGGACTTCTTTTTGATATCAGATAACCTTGTGGAGACAAAATTCTTCCAACATAAATGGAAAAAAGCGTTGCTTCTCTGGCTCACTTCCTACCATGCTTTTGCCATGGCTTGTAAAGACCTATTCCTGGAAGCACTTAAATAGATTTGACTTCTTTCCCACCTATAAAAATACCACAGACATGCAAATGATCCATGATATATGTATTCAGTAGACAGCCACTGAAGTCGATGAACCACCATAAACAAAAACTACAGTATCTGATTCCAAGACTGTCACTCCTTTTCACAGTATTTTTCTCCTCAGAACCATTTCTAGCAAGAATGAAAAAGTAACGTTTTACAGTTGAACACTCATATACTCCCACATCTCTGACAGCAGATCCATGGGTATAAGTATAGGTTTACTCTACTAATACCAGCACAACTGAAAGAAGCATCTGATCTTATCTGCTAAACTCCAGTGTAACATGTCAAGGGCTGTAAGCGGTTTAAGGCTGCAAGGCGATTTAAGGTGCTACACTGCAGAGTGCAGATGGTGACTATTATAGAGGAGGGTTCTAGATTCAGCCCACTTGACTATTGGCTTCAGTGACTGTACGGTACTGAGCACACTTGGATTATCACTGAGAATTGTTTTTCTCTTCCTTGTGCTCTAAGAGGCAGCCTGTGTGCTGCAAAAGCAGACTCGTGACTTTACTGTACTAATGGTCAAGCAGTTTAAAAGTTTCCCTGTCCTTCTAAGACACTTTCCAACTCCATTTGCATAGGTATAAATCCAAATTGCTGAGTCTGGCTTCAGCGGAAGTCTCTAGATTTGCACAGAGATAACTAGTAGCGGACCTTGGCCCATTGTGGTTTTATTTTTACAACTTTCACAATAAACTAAAGCACTAGCAGTCAGCAGTTCTTAAAAAACAAGGCCCTGACTGATATTTCCCTGCTTCTTCTCTGCTTCTTCGTCTGCTTCTCTTACACAAGGAGCACAGACTCCTGCAACTGGTAAGAGCAATAGCCTTAAATTTTGGTGGACATGCCACCAGAGGGCAATGGAACGTATAGATTGTGTCAGCATCTTACAGGTGGAGCTTTTTGGCCTCAAGTCCTGGAGGTGAAAACTCCTGTGACAACCATAAACACACTTAGTAGCCGCCATGAGCAGACTTGTGTCCATTTTAAGACCACATCTAGTCTGTGCTCCTATCCAACATTACAGTAGGATAAGGCTGCAACTTTTCTTGTACTGGTCAAACTTGCAAAGCTAACAGCTTCCATAGTCATAACAGACAAAAATTTATTGGTGACCTTAGAGATAAGTACTTCCACCCTACCCAAAGCTTTCAACATGCCACTGGATTCATGCTTCTTCATACCCCTGCACCTCCATTCAGCTAAGGCACGGGGGAGATCCAAGTTATGAAAAGTGGTTCGTTCAGATGAATTTGATGTCTCTTGGGCAGAAATTATGATGTTCTTTGGCCATGGTAAACTGCATGGCGTAGCCTCCACTTTTCTGGGGTTGTCTTCAGTTGCCCAACCCTATTATTTACAAATGCTGCTTTCGAATTCCAGAGGCTAAGAATTGGTTATGCATTTTTTAGTGCAAGATTATGCATAGAAATGTATGCAATATACCTCTGGTTTCAAGTCACCTTCTAACACTTTATTATTTTGAAGAGCAATACGCAGCCATTGATTAACTACAGAATAAAAACTGAATCTTGCATTTGTGAGTGAATAATTTTATTATGACACAATTTAATCATATTATTGAGCATCAGAAACTACTGCTTGGTATTTTAAGCTCCACATACAGGATTTGGGCATCCTAGGTAAATTCAAATTGGCCTAATCCAGAAGCTAGTTACTTCCCATTATATGATGAGAGCACTGAATCAGCTGCCTATTTTGACAATCTATATATTCAGAAGGTGTTTAGGTAAGGCTGACCAGATGTGACCTGGTGTAAGAACACGTGTCCTAGGCACATATGTAGGACCTATGAGTAGTTGACTGATAGCTCTTCAGCTTTTCCGGTCACAGCTCTGGATTACACCTGAACAAATTCAGGTATTGTCAGGTACTCACACCAGGGTTCCTATATTCAAATATCAGCAAAGTTTTCCCTGCTTTACTTGCCACTAATCTGGGGTCTGATCAGGGAAGCTATTGAAGTCCATAGGAGCCAAACTGATTTCACAACTTTACAGAGTCAGTGTCTTAATCACATTAAAAATATTGCATTAATACAAAGCCAGGGAATGAAGGTAAACATTTACCATAAGTAATTAGAGCTTCATAAAGCAAGTATGCTGTCTGCTAGATAGTACCAACCAGAGTAGCTTTTGTCTTCCAGGCATGAATCAGAAGGTTAGATTAACTTTCAACACTATTATACTGGCGCTAGTGGTTGATATCTCAAAGACTGATATCGTGGTGGATAGAATTTACATACTTACCAATGAAGGGGCTCAAGTCCAACAGGTACAAAAGTAGTTCAAAAAAGTTTAAGAAAATCAAGAGTTCAAAATGTTTGAAAGTGCTTTGATCTTAAGAGAAGGGCCAGGATAAGTCTTCTGTAGAAAGAAGGAAAGTAGTTGGTGAATGTAAAAGAGATTTAAAAAGTAGGATGGGAGGGGAAGGAGAGAAGAAGTGAGACTGGGATTTGGAACAAGATTCTATAAATGTTGCTTTAACTATTAATTGAAGAATAAACAGCCTATTAAATTCTTATGGAAAATGTCCGTGAAAAGCAGTAGCACAAGTCAGATCTGCCTCATGTGGATATTGTTTATGAAGCTGCCTCCTTGGAAGTGTTCCTCACACTTTTGACAAATGAACTTTCTGTAGGTTGTACGTTTGAACACAGAATGCCTATTGTTTCCATCTGCCTTTCACTTGTTCAGTTCCTTGGGGGCTTAATACAGAGATATTTAGTAAAAAGAAGGGTTTATTGAGAGGCAAAGGCACATTCTAGAGGAATGCACTAGGAGGGAAAAAAACCCAACAAACCCACAACCAACCACTGGTTTCTATAGAAATTAAACTATTGCAGAAGAAAAAAAAAAAAAAAAGCACATACATTTTTCATGGAGTGGGCC
This sequence comes from Lophotriccus pileatus, assembly GCA_035583135.1. Lineage (NCBI taxonomy): Eukaryota > Metazoa > Chordata > Aves > Passeriformes > Tyrannidae > Lophotriccus > Lophotriccus pileatus. Next base: position 60,402,669 of record JAWWES010000081.1, on the reverse strand, counting down.
TAAAGCATTTATTTATATTTCATCTCTGTATGACATGGTTTTGCTCATCTAATTCCATTTAGAACATTACAATTTTTGTTTCAAATGTCTCTGTGCTGAAACGTATTCCATTGCCCTGGAGCTGCTGGTATTGTGAATGTTATCTGAATGACTCATTCGAATTTTCAAGGACAACTCAGCTTAAAACAAAAGTAAAAACATAAGACTGTATTTCTAAAATTTTTAGTTTGGGGTGCAAACATGAAAGATGCAAAACAACAGATAGCACTAGAATGGATTCACACGATTGCTGCTCTTTTCTATTTTATGGGATGAAGCCAGATACCTGCAAGTGGCATCTTCTCCTGATATGCACAGTGTGAGTCTTGATTGCTTATGGTGTTTCTGCAAAGGCATTTCACCAAAAAAACCTCATATAACTCTCTCTTTGATCAGAAAGTGAAAGATAACTATCAAACACTTCTGTTTATATGATGTCTGTTACTGTGGTGCTGCTGCATATTTTACAAATAGCAGAACTTCAAATTAACATTTCATGGACCCATTGTCTTTGAACACCTGTATATACCTGTATGGTGAAATCTCAGCTCCAGAGAAACATAAGTTTTCTTAAAATGCATACTATATCATAATATCATCCACATAAACATTCACAAATATTTACCCCCATATACAGCAGGTTCTGTGCAACGTATATCACAGGGGCCCCAAGGCTGCAAAGTCTGTATTTTGGAGGCAGGCTTTGTTATTTTGCTGCAGTAGACAGACTTAAAGGCTAAACTGCATGCTTTTTGAAAAAAAAGATTCACACTCAGGAATACCTCATTGACTTCACTGACATGGAAAAAGTCACTCCTCTCAAAAATGATACTCCTGTAGTACCAGCACCCAGCAAGACAGGAATTCATTGGCTATTGAGCTACTTTAACTACCACAACACCTTTACTTTAGCACTTGTAGTTTCCATACAGAGCCAGAAAGGTAATTGAAAGGGTTATCCTTTCAGACAGTACAGATACTCCATTGAGATCAGTCTATAGAATTGCAGGTTTTTACACATGGAAATGCACAATTTGAACCGTATTTGTTGACTGTTTTCTGAAATAAAACTAAAACAAGCTGGACTTCTGTTCCATAGAGAGGAAGCTTTTCTCAGGCTGTCAGAACAAGATTTCAGAGGGAATCAGGCCATTTTTCAGAAGAGAAAAGAGTGCTTTCCTAAATAAGCACTGCAGCCTTAACCAATCAGACAGTATCATTCCCTAAAAGTTAAGGCCAAAGAGGATACCAGGTGCACCTACTGTGTATTCACAGACCATTAATTTTAACCAAAATACCCTAATGGATGCTCAAAGACTTTAGTGAGGGCAAAGCATTTCTGTGCTTAGAAAATAATCTGCTCAAGACGCAGGGTTGACAAGACCTGAGGAAGCCCTGCGATGGCAAGGAATTAATCATGTGAGATGTACACAAATGATCCTAGCAGACGAACCACACCTCATGCTATATGAGGTGAAAGATCAACTGAGCCTGCCAACCTGACCCAGGGAAAATTCCCTCCCAAACCAACTTAGGCAATCCGTAATCACTGTCTATACCACCTACAAAGAGATCTCCTGCTCTGGCCAATCTCTAACGCTGCAGGGGAAAGCAGTTAGTAACAATGAAAAGAAGCCGCACAGAAACCTTGGTTCATCGCTCAAGGGAGGAGATGAAAAGAAGTCTGCCCCAATCTGTGATCAGGTCTGTTAACTGTCTTACTGTGAAGTCACTGGCTATAAGCTTTTGAGCTGGATGCTTTCCCATAAAGGAAAGGTATGAGAAAGGCTAGTAGTCCAGGTCAGGCTTGAACTCTCATGTTCATCGGACCTCGCAGCCAGAAAGCAGCTTCTTATTTCAAGACTGAATTTAGCTGAACTTCACCTTCGGTCAGCCAGGTGGAAAAGCCTCTGCTGTCAGGTGTCTTCTTCAGATAGACCTCTCCCCCTGCTTTTAAATGATCTGAATACTTTGAATTCTTGAAGCCCATCATCCTGTTTTTTGTTTTCCAGTCTTTAACTCAGATTATAGCCCAGCTTAGACACAACAGGACACATCACCTGATGAGGAAGCTTACAAACAAGACTAAATGTTTCTCTTTTTCATGGATCCCATCATCCCTTTATTATCACAACACAGCAGGAAAAATTTAAGTTAAAGAAATTATCCATGATGCCACTTAAGTCAGTCCACAAGCCAGTGTTTTCCAAAATGTGATTTACTCCATTCTCCAATATATACTAGCTCAGACTTGATTGTATTAAAAAACAATGTTTTGTTGGAACAGAAACATTAAACTAGGTGATTATTCTTTACCTGTCCTTATTGCTTACCTCCTTGCTAATTTTTTCATCAAACTTGATGTTATACATCACTGACTATACCACTGATTAAGATTTGCCTGGCCCACCCTCTCAGTGTATGGAGTGAAAACTACTGTAAAAGTACCTGAAAGTGCTGAATGAATTATGGGGAGAGAACACTTCCAGTAGAGACTGTCACAACTGGAAGCAGAGAAAGATCATTGAATGAGTATTTTAGGCAGTGGGTGAGCTATAAAGCTGAAGCATTTTTCTTTGCTTGTACAGAAAAAAAAAAAAAGTAGAGGAGAGATTTTGCTCAGGGGATGTCAACTGCATTGCTGATTGAGGTGGAAAATCTGTGAAGGAGCCCCTTGTTAAAACTGTTGGCAGTGTATCATCCACAGCAGTACATGCTTTCTCTTCACCAGACAGGGATTTTTCATTTCATATATCATTCAGAACTTGTTGTAACGCTTCCAAAAGTCACATTACATTGTCATACACTCCCATTAACAGAAAGACTTTCACTTCATGAAGAAAGTGGCTGCTGGGGAAGATGTGCATAGGAAGCAGGTACTACAAGTCGCCTTTTCACATTGAGATGCTCCACCAACACAGACAGAGAAGCAGTGTATCTACTGAAGATGAATTGCATCTCCTCAGCTTCCAGTACCCGTCTTCTCATGATGCTTTGTACCTGGGTGTTCTGAATCTTTCTAACATACTTCACCACCACTGTGCCAATTATTCTACTTACAACATTCCCAGTTAAAGACCGGAGTTGCCTCCAGAAAATAACAAAATTTCTGAGACCTAAGGAAAGCTCAGCAACATGTCTTAAACTATTGGCTACAATCCTATTCCCTAAACAGAGAAAGACAGGTCATATCATACTTTCTTCATAAGAAGGAGATCACTCTTCACCACAGCAAAAACACCACAAAATAAGCCATGTCAGAAGTAGTAGCTAAATTAGTACTTTCAGTGGTCAGGAATGACAACATATTGGTGCTTCAAGTTGCCATTCTAGAGTAGGAAAATAGACTATGATTTTTAAATTTCCCTACCTTTGAATCAGTGTGATAACCATCTTTCAAGGTCAAAGGATAAAAGGAGCAAAATTTAATTTGACTGTTTTTTTCCTTTAATCTTTGGAGTTTCCACATGTCTGACCTTATCAGGCTACAAAAATATTGCCCTGCTACAGAGGCAGAAGTGATCAAGGAAGCTGCATGAGCACTGGATATGCTTTTTGGATTACAAAGAAAAAAAGGCTGATAGGGAAAAGATCAATTCAGCCATAAAGGATAAATTCATAAGTTATGTAATTTGTTAAATATACCACCGCCAGCATCCACCCTAAAAACTTAGGTATTTAACAAGGTATCTGTTAGGAATTTGGTGAACTGTCATGATATCTATCACTAGATCAATATTTACAGAGAGTAAATTAATTATAAATATCTAATGTTAAGAAAAATTGTATAACTGGATACACTGCCAGTATTCCTGTTTATATATGTCCTGCTTAATACCTTTATTGATGATCTGAATGAGGGGATCAAGTCTACCACTGGAAAATTCAGGGACATCACTAAGTTGGGCAGGAGTGTCAATCTGCTGGAGGGTAGGAAAGGTCTGCAGAGGGAGCTGGACAGACTGGATAGATGGACCAAGACCAGTAACACCAAGTACCAGGTCATACATTTTGGCCACAATAACCCCAGGCAGCACTACATGCTGTGGGCATGGAGAGTGGCTGGAAAACTGCCCAGCAGGGGGACCTGGCAGTGCTGGTCGACAGTGGCTGAACATGAGCCAGCAGTGTGCCCAGGTGGCTAAGCAGGCCAGTGGCATCCTGGCCGGTATCATCACAATGTGGCCAGCAGGACCAGGGAAATGATTCTCCACTTGTACTTGGTGCTGGTGAGGCCACACCTCGAGTACTGTGTTCAGTTCTGGACCCCTCAGTTCTGGAAGGACATTGAGGTGCTGGAGCAGGTCCAGAGAAGGGCAATGAAGCTGGTGAAAAATCTGGAGTACAAATCCTATGAGGAGCGGCTGAGGGAGTTGGTGCTGTTTAGCCTGGAGAAAAGGAGGCTCAAGGGAGACCTTATCACTCTCTACAACTATCTGAAAGGAGGTTGTATCCAGGTGGGGGTTAGTCTATTCTCCCAGGAAATGAGTGACAGGACAAGCCTCAAGTATAGCCTCAAGTACACTAGGGAAAGTTCAGGTTGGACATTAGAAGGAATTTCTTCACAGAAAGGGTGATTAGTTACTGGAGTGGGCTGCCCAGGGAGGTGATGGGGTCACCATCCCTAGAGGTGTTTCAGGAAAGACTACACAACACATAGTGGCATGGTCTAGTAGACATACTGGTGTTCGGTCACAGGCTGGAACTTGATGATCTCAACCTAATTGATTCAGTGCCACAGGTAAACCATCATGGCTGGGCTTCGCGAATGAAGATTTGGGAAGGGCTCTACCCACGCTTGCTACAAGCACACTAGTGGCTAAAAAGGCCAGTGTAAGACAGACAAGTCCAGTTGCAAAAGGCACAGCAGAAAGTCTCCTTAGGTGGTATTGGCAAGACACAGTTCTTTCTGCATTGTCTTTTCTCCTCAAGAGTGATCCTGCGTGTTCTCAAAAGAATCAGCAGCGTTATAGATTGTGTGTCTCCAGGCCTCCCGATTGGAGGCCAGAGTAGACCAATGGTGAAGATCAATATGG
>JAWWES010000081.1:60356973-60397494 GCA_035583135.1 Lophotriccus pileatus | reverse complement strand
GGGGAGTCGGTGGTCCTTCATCCTGGAGACGTGCCCTGCCCAACGCAGCTGTGCTCTCAGCAGCATGGCCTCAATACGCGGGAGCGCTGCCTGTTCCAGGACAGATGTGTTGGTCACATAATCTGTCCAGTGGATGTTTAGGATTGTACGGAGGCAGTGTTGATGTAGCATTCTAAGAGTCACAGATGGTGGTGGTAAATGACCCATGAATCAGATTCATATAAAAGGGTAGACAGAACAATGGCTCTGTAAACACTGATCTTTGTACTTTTCTTCAGGTGTTTATTACACCAAACTTTTTGTAGAGTTTGATGAAAGCTCTGTATGCCTTTGCTAACCTGTTGTCTACCTCTTTGTCAATTTTACCATCTGAGAAGACGATGCTTTCCAAATAATTAAACTGCTGGACTGACTTGAGGTCTGAGTTGCCAGTGGTGGTATGGGGATGATGGAAGACTTCCTGAGGTGCAGGCTGATACAGAACTTCTGTCTTCCTCAAGGTGACTTCCAGCCCAAAAATCTCAGCAGCCTCTGCAAAGCAGGATGTTAAACACTGCAGAGCTGTTTCTGTGTGGGCAACGAGGGCAGCATCATCAGCATAAAGCAGCTCCCGGACAAGATGATTTAAGGTCTTAGTGTGGGCCTTCAGTCGCCGTAGATTGAACAGGCCCCCATCGGTACGGTATCGGATGTAGAACCATTTTCATCATCGAAGTCTGCCGTGGCCCTTTGGAGAATCATGCTGAAGAACATTATGAACAGAGTTGGTGCAAGAATGCAGCCTTGCTTCACACCATTGATTATAGGAAAGGGCTCAGACAGTGCATCACCATACCTGACTTGGCCACGCTGGCCCTCATGAAGCAAAATGATCATTTTGAGGAACTTGGGGGGACATCCTAATCATTCCAAAATCTGCCACAAAGCTTTTCTGCTCACAGTATCAAAAACTTTGTTGAAACCAACAAGAGTTACATAGAGTCCTTTGTTCTGTTCCCTACACTTCTCTTGCAGTTGCCTGAGAACAAATATCATGTCTGTGCTACTCCTATTGGCTCTGAAACCATATTGACTTTCAGGTAGAAGTTCTTCTGCTATAGCAAGTATTAATCTGTTCAAAAGTATTCTTGCAAGGATTTTACCAGCAATGGAGAGCAAAGTAATACCTCGGTAATTTGAACAGTCTGATTTATCTCCTTCCTTCTTATATTATGATAAAGTGATGATGACTGCATCATGAAGATCTGACAGCAATTCGCCTGATTCCCAACAGCACACCACAAACTTGTGAAATTTAGCATGGAGCACTTGGCCACCATGCTTCCAGAATTCAGGTGGAATTCCATCAACCCAGCTGCCTTGCCCATTTTCACCTGCTGTATGGCCTTAAGAGTTTCTCCCATAGTGGAGGCAATATCCAATTTATTTTTCACCGGTCGTTGTGTGATGTACTGAATTGCTGAGCCTTGAACTACACCGCTGGTACTGAAAAGAGTCTGAAAACCTTCAGACCATCAATTCAGACTGGAAGTTTTATCTGTGAGAAGCATTTGACCATCTGCGCTGAGTAAAGGGCTTTGAACCTGGTGTGTAGGTCCGTACAACTGCTTTCAAGGCTTCATAGAATGCTCTGTAATCACCCGAGTCTGCGTATAATTGAATCTTTCCTGCTAGACTGATCCACCACTTGTTCTGGATGTCTTGAAGTTTCTGTTGGAGCTTACTGCATGCAAGATGGAAAGGCTGCTTTTCTTACATAGCAAGGTGGCTGAGCAAGGTGTGCTTGGTGAGCAGTTCTCTTCTTTATCAACAATTCCTGGATATCTTGATTGCTTACATCAAACCAGTCCTTGTTTTTTCTTGAAAGAGAACCCTAAGGATTCTTCAGAGGATTGCAAGATACTATTTTAGTATGTTACCAAAGCACTTTGGGAGAGGGATCTATGGAATGATCTTCAAGTCCAGCTTGAAGATTTACCTGGAAGCTGTCTCTCACTGTAGCTGTTTGAAGGTTTTCACAGGTAAATATTACAACTCTAAATAGTAGTAACAAATACCACTGTTAACTTGTTAACTTCACGTGCAGTCCTTGCAATCCTAAACCCACCTACTTACACCTCATGAAATACCGTGTTCAAAATAGCTTTAACAGCAAATTGTAAACAGGCTGACACAAATCTGTCAAAGAAAACCTAAAGAGCTAAAGAGAAGAGTAAAACAAAGTTATGCCACTTAGTCTTGATGTCCCAGCTATAAGAAACTCTTCAATCTTTGTCTTGACTGTGGCAAGGTGGATTGAGTCACTTCATCAAAACTTTTCTTCCCTCTTAAGAGTTGCAAAGTTTGGGATTATAGTTGTTGTCTGGGCCAACCAGATCATAGCCAGCACTGATAAGTGAGTGATATTAAACACCAGTGCCAGTGGCATAAGGTGGCATAATGCCAAGCCAGCTAAACTACTTACTCCCCAATTGCTGTGGGTGTTTGCTTCAGGTATTTTCTATTGGAAATACTTGCTGCTACCAACAGCTAAGAGGAACAAAGAGCTGAAAGGAACAGCTATGATTCCAGAAGCAGTGGTGGCATTCAGTGCCCCCAAATCTCTTATGTAGCACTGTCCATGCTCTGGATGCTCACAGGGTACAAGGAAAAATCTTAGGGGAAAAGAAATAAAAATAAAAATTCTTATAGGTAGAAAGAGAATTTCAGGACAAAAATGTTAAATCATTAAAGAAAAAACTTCCACCTTCATAATGGATAGCTTTTTAGAAATTTCTTTTCAAACATACTTATTCTATGTACTTTTTGATAACATACTAAAAAATGTCTTAAAGTCACAGACCTAATCAGAAACTTCAAGAGCTGAGAGTTGATGGCATGCTGCACTTGCTGTTTTGATGAGTTTACACTCCATGAAGAGGAAGGAAACATCCCCCTGCACAGCATATGGCATCACTACAGGAGATAGCAACAAGAAACGACCTTCAAGGGACCATCTGCCAGTTCTGCTCCAGTCACACCTCCTCCTTGCCCACAACATGACCCTTATACCAAGGAGACCAGCAAAAGATGCACATGGGAAACATCCTAAACAGTTAAAGCTCATGCTAGGCTTGCATCATTCACTTCACCTTTGTTAGAGTTTTTCCCATCAAATGCCAGGAGCATTTAACCTTTAACACTGTTGTCCAGAAGCATCTGAACACACCACTGAAACCACGGCCCTGAGGTGGTTATCCATTCCTCAGTGCTTCCACATCTTCAAATATTGTTTCAAAGAATAACAAAGGGAGGAAACCGCTAAGACAAAATGTGATCTTTATGGCAGATGGTACCACAGGATAAATGACTGTTGGTCTGCTGTAAATAATTTATCATTGTCAAGTGTGTGGTGCTCCAGTCATCTCAACAGAAGTATGTGATACTAAGAAAAATGTAACATTTGCCACAGAAGTACCACAGACATCATGGGGCTTTCTTTTTAACCCAAGTTAGCTACAAGAGTATGATTGACAGGGCCAAGCAGGACAACAAAGATGCACAGGAACAACCTTCCTTTCACACGTACCCCTCTGCCAGCTGTCTGACCCTTAAAACCAGAGACAAGCTGAGTGGCACTGACTTTCCGTTCACTTGTGAGAGGGTGAACAGAGAATGAGAGGAGCGGGCAGGAGCCTTGTTTTGTTTCTCTCCTAAGCCCCCAGCATAGTAGCCAGTGTACGTTGTATTCCCTGCACATTTAGGCCATTAGCAATTTATAACACATCTTAGAGATATACCATACAACCTCACAGCTCCTAGCACAAAGCCTGGGACAGCACAGCTCATGCCACACCACTCTACCACAGTGTTCAACCTCTTGTTTTGGGGGGTCGTATGTGAAGAGGTGGGGAAACAGGCAGTCAGCAAGTGGAAGACACATTTCTTATACTGTCCTTACAATGCAGCTGCATTTCCCTTACATGGCTAAGGAGAGACCAGTGCTACAAGAACCATTATTTCCAAATTACAAGGAAGACCAGCAAAACAAGGAACGGCATTAGTTGATGCACAAGGGAAAATCCAAGTAAAGGACTGTATACACAGTTACTTGTTCCCTCCACTTGTCTCCCCAGTAACTACATAGAGATGATAGACTGCTTGACCTGGAATGCTGGCTTGGGTCACCTATTAATCTCCTTCCAGAAGAGGTTCCCTAATCCTTCTTAGGTGCTAAATAGCAGCATTGAGTATATCCTTAGGCTTCTGCTTCTTTTACATCTCTTACAAAATACACAAGGTTGTTTCAGCTCCCAGCTAGAGGGTGTGGTTATTTATCTCAAGAGAAAATTTTTTTAATTCCCTGAGATTCTAGCTGGTGCTTGTGCATTCCAAGTTGACACTGAAAAAGCCTTCCCTAGCAGCCATAATGGACAGGTCATAGGACAGCCCAAAGGGTCTCTAACACCTGCCCTTGACAGACACATTTGCCCAAAGAGCAGGCAAGGATGGGCTGTCAAATGATATTCCAACCCATAGAAATGGCAGGTAGACCTGAGATGCAGGAGGAATACAGCCCCCATTAAAATAAAAAATGCTTGTGCAAAATAGTTTCAACATTCAGCATTCTCTCCACCCCCCACTTTTTTTCCCTTCTTGTCACTTCTCTCTCATTTCTGTTCATTTTACCCACATTACAGCTGTAGCTGTATAAGTGACAGGTTGTGGCCTAGCATCATGTGACAGATCATCCTACATCAGCTCTGAAAAATGGAGATGCTGTCAACTGTCTGGTTCTCCTCACATTCGCTGTCAGCATCAGTGCATTCAGGCAGCATGTCACAGCCATCTGAACAAGATGAATACAGCACTGTGAACATCAGCTTGGGAACCAAGTCAATCAAACATGTGACTACAACCACACAGAAGCATTTGTGCTGAGAAACTGCTGCAGAGAAAGGGTTCTTAGTGCCCTGTTATGTACTGCCACTGGTGGGGTTTAATTAAAATATCTGCTTGAGCTAGTTGGAAAAACAAAGAGGGATTTTTATGGTGAGGCTTTTCACATAGAAGCTTGTAAAGAAAATCTCAGCAACCCTTGGGGTTGAAGACAACCTCATGGACTGCAGCTGTCAGGGATCAGTCTCGCTGTTCCTAATCTCACTGGACTAATCTCACTGACTGTCTCCCACCGTGAAGCAAGGGGATTGACTCTCCTGTGCTACCCACATGCCTCTAACAGAGGGTCAGAGGAAATAATGTTGTCTTCTTTCCCCTATCTCATCTAGTAGAAGGCATCCCTATCCATGGCAGTGGGGTTGGAACAAGGTGATCTTTAAGGTTCTTTCCAACCCAAACCCTTCTATGAGTCTATGATTATTCAGTACAACTAATCTGGAAAGGAGATGAAATTAAAGGGATCAAAGAGAAGGCTGTTGACATTTAATTCCCATTCGTAAAAGCAGAAATAGCAAAACGGGTCATGGAATGGTTCAGTGCTGAGCTGTTCACAGTACAACATGAGCGTGCACTCCCATCTTTCCTATCGCCCCCTCCTCAAGGTTCCTGAACTCTCTATCCCAGCCAAGTCCATTGAAGGTTGTGCACCCTTTATCAAGGCACCTTGAAACAGAGGCCTTTCCCATATAACAAGAAGCTGCACAATGAAAAATTGTGAAGACCACAAAATGGGAAAACGAATGTTAATCCTGTTCCACTGTATTTCATTGGAAAACATCAATAGTTTTTCCTTTTTTACCATCTTGCCTCCTTCTATCCCTCAAATGTTCCTTGGTAATATGCATAGGTCTTTATGTGTATCTCTTATAAAACATCTGTATTCTGTTGCCTGCTACAGGTTGGTCTCAGAGCTACAATCACTACACAAAGAAGCAAGAAAATGTTAACCCTTTGTGCCTATGCTCAAATTGGTCTCAACATCAACAAACCAAAGCAGTGGCCTGGAAAAACAACAGAAATGCCTTTAGCAATGCAGTGATAAAAAGCAGCATTCACCCAGTTGAAGTAGCATTTATGGGCAAATTTTTGAGTACTGTCCCAAAAGGAAAAATGGGCTGTACATTAAAATAAGTATCATAAAAACATCAGGAAAAATGCCAAAACAGCAATGACTTTGCAGCAGAGAACAGTCCTATTCAGAGAACAGGATTTGAGCTCAGACAAAAGATGACTGTTTCAGCCGTATTGGGAGCTTCTCCAACCAGAAAATCCACTTGAATTGTCGGTGGAAGCCTGGACTCTCTCTCTGGCAGCTAACACAAATATTGAATGTTTTTTTGGGGTGGCAGAACCTCTGCTACATGGTCATGCTACCTACAGCTCAGAGGTAAAGGAAGAAGAACTCTATTTCAATTACAGAAGGACTTCTGGCTTTACCTTCATAGCAGAAAGGGATGGGCTAAACTGTGAAGGAAAAGCTGCATAACATGCCATTAACAGTAAAGTACCTTCCTGATATCTGGGATTGCATCTCTCAACCTTGCTTGGATCGCCATCTCACTTAGTGCCTGAATGAGAGTACCATCTCATTCAGTGCTTTATCTGAAAATGAAGAATTACCTGAGTAATTTTCAGACAAGTAAATCACCTGCACAGCTGCACTCCTATGCATGGTCATGCTCAGAATGGGAGCAGATGAATAATGGCTAAACACCATTGCCTTCCATGAGGATCCCTCCATGACTCTTCTGTCCCTAATACAGCTCTTTACAAAAGGAAAATGTTCCTTGCCTTCTAGACAATAGAATGCATCTGCAGCTGAGCTAGGCAATGTATCTGGAATATGACATCCATTATTAAAAGCAGCAAAATTCAAGACAGTTTACTTAAATTAGCAGAAACATTCCTCAAATTCCAAAAGACAACCACTATAATTCATGCAGATTTCTCTACTGTCCTTCTCCCACTCAGCAGGGACAGCCACACAGAGAAGTTATGTTCATGGGCAACTGTGGATATGAATCAAAAAAAGACTCTACTTCTGAAATATATATCAAACTGTACAAGCTACCACTGTCCTATGATTTGCCTAACAAATAGATTAATTTATTTAAATAGTTTCCTGCACCTCAAAACAGCTCAGTATCAGTGGATGAGAACTAGAAAGTGAAATTAGCTCAGAGCTGCGGGTTTATATAAATTTTTGAAAGGTTCTTCAGCTTTATATCACAGCCCATGCTCCTGCCACGCACACACAAGAAAATAGGCAGTGAGACTAGGCCAAGGCCATACTTCATCTGCTGATATTCAGACTTAGTCCATTTGGGAAACAAAAACAATAACCCATTTTAGTTCATAAAAGATAGAGAAAAAAACCAAGTTTTTCCTTTCTTCCAATAATATTTTTAAGAGTAACCGTCCTAGTTTCAGCTAGGATAGAGTTAATTTCCTCCCAGTAGTTGTTACAGTGCTGCATTTTAGATTTGGAATGAGAGTGGTGTTGATCATACACTGATGTTTGGGATTTTTGCTAAGTTGTGTTTACCCTAAGACAAGGACTTTTTTCTTGTCCCATGCTCTGCCAGTGAGGAGGTGCACAAAAGAAACTGGGAGGGAGCACTGGGACTGGTGATATTCCACACCCTAGAAAGCCATGCCCTGTATGTAAACTGCGGGGAGTTACCCAGAACCGGGACTGATGTGGGTTCAGGAAGGGGCATTTGGCATCAGTCAGTGGATGGTGAGCAATTGTATTGTGCATCACTTTTTAAATTATTATTATCATCATTATTATAATTTACCATTATTACTGTATATTTATTGTATTTTCCTTTATAAACTGTTCTTATCTCAACCTAAAAGTTGTACTTTTGTTCTGCTCGCCATTCCACCAGGTTGGGGTGGGAGAGAAGGGGGTTTGAACAACTGGCTGTGTGGTGCTGAATTTCCAGCTGGGCTTAAACCAATGACAGTAACACAGGAAACCTGCAAGAGATTCTAGTTTGTGTTTAAGAAAACTGTTATAGCTATCAAAATTTCAGAACAATCTATGTTAAAAAAAATAATTCTTCATGATCTAGCAAACTGGACTTTTGTTTGCAATGACGTACAGTTACCTGACACATTATCGAGTTGATGGATGTTTTTAAAGTTAGATCTCATTTTAAAATGCAGGCTCTCTGCTGCCAGCATTTGAGTAATGTGCTGGCTCATTAACAGATCTCTTTGTATGAGAAGAGGCAGAAGATTATCCCCATGCTCATGTCTTCTAGCCAAACAGACACATTATTCTTGCTGTGCTCAAAGTTCTGAATGGTCATTTACAGTAAAGGCAACAGCTTTCACTGGAAAACAAGTGACTTGCCAAGAAATGATGAATTGAAAAAAAAAAAAGAAAAAAGAAAAAAGAAAAAAAAAGAAGCAGATCTATTGCAAATCTCCAAATGATGAAGCTTTGACAAGGAACAAACTTGAGAAACACTGTAACTTATCATCTATTTCATACCTCAGTAATTCTGCTATTCCTTTGGATTCTACCAAGAGAAATGCAGAAATGTGACAGAAGTGTAGGTGTCAGAAGGCAACCTGACTGGGGGTGGGGATTGGAGAGGCAAAGCAAGCTATAAAATGTGATAAAGGTATAGTGCCAAGTAATGCAGTATTAAGACGAACTGACATTACCAGAACAGATATAATTCTTGGCCTTATTTGATGGAGCTTATTCACTGTGTTCATCACTTCTTATCCAAGCTGTCAGGAACATTGTAGCACTTATCATACACAGTATTAACAAAAAACACACCTTTGAAAACTGTGTTAAACAAACTGAGATAATTCACGACAGAGTTGCTAAACTCACAGGAAATGGGTTTGTTTTTTGACCACCGAGCCAAAATTTTGAAGATTTTTCATGACAGGCACTTCTCATATAACTATTGCTTACGTTTTTCTCCTCAAGGATCTTTCTCAGATCTCAGTCTTGTGGGGTAACGGCCAAGAAAGTAGACAATTTGAAATTCTTCAAATCTCAAGTGTTAACTGGTGGGTCAAATGGAATTTAGTGGGTCACCCATGTGCCATGTCAGCAAGTTAACAAGAATTGTCAACAAGAACTAGTACCTAATAGACCAAAAACCTTTGGGGTATTTGTTCACATTCTTTTAAATTAGCATTGCGTGTAAACCATTCTACATAACTGAGCTCTGGGATACCACTGTGCTGTTAGGGCAATCTCACCTATCATTACTGCAGTGGAATAGCATAAACACAATATCCACTACGGAGTCTAATCACATTTCTTTGACAGTTGCATGCAGAGAGCATACCTCTCATCATTTACATCTCTGATTGGACATTAGACTTCTGTCAATGTCCGTGGAGACAAACCAACAAATAGCCACAGTGAGGAAGAAAAAAGAATCAGTCTGCATTCCATACTTTATCCATACTAGTTGGGTAAAGTAATTAGGTCTGGTCAAACAGTGAACTAATTCAGAACTAAGACATTAAACAAGTTAGCTCTGATATTATTCACCAAGTTGCATTATTTATTGTGTGCAGATAATTGCCAGGTCATTGCAAAATAATTCTGGCTCATGATTATTTCACAAATAGTTATTTCCTCAAGAAGAGTTTCAGTCAGCCAATGAGGAAACAGGGGAAAAAAATGGATATGAACTGGATAATCTATTATATATCACAAGCATTGTCTTGCTGAAGTGAAACTGTTATGAATAATCCATAGACCAAAACAGATGCACCTAATGCTTACAACCTACACAGTCAGAGATAACAGGCTTGGTCTGCAAACAATAGAAAGTAGGTTGTTTATTGTATAATTTATTTGCAACAAATAATTCAGGGTGCTGATCTCTTTCCAGAACACTTTTAAAATAATGTCTATTTTGAAAGTAGCAAAACCATGAACAGTTAAAGAACACAGACTAATTAGATACATTTTATAACAACTCCAAGAACTTGAAGGTTTACTTCTGAGCCAAAAAACAAAAAGAGTAAGATGAACATTAAAAAATAAACTATTTGTAGATTCTATATTGCCCCTTCTTCTAGATGACAGAGAAGTGATATTCAACACAATGTCATTAAACTCATAAATTTGATGAGATCATCACTACCATTGCTAAAGAAAATAGCCCACTACTCTCCATCAGCCTCAAGATTGCTGCTTGCACAAGACCACCTGAATATTTCCTGCAGTAAGGTAGTTTCAACAGTTAATGTTATCAAGACACAGTGTCAAGGAAAGTCAATAGTGAAAAACCTAAATTACTGCCATAAGTAATGCTTCAGACCTATGAATAAGAAAGGTCTTTACTGTTTTAAGGACGTAATTTTGCTACCTCCAGTTGCAACCTCCTCAAATGCCAAAGAGTAATAAGAATCAAGTGTTATTGGCCCTTG
This sequence comes from Lophotriccus pileatus, assembly GCA_035583135.1. Classification (NCBI taxonomy): domain Eukaryota; kingdom Metazoa; phylum Chordata; class Aves; order Passeriformes; family Tyrannidae; genus Lophotriccus; species Lophotriccus pileatus. The sequence goes on along the minus strand of JAWWES010000081.1, from coordinate 60,387,135 downwards.
AATGGGAGACTCCTTGTGAGAAATAAGAGCTTAAAGGACATAGGGCAAATGATTCAGACATGCATTTCCGTGGAATTCTTATCCTTTCAAAATTTTCCTCTTGAACTTCCAAATCTAGATATTCCTTTAATCAATCAGCTGTCTAGAGAATGGCCACAGTTAGCTTATTTTCATCTATTTTACCATTAAGTACATCCTTAAAAAGCTTTCCTATTATTTTTTAATTTTTTTTAGATTATAATTAACAGGGTTGCTGGAGATTCTACCTCCAGCATCACTGAGATGGCAAAAAAACCCCACAGAAACAACCCACTTTAAAACCTGCACTATGGCCTGGACTTTATCTTCCACTTAAACACTTTTCCTCAATAATGAGTAAAAAATATGTTGGAAATGTGTTCTAAATCAGACCACTCTCATCTGCTTCTTTCTGGTTTCTTTTAGTATCTCAGTTTACAACTTTTGTAAACTTCATGCCTGAAATTCACAGGAAGTTGGGGAATAAATATTAAAGGGAACTGTACTAAACTAAAAACAAGCAACTGCAAATGGTAGGAGCAGACTGAAGACTTAATTCTGCAACACCCTACTCAGGGAGGCAGTTCTTAATAATCTACCTTAACTTTGTGTGAAATTTTACATGAGGAACACCTTGAAGACTTTATGCATGTTTTGCAGTACTCTGGAAATTTTTCTGATGAAAACCAGGTAGGCAAATTGCCTTTTGGATGTTTTCACCATAGCTGATAAAAGGAAATAACTTTCAAGGACAGCAATGGCAAGTAAGTGCCTGGTGCTCAACAATCATCTTCAAAATACTAGAGGGACCAGGGCAGGGCTATTCACCCACTGTTATGTACAAGGAAGGAAGAGTGTAATCACTTTGCATAACTTCCCTCAGGAGGCTGAGGACAAAGAGAAATAAATCTGAGGTCACTGCAGGCTAACACGGCAATTACCTTACCCTCCTTTTTCCCAAGAGTTGTCCCTTGTGCTTTTATGAGTTTCAGAAGAGTACTCAGCAGATGCTTAACTTCCAAAATAAAGGTCTGTATCAAGGGTTTGCTCACATGCCAACCTGACCATTTAGAGGACAAGGACATGTTAAAGCATTTCCCTGATTCAGGGCTTGGATGAATAGACAAATCTTCAGATTTTTTTTTTCAAGACTCTTATTGCTCTGCTCAGATACTCAGTGACTTAATTCATGTGATGTACATTACATTTTGTATTTTCTGTTCATAAGTACCTCTTCTCCTTTTGGCCTAGCTTCTTCTGTTAACCTTCTTACAGTTTCAGAAGAAAATCTGGAAAATGTGCTCATCATTTAAATTTATTTATTTAAAATTTGATTTTTCATATTTAACTCCATGTTATGTCCCCTTGGAATACGGGATTCATATCCATAGCAATTAATGTCTGTAAATAATACCATGTCATGTAATAATACGAAGATATAAAAGCCACACATTAAAAAACCATACTGGTGAACAGCCAGTTTGTAGTACAACATTCTCAATATCCCCAAATATCTACCTAATTCAGATTGGTTTTACAAGGAATATAAGATTTTAGTTTAAATCTCCTTTAATGTTTTCTAGATCCAAGCATAAGTATCTCTTATTAGACATCGTGTTGGTTTTGGATCCATATAGAGTACTTTTATATACAGGGAGAAATAAAATCCAAATGGAGAGAGGAAGAGGACAATTAATATGATTTATTAATATGAAATATGCATTAATCATTAGCCAGCCATTCTGCATTCATCACTTACTGGAAGGCTCATCATTCAAACCATTTTTGGTGCCAATGTTAATTGCCTGATCTTGGGGATGATCTTCCTTCCCACTGAAATCAACAAGACAACAACTTTCACTGACTTTTACAGGTACACATTTTGCCAGATATATGCCCCTTCATGGCAGCTGAAAAGCTACTCCCTTGTCTTTCCTCCATTTCCAAATAAAATACCTCCTCAACCTCTTCTTTCTTTATTATTTTTGCAAGATGCCACCTGTACACTCACCTCTTTAGCAACTGTTTTAACCTACAGCAATTGTTTCATCACTGAAGCTACAGAGAACATTGTAAGATTTTCTCTGTAAATCATTAATTGTTCTTCTGTTTTACTTTCCCATGTGCAACCACTACAAATACAATATTTGATCTGAACACATACATTTAATGTTTGCCCTCCAGGACTTTGAATATCACCACAGAGTAAAAAATAACATACACTTCCACAGGGAAGGCTGCTCAGTAGAGAAGGACAATACCTAAAATGCATCACTTATCAGAAGAGGTGACATCTGCTATATTATATCTTTATGTAAGAGAGTGCTTTACCCATCAGAAAGCGGATTTCAGAGGCTGAAAATCTTCTGGTGCTCATATCTTACTTCTGGAATAAGGGTCAACCCATTTTTACCTCCTTCAACAGATACAGCACGTACAGGAAAGCTCTCTTGGGAGATTGTAAATCCATAAGCCTCTTGGTCCAGGTCAAACCAGGAAGTTCACAAAAGTGTGGGATTCACTACAATTCAGAGCTTGCACATGAGCTACCCTTTCAGTATAGTGGCTTGGACATACTTGGAAAACAAGTGGACAACAGGCAGCTAGATCCATGTGACTCACATATACAAGCATATTTCTTTAAAGTTATTATGCTGCACGCATCAGCAAGCAAAGCAATCACTCAATTCAGCTCTGCATCACAGAGGTGGTTTTGCCTTCCCACACACGCAGTACACATTTATCACTAAAACGGTCCCCACAACATTTTTATCACTGAAACAGCATTAATGGAAAATTGTCACTAAATCCTTTTTCATCTTTCAGAAGAAATTTTCCCCATTATTTTATTTTAAATGTCCACATCATTTTGAAGCAATTTTCAAAAATCACTAACATTTTTATTTCACCAGAAGCAGTCTTTTCTTAGCAATCACTAAACAAGAATATAACCCCTGCTGTTTTCTGTGAATTGGTATTTTCAGAAGTTGAAAATTACTCAAAAATTGTTTGGAGACCAGTTTTTAGTGAAACACAGCATAGAAAAGTTCACTGGAGATTTATCCATTTCAAATGTCGTGTATTGTGTTGTTCTTAAAAAAAAAAAATCTGTACTTTCTGGTTGTCTAGTTAAACCTACAACACTTTCTATCAAGAGCTTCTGAATGTGCTAATGGACTTCAATTCCCTTGAATTCAATGGGAGTAAAAAACTAGCATCTCACAAGGAGGTAACTGCCACCATATGACTGGATTTTCAAAGGACACAGTTTCTCAAACTACCTTTGTCTTGAAAGAATTCAATTTAGTCTGCCCCAAAGCCTGTCTCAGTCATATAATACGTTTACAATATAGCTATTTCTCCCATTGTCCAGTGCACAACTTTCAAAACCAGCTATTAAATGGCTGTCTCTTTAGCCCCTAGTCTCTTTAATTTGCAAAACTGCTCAACTGTTTATTGAAATGTCACCAGAGGACTTGAACATTGTATGTTAGAGAGTCTACCTGAAGTTATAAGAGCAAACAAACAAAAATTCATGTTTCTGACAAAAAAATAAACTGGTTATTGGTTGCACAATGTAAGAGGTTTGAAGAATTCAAGCCAAGTTAGAAGGTTCTGGATTTGAAACAATGACAACAATAATAAAAATCACAGAAACTGCATTGACTAAATTAATTTTCCTGTAAAAGTGTCACAGTTACAGATGGCAACAATCTGGAAATAGCTGCAAAGAGAAAATAATTACAAAGGGATGAAAACGTATTAATGCTCAACCATATTGGATGTGTGGGAAAGTATATTTTGATGTATTCCGGCTGTCCTTAATTCATCATCCGACTGCACTAAGTGCCCACTTTTACAAACAAAAACATTGCGTCAGTTGTTGAAATCCTTTATTTAGTAATCTGTGTAGGTCGAAATGTTGAAAATGGTTTCTAAATTCCTGGCTTCTGAATCTGTCTTCAAAGTTGTCTTCCCCTGTATTATCGTACAGCTGCAGGCTTTAATCAAAGGTCATTAGATTTACGAATTTCTGTCAAACATCCTAACATCATTCCTTCCAAGGAAAGACCTACTATTTTAGAACTTGAAAGGAAATGCCACTTAATCTGAAATTGTTCCAAAATAAAATGTCACACCAAGGATGCAATGCAGGAAGAGTAAAACCTTAGAGTGTTCTTCAAAGTGGGCGTTAATATGGATTGAGAACATGCAAAACAGCAGAGAAGATTTAGCCAAGAACCCAAACAAAGTCGACAGACCTTGGGCACCCATGATATCAGTGTTCTTTTTTAGCACAACCAAGCAGGGCTCCATGAAACACTGCTCAGCTGCTGCATAAGCTGACGAAGCACCTTGTTGTCAAAAATCACCCAGGTTGTCAGTATCTTCTGCCTCAGGTGCCCACAATTGCCCACGTGGTCTAGAAATTAGCCCCAAGCCTTCTGAGAAGTTCAATCCAGCAGATGTGCTAAAACATCCACTGTGGATCAGGCACACTGCAGAAGGGAGCACCACACCTCAGAAGTGCATGCCCTTGCCTGGAAGACAACAGCAATGCTTCATGCGGGTATTTGTACAGGCAGCCTCCAGGTAACTCCGCATAATTCTCTTGGAAAAGATTCTGTGTCACATTCACTCTCTTGAGATAGATCTGCAATTTTACTCACATTAAATGCAGCCTTGGAAGAAGTGTGACGAATTACGCATTTGACCCCATTTATAAATCATAAATCTCTCTTGTAATCCCATCAAGGTACTATGTTCAAAGAAAGTACCTGATATTTAGGACATTTGACAGCTGCCAGTATCAGTAGAACAGGAAGAAAGGGGCCACATATGTTGACAGGATGCACCACTCAGCAAAAATGAACAACTGCAGCTTCTCATGAGGCGACACAGCTACTTAATGTTCCTTGTTGAGACAATGTCTTTTAACCTCCAACAAGCTCCGAACAAGGATAAACAAAGGTTTCCAGAAATGGAATCATACTGATGATATTGGGACTATTTAATATCTCTTCCTACAGATGTCTGCAAAGTGACCACAGCATAGTGCACTAACATTCTACTGCCTGGACTGGCAAAAGCAAGATCTGTCTCTCTACGTGTGAAAACAAAACATGCACACACACTTTATGATGTTTTTATTTTTCTGCTCAGACCATAAACTGATCTAGACGGTGACCCAAGTAGACTAAATGCCTTATGGAGCCACCAAGAAGAGCCTGCTCCATAGACCTTAGCTGTAAAGCTAGGAACCACAGCAGGAATGTTCCTTACCATTCTCGGTGATGTTTGCAACACCTGACATCACCAAAAACAGAAACGATAGAACAAAACTTAATACAGGATCCGGGCTTGTGGAAAACACACAGCAGAGCCCTTCGTTTGACATGGTCAAAGAAAAGCAATTCCACCCTCCATAAAGAGTACAATTTTAGTTTTGTGAAGATGTACATTAAGGGATGAAGTTTGAGCACACTTGCAGTGCACTGCATGTTTTTCAGCTGTCCAGGCTTCTCAGGATTAAGACAGATGTTTACACATGAAGAAGCTCAGCTTTCCTTCCAAGCAATGTACATTCAGAAGACCTGCTAAACACTGGATGCCTTTATGCCACTGCCAAGCAGTCATAATGAATGAGGCAGTTCTCAATCCCAGCTAAGATCAAAACATTATCGGTGAAGAAAAAGAAAGGTCCTTCTGTATTAAATAAACCAAAGCTTCTGCACTGCCAAACAGTCCTTTGGAAAGTTCAAGTGGAGCCTGAGAGGGACATGATAGAGGACACAATAGTCCCTCTTCTGCAAAAGCAAAAGAAGAGTGCTTTCCTTCTTTCCAGGCCTGAAAAAGCAGTGTTACCCTCAGCTCCCACATTGTCTCAGCTGGTGTTATAAAAGGTTCCATCTGCTTCAGCCACAGACTCACTTATCTTACAATGCTTACTCTATGCAGGCACTCACACTGTTACTACAGATTAGTGTTCGTTTCTGAAACTCTGTTCAAAGGCAAAAATTAACAAACACTCTATTTGTAAAAGAATCCCAGTGGATACATGTCCCCACTCTCACCATTACTTAAGTTTTTCCTCCATATTATGTTGAGAAGATGAGATCATGCAGATAGACTCCTATGCTGATAGTCTAAGTGAACTCAGATCTAGCTTTCTGAAAATCAGCAAAATGGGTTAAAAGAAGAATACTCTTTGCAACTGTGCAATGACACAGTTGCATGATGTTTGTTAATTTTCCCTAGGGTTTATGATGAAGTGTATGCACAACTGTACAGAATATTCACAACTTTGGTTACCTTAATTTTTTCTATGAAAGTGATTGTTTTGCTTGCATTGGACAAAAGAATTCCATTGTCAGAGGAAAGTTTTAGTTTCTGTTATTGTTACTTGGACAGAACAGTGTATGGGTTAATGAATCTGCCCACAAAAGCTAAATAGCTTTTGCCACTTCAAATACAAACTGTGAAGAGTTGTTATATCCTAAACTGTAGCTGCAAAAGCCTCCTTAGCATTGTTGGCCTAAACTAGGAAGCATCTTAGCTATGTAAACACTACTTCTGAAGGACATTAACACATGGCTAACAAGTTCCTCTCATTATGAGCTCATAAATGGAGTTTTTTTTCTTTCTTTCTTTAAAAAACAAACAAACAAACAAACAAACAAAAACAAAAAACAAAACCAACCAACCAAACAAACAAAAAAACCCACAAAACCAAATGTACCAGAATATTAGTTTCAGCAAAACTAACTGAAGCTTAGGTTACTCCTGTTATTTCTCAGCTAGCACTGGGCTTCTCAGAACACCATAACTTTCTTGATATATTTTTACTCTGTATGCTTCAATTTCTTTCCATTTGTTCAAGAAATATATGAAAAGTTCAATCTTTTGCTACTAATGAAAAAAATGTTAAAAAAAAATTCAGCAATTGATCTCACAGTTACCTAAGGGATTTAATTGTTGATATAAAATGAACATTAAATTTACCCTTTCTTTAAGGAAAGCTTAGATTGAATGTTTATGCTAGGCTTTGTAATACCTATCAAGCATACTCTTGACATCAGCAGCAATAACCACGCCAAAGTTCTACAGGCGAAATCCTTTGGTCTCTTAAGTGGGTGAATTGAGTAAGTACCTTTCAAGTAACTTCCGTCTGCAAAGTGAAACCTGAAACATTACTCAATTCCAAGTTTAAAAATGCAAATGTGAAACCTTCTGGTGTTTTTTTCCATATGCTCTTCCCCATTCATTAAGTTCAGAGGAGATACTGGAAATATGGAAGGGTTTTTGAACTGAAGTAAACTAACATTATTTAGGGAAAAGTAAACAACAACACATAAGATGCCACTCTTTCATTTAAGCAGCATGATAGGTCTCTAAAGCTATGGAATAACAATGTCACTTCTTTTTAAAAAAATCATACTGGTACCAAACTGGTGACACAATTTCAGCAACTACAGAAAATTGTGCAGTGAAACCAAGACCAATGAAAAAACTCATCTCTCACATATACAGGCTAGTTCACCAAAGCAGGCTTTCCCCAGCTGCTGAGAATCAAAGCTTGGATTCCCCAGAAGCTGTTTCTCTAGCACAAGGCCTCTTGACCAGCAGAAACACTCACCCCACCTGTCTCATCTTGTTTTCTTAAACCCAAACTAACACAAACACACAAGCTGTTAAATCAGGTTAACCTGCATTCTGCTGAGCATCTCTTTCACGGTTTAATTGAAAGAAGTTGCTATTTTTTCCTCAAATCAGAACACAAAGAAAGGTTGCACAACAAAACATGCACAACTCTACAGAACAAAGCTCAAATATGATACTGCTGCATATGCATACTGAATATAAATAATACTGTATGTATACTGTATGCAAATGAAGATTGCTAGTAGTTAGCATTTGCCCTTTCTTCTTCAGGGCAAGCAGAGAGCTTTCTTGATATCTATGTTTTTTCACTCAGAGCTTGTACCTGTCAGAATGGTGAGGTGGCCTGTTCAGAAGATCCTTTTCTTGCAACAACCCATTTCCCCAGGCCAGCTATTGACAAAAGGTTTTTCCCACATGTAGTCATGCTTTTAGTGCACTTGAAGAGTCAAATAAATCTAATGGCAATACAGAATCCTTGAGTGCAACTCAAAATGCTTGCTTAATTTCTAGTGAATTTTACAGAGTTATGACTATAGCTATTTGTAAGGAGGCTAGCTGGCACAGGATCAAGGAATACACGAAGAGTTTCTAATGTGGAGTACGTTTTTAACTTTTGCAAGACTTTAGTTGCAACTTGCCAGCAGTAACTGTCTTTAACAGATACATTTGAAAAAGAAGAAAATAAAAGTACTTTTAAAAATACTACTACTTTTAAACACCTTAAAAGAAGACTTCAAAGTACGACTAAGCTTATAGCTGGGCTTTGTTTTAAACAAATAGAGAACTATAATTTGTGTGTAAAAAAAAAAAAAAAAAAAAAAAAAAAAAAAAAAAAAAAAAAAAAGCAAGCTCTGTCTCCTGAATGGATGAAGTTAATTTAACCAGGCAAGATCTAGGCAGGATTCTTTCTCCACAAACGGTGTCAATACCATACCTCCAACAGTCATTAGAATATATGTAGACATTAAAATCCTTAGATTCCATGTGCTACAAAGTTAATTTTTATAGTCATTCAAGAAGTCATAGTCATACAAACAAGTGCTGGCTATTGACTTATCTTCCACTTGAGAAGAAGAGTTCTGCTTGAACTTTCATCATCCTCAAGACCTCTTATTCTTTTTAAAGATTACTGTTAATCAATGTTTGTGCTCAAAAAACCCCACACCTTTCCTCTGCTCATGGTTCTTAATTACTCACATATTCACCTGGGACAGGGAAGCGCTGGCTGTTTGTGTAGACTGGAAAATAAGATGCTGGAAAACAGTGCTGTGGAAAGGGACCTGGAAGTCCTGGTCGATGGCAAGCTGAATATGAGTCAGCAGCGCCAACCGTGTCCTGGTGGGCATCAGGCAAAGCATCACCAGCCAGTTGAGGGAATTGTCCTGCTCTGCTCTGCACTGGTGTGGCCTCACCTTGAATATTGTGTGCAGTTTTGGTCACTTCAATATAAGAAAGATATTAAGCTGTTAGAGAGTGTCAGAAAGAGGGCAATGAAGATGGTGAAGGACCTTGAGGGGAAGCTAGATGAGGAGCTGCTGAGCGCACTTGGTCTGTTCAGCCTGGAGAAGAGGAGACTGTAACTCATTCCAGTTACAACTTCCTCATGAGGGGAAAAAGAGGGGCAGGCACTGATCTCTTCTCTCTGGTGACCTGTGACAGGACCCGAGGGAATGGCCTGAAGTTATGTCAGGGGAAGTTTAGGTCAGACATCAGAAAAATGTTCTTCTACCAAAGGGTGGTTGGGCACTGGAACAGGCTCCCCAGGAAAGGAGTCACATCACCAACCCTGCCAGAGTTCAAGAAGTGTTTGGACAATTCTGTTGGGCACATGGTGTGACTCTTGGGGATGGTCCTGTGCAGGGCTAAGAGTTGGACTTGACGATCCTTGTGGGTCCCTTTCAACTCAGTATATTCTATGATTCTGTGATATTACCTTTAGATAATCCTAAAACACTTGTAATCTCCTTTAAAGCAAACCCTTTTGGGTATACGAACACAGAGAGATTCAAAGCAAGGTTTTTTTCCCAATCTATTTGTACCTGTCTTGCTAAGTACAATGCGTCAACCAAGCCCACATCCTGGATTTAAATTTATAATGCTTGGTTCACCAGAGGGATTTACCTTTGCAGGCAGGAAAGAGGCCTGGTTCAGATGCATCTTAATGCCTGAATCATTTTCAGAAAAACTGATTATGCAAATGAAGATGAATAGCATTAAGAAACATACCTTGAAGTTCTGAGTTGTAGCAGGAAAAGGTTGGGTTAGTATGTGTCCCTTTATCCATGGCTGAGCAGTACCAGATACTGTGGGCTTGTCTACACTGTCCATTCACACGATAACAGGTCAGACCCTGCTGTAGATGTGAGAGCAATTTTATAGTGTCTTCCACCTCCCTTCCCCTTTTTCCATACTCTAAAACACCCTAAGAAAGGTTAGCATTTGTTGGATTTGGATTATACCAATAGTCTAGGGTTTTAATCTTCTGGACGCTGAACACCACTCAGAGTAAAACATGTAACATCCTCACAAAGCTGTTTACCAAGCACAGCCTCATTGAGCCAACATAATTAATGAATATTAATCCAGACAATAACTCAGCAGACAGACAGGAATGCAGTGTCAGCACCCAGCAAGATGAAAATGGGATGCCTTTCTGTGTCCAAAGAAGGCAAACATTTTCATATTACAAAAATTTAAGAAAATGAAAACATAAAAGGCTGGGGGTAGATTTGCAAACTGCAAGATTTCTATTTCTGGAAAAAATTTCGTACCTTTTTGGTTTTAAAATAAGAAACTATGAGAAACTCATTAGTGTCCCAGTAAATCTTAAAAGACAGTAAAATGCATCTTTCTAGATTCTTTGGTCAGGCAGAAAGAAGCGATTAAACTCCAGGTTGCCCAAATAAGCAGTAGTATCTATAATTTCAGTTACAGCACTGAAAGGAAAACTGGGAGAACAATCCATCCTCTTATGTCTCAGTGCTGGCTATGTTAAATCACGGGAGGGAACTAGAGGCAGGGTTCTCTACCATACAGTTCTTGCAATCTGATCTCTGGTCTCAAGGTATCTATCGAAAACCTTCTCCTTTTGGATCTACTGCTTGGATGTGACACTTGGTTTTATTTGAAGAGCTGCAGATGGCTCTTCCCAGGGAAGGGAAGAAGTAACACACTGGATTACAAAAACCTACTATGAAGGTCCGTATGTATCTCTCTCTGCTCTGTAAGAAATTGTACTGATATGATTAAAACTAATTCAGTTATTTTTCATTATACTACTTTTCCAGAGGAAAAATAAATTGTATTTTTCATAAAAGTTGCCTGTTTTTTTAGCTAAACTAACTTTATTTAGGGTTCCATTAGTCTGGAAAGTCATATATATTGTGTTTTCATAGGGAGCTATATAGCTCCTTTGAGGACAAACATAAGAGACTTCATCAGAAAACATGAGCTAAAGATATAAATATATTTTAAATACAATGCTAATTTTTCCAGAGCTATGCAGACATAAAAACATTAATTTGCTGAATAGATGGTTATGGGATCTGTTGGCGTATTTTACTACTAACTCTCAGCAGTACAGAAGCTCCTTGAGAAGCAAAACTAATGAAAACTGGTTGTTTTCCTATCAATCAGGATTCCACACACTCACTATGTGTAATACTGTACATGCTCAAGGCACAGATTTTCCTCCACATTCAGGACATTCATAACATCACTCTCCTCTGCTGATCTCCACTGCCCAGTAATACTTTTATGTTGCTGCCTTTATGTCGATGTGGACATCAACAATATATCTCCTCTACTTACTTTCAGGAGTCCTGCAGTTTTGTAAGCTCTGTAGGAACTAATTATCCTTAGAACTTCTGTCAAACCTGGTTAAAAATGGGGAAAGCAGTGAGTAATTAAGAGTAAAAAGAAACGTGTTCAGACAAGCACAGAGCATGATCTTTTAAGCCATGTTTTCTAAGGAAAACAAGCTAAAAAAAGGAGTATGGCAGTAGTTTTTTCAAACCTATTTCAAATAAGGAGATACACTGTATATCCTGTTCAGCATGACTTTTTAAAACTATTGGAATGCGGTTGAATTCATAAACACTATAAATACTTCCCATAGAAACAACATATAGTTGCTGTTTTTCCCTGCTCCCAGCCAAACCTCATCTCTCCAAACCTAAGACAAGAGCCTACTTTGGAAACTGAACTTCAGCAATGTGTGTAGTTGTGCAATTTGGAAAAGGACAAGCTTTTTGAGAAACAAAACCCGCATAAAATGCCTTGCTATCATTAGTTGCACAGTTTTCCTTCACAGCTAAAAAAAGCAGTAATTTTAACCTTACAAAGATTAGGATGCAGAAGCTATGCCCCTTATAAAAAACTTATTAAGAATGTGCTTTTATTTTATTTATTTATATAATAAAGAAAATTCAACATCTCATACCTGCCTTGTAAATTTGCGTCACAGAAAAGTGGGAGCAGCTTGTGTTCATAGTGCTTTGTCGTGAAAAAGTTGATCCATGCCTTTGCCATATCAAAAACAATACATTTTTCTGTAACATCGGGGAAAGCTTCAGAAATCAGGGCATAACAAGAACAGTACAAATTCATAAGTGTGTGCAATCCACATTCTCAAGAGAGTATTGATCTGAGAGGACTTTTGCCCCCAAGTCACAAACTTGCCATTAGAAGGGAAGAGGCAGGCCTAGCAACACGACTCCACACTTCTGTACAAGCAGCAACAGTAGTCCAGGGTCAGCTCCAGTGGCACAACTTGTGAAGATAAGGCCAGCAGTACAGAGCAATGGCTTTCAGTTTTATGTTCACACAGAAGCTCAGAGCACACGATGATGCCAAGTACTTGTAAAATCATTTAGCTCTTCTCCAGCGCTCCCTGATATCCAATTCCAAGTTTGCGAGGCTGATGTTTAATTTAATTTATTAAGTTTAGCTACATACTCTCAATGTAAAGATCACATTCTAGGAAGGGACAACCGTGGCTCCTGCATGCATTTGGATGTGCTTGCAAGACCACAGGCTAGTAATATTGCTCTTAGCAAAATAATCCACTGGCAGTGCCTTCCCAACAGCCTTAGGCAGGCAGTGGAACCTGCCATCATGAACTGTGAGAAACCTGGTGGTACAACCCTGCTCGCAAATCCCCTGACTTTCTGCACTTCCACAACTGGCAAGAGAAGCTGAAAATCCTTCTGAAAAGTGAAGAGAACACAGCTCTTCCCATAAGCTTTAATTCCTATGACTAACAAGACTTGATCAGAGCTTCTGACCAAGGCCACTGTTCCATATAGCAGAGCATTTGGTTTTAAGGCAATTTGTGCTGGATCAAATCCATAAGCAAAGTGCTGAGATATAGCAAACTCATTCCACACAAATGTGTTCTAAAAGAAGAAAAAAAAATCGAAGGGGTATCTCATTTCTAGCATACTTTATGCTGGATTAGGTATTGTCTTTCCCTCCACAGCTGGCACAATCCCAACATAAATTCCACACTGTGTTCTGCTTAATTTGACATTTAATCCAGATCATATTTGTGCTGCTTAGTGACTTGGTATTAATTCATGAGAATCAGATTTAGGAAGATCTTTTTCATCCTAAGGTCAATCAGGGTAATTATGATAACTTAGTTTTTTATTCCTGCATTATAGGGATCATTTCTGCTAAAATAATGCAGGTCCACAAATTTAAAAATGCTCAAGAGCCATAGTTCAGCCTTCTCACAGTAATCTTCAAAGATTATTGAATTTCACAAATTGCAAAAATCACAGCATCAGAACTGTTAGTTTTGTAAACTATTTTTTCTTTAGTTTATCTCTTTAGGTCATGGGGATACCCACCCAAACACAAATGAGGGAAAATAACAGCTCTATAAAAAGAATTACTGTAACCAAGTTCAGAATGCTTATTTATTAATATGCCACTAATAACTTGCAGCAGTGCTGCGTGGAGAAGGCTTATGCTCATTTTCCTCTAACAAGGTCTCCTGTCACTGCTACCCTCTCCTCTGGGAATTGTGCACATGTGCTTAGACTGGCAGGTTATTCTTCCCCAATCAGGGTTATGGCCAGAAATCCCTGCATCCCAAATGAAGGGTAACTTTTTCCAGCTCACTGCCTCCTCTCCAGATCTATCCTTGCCCCAGCCCTGCGCTGAGTGGTGCCTTCCCCTGCAATAATTTCCTCTGACAACAAATCCCAGACTTGCAGAATCACAAGGCATCAGGAATTATCCTTTTGAGACCCTCACTGGTTCAGGAATTTCCTTTATACATATATATTCTATTCCTATGCAAGAGTTCAACCAAATGGTTTAATCAAAACAGTCCAACCAAATAAAAATATTTTAAAATTAGGCATTTATTCCTTAACATAGCAAGAACACCACCACTAGGTTCAAAGTTCTCACCTTGGCTACATTAGCACTGACTTCTGCTTAATAGGCTTGATGTGTCATTAATGCATCAAATTCATATATGGTAATTAATATACGACTGAACTGTGTTTTTATAGTCTTCGATCTCAACTTGTAAGGTGGACTTGGATGTAAGTTATTAATCGAGTGATCTGCAATCATCCATAACCTTTTCACTATAGCAACTAGAAGATTTATGTAACAGAGCAGTACATCAAGTCTGATAGGTTTATGATTTTATTGAGCTATTCATCAAGACAGTTTCTCAAAGATCTAGACCTGTTCTATTTTTGTTTAGAGTTGATTTCAGATATGTTAAGTAACATATACAGCTTGTCTTCATGGCAAATAAATAATTGAAATATTCATTTGTTATGTATCATCTCCATATCTGTAAAAAAGAATTTTAAAAGCAGCTTACAAGAAAGCTAAAAGAGCTGAACAAAACATAGATACACAAATGTGTTTACTAAACCAATGAGCCACAATGACCACAAACTAAACCAATGAGCCACAATGACCACAAACTAAACCAGCTTACTTACCTGTCTCCAAGATGGCCACAGAACTTAATTATTACTGTAAATCCCTGCCACTGGAGGTCAAATTTTTGAGATGGGATGTTCAATTAATAGTTTGATATCCGGTGAGTATAGCATGGGGTGAGATTATTTATTTACATGAAGAGAGGTATCAATGTTGCACTTCTATGTAGAACCAACCAACCAAACACAACCCAAAAAAAGTCCAGAGCCTCCCACTTTCTCCTGCTGACTTATTCTATGTGATTTTTTCCCAAACAGCTTTGGTCAATTATGATAATGTTCTCAGCTACTGTGTAACACTGCCAAACAGGCAGGGATTTCAGCACAGACCCGTCTGAGTTTTCATGTACCCTGGTCTCGTGCATCTGAATTCTTATGGTAAAAACTTCAGTTATGCCCCCATCGCTTCCACAGAGTTTAAGGAAGAGGTCTCTGTTTGGACAAGCAGTGCCACCATCAAACTTGAGAATGAAACAGTAAAGTTGACTGCAAAGCACCCAGAGCAATCCAGCCAGCTCCCTTGAACCTATACTTCCTGAAGGAAGATGTATCAGAATAGTAAGAAAGAGCTGAATTGCTGGACAGTGATTTTCTCAGCCTTCCTGTGGATTCCAGAACAGCAGCAATTCATGGTCTGCACCCCACAACATGTGGCATTGACAGAAGCTGGTAGGAAGTCTTGAGACTATTTCACACATTGGGACCAGACTACTTGCCAAAAGGAAGTGCTACCACCTCAGGCATGCTGAAGAGCAAGTAGCCCTGTTTGAGGCAGATTGCAGAGGTGCTGGTTTACCTAGCATTTGCTACTTCTCTTTTACTCCTGTCTTCAGTTTCACTACTCACATTGTGGGTAAAAAACCATTATGTAAAAAGACACTGCACACAAGATAATTGCCCTCAGGTGGCTGGTTTATTTCAGAAATAACGTACCTAAAACATATGTTGACCTGCAGTACTGTAAGTCAGCAGCAGCCAAACTTTACTAAAGGCTAATACATTATACGAAAAACTCATTAAACCATTACATAAATTTGTCAGATTTCCAGCTATTACTTATCACTGAACAAAGGTAAGTAATACCTATTCATCCAGCTACTGGCATTGTAATATGAAATAATGCCTTTTCATTCTGCCTGCACTGAAAGTATTAAACAAACAAGATATATGCATCTACAAATGCACATATGAGAACAAAAAGATGTAAATATTCCCTCCAAGTACACATCAAGGATGGAGAAATTCCTCACTTAGAAGGCCAGATGGGCATCTGAGTGTTTCTAACCTGACACTGTCCATAAACCAGAGTGCTGCTCTTTATCCACATGCATTGTATTCCTAACCTTAAAGTGCTGTACGTACTTATACATCACCAATCCATTCCGGCTGTTTACTCAGCTAATACAGCATTGTCTAACTCCCAGTGAGAAGTGTGTGTCTTATGACACCATACCAATGATGTGTGTGCACTGTGGCATGGCTTCATAATGCTCCTTGATGGTAACCCATCTGCAAAAAAAAAAGTAGCAATATAGGCCTGTCAGCACAGCTACGACATCTTCTAAGGGAAAACTGCAGTAACAAGTGCCTAAGGTTCTCCTCCAAGGACTGCTTTCTTCTCAGTCCCTTCCTCTTCTCCGTATATTTTCAGGTTTGCATCATATTATCATAAAGTTTAGGAACTGCATGCAAAGAGAAAGACCCTTCTGTTCAAAGCACGGCACAGTCTAGAACTAAAACTAGCCTGAGCAGTTTTTCCACACCAGTCTGCCCACCATTTCCAGAAGAAATTGAAAAATCTTCCTCTACAGACCTGGCAGCCACAGCACTCTTTCCTTAACTGCCTGTGCTTCAGCCTCAACTCCTTTCCTTGTTCCCTCTCTTCATTCTGACCAAGCAGTCCTATGATCTGAGCTGGCATCTCTTTGGTAGTTTTGGACACAAGAGCCAGACTGAAAGAGAGCCACCCTTGAGAAAACTGCTATCCAGTTCATGAATCTCAGCATAACTCTGCTCTCTTAATCTTTTCCCATGCACAAATAAAAACTCTTCTGACAATACTCCTGATTGACTCCAATTGATGGAGAATTCCCCTCATGCCAAAAGAGAATATCTCCCCAGCTTTCCCAGGGAACCACATTTGCCTTCAAAAATAAAAATCTTATTAAGGATTTCAATTTCTGGAGAACGAAAGAGTTCTCAGGATATTTAATGAGGGAGTCAAACAGAATAGTAGCCACAAGGAACACAGGTCTCAGCAAATGGATTAGAATCAGGCCTTCAAAGCCACAACAGAGCAGAAATTCCCAGAAGGTTCTTCTGCTGGTAAAAGGGTCCTGCACAGTTAGAATTAATGTAAAACTTCATTAGAATCTCTGTGAAAAAAAAAAAAATCCATTTGGAGGTAATTATAAAAAGGAGGCCGTTATAGCATTTATTTATCATCTCTATTCCTGGAATTAAAATCAGGGACCTTATTCTTGGAGATATTCAACAAATGTAACAAGCAGCCAGGTTCTGCTAGCCAGCACAGAAAGACTCTGAAGAGTTTGCACCCACTCCGATCACTTCTACTCAGCCAGCGTTACTGATGTATAACCAGCTGAGTCATTCTACAACACAAAGGTTATTTCAGGATCTCTACATGTTGCCTTGTTCATGTGCCACTCTTCCACACCACCATCACCATGTCACCAGGAATTCAGACTTCTTGCCATGCAGCATGCGGCATCTGTGTTGCCTTGTGGCCACAGGACAATGCCATGAGTCTGGAAACAGATGTCCTGATGCTGTGCAAACTTCAGCTGGTACATCATGGAGCACAGGAGGTTATCCGTGTGCCAAAATCCTGATTTGCATGTGTTGGAAAAATATCCTATAGACAATGCTCTTGGGAGCCACCTACCTGCAGTTAGGAATTAACCATTTGCATGTCCGCAGGGAAGTTTAAGAGCCACTTGTAGCTCCACCACCTCGGGGCACCTCCTAAACTCCTACATTCATCACTAGAATATTTTTGAGGGATCACCTGTAAGCTAGTTATTTAACCATAGATAAGCGTTATAGCCCTATTTAATAGTTATTACTAGCACTTCACATGCAGGGTGTGCTACTTAAACATAATCTTCTTTCCTGACATTCTTGGACCCTGAAAGATAGGAAACACCATAGAAGTCATGTTATTTTCATGTTAAATGTCCAACTCTAGTAAGCATACCTGGGACAATTAGAAGGAAAATCCAGGCCACAAAGCAAATTGAAATGCCACGATTTGAAGACTCAACTCCATGACTGGAAACCCCAGCTAAAGAACCAAATATATTCCCAGGAATAAGGTGGGAAGACGTAAACCACAGGTTGCAGTGGAACATCATCACTGGGACAAGAACATGAGATGCATGTGGACAACCACTCATTGAAGAGCTGGTCTTCCCCTACCACAACATGGTTGTGTGAACACAGCCCCTTGAGCTGCTGCAGATATACTGCAGGTGTCAAACTGGGAGAGAGCAGATGCCGATTATGCTGAATCTTATGCTTGGA
Source organism: Lophotriccus pileatus (assembly GCA_035583135.1). Lineage (NCBI taxonomy): Eukaryota > Metazoa > Chordata > Aves > Passeriformes > Tyrannidae > Lophotriccus > Lophotriccus pileatus. The sequence continues at coordinate 60,368,941 of JAWWES010000081.1, read as the reverse complement.
TGGTTTAAAATGCTTCCCTACTAAGTGCAGGTCCAAAGGCAAGGAAAGACTCCCAGCAGTATTGTTGAAAGGGCTGAGGGGTAATTAGAGGAGAAAAAAGTACACGTTCAGAAAAAGTGGTTACCTGTCCAGGAGAGAAGAATTTTCTGGCACAGGGATGCGCTCACAACGCACATCAGACACCAAGCCTGAGGGCATGACCCTGCTGCATCTGTATTATACAGAGGACAGACCTTCCAACAAGCATCATTCACCCAAAACGCAGGCAAAAGTGGCCAGTACACGTAGGTTCCCTCCCCTCAGTGCCCAGGATTTCAGGTGGAGGTAGAACATGTGCTTCAAATGGGAGCCTTGGCACCTACCAACTCATGCATCATGTGGTTAACCAGCAGATTAAGAAAAAAGTCTGAGACAGTCCCCAAAGACACAAAGTACAGCCAGACCAAAAGTAATTCAGAAATAACAATGTCTTCCAGGAAATTCTCAAAACTAGTGCCTAGGGACTCACAACAAAGTACCAGGAAACCAGTAAAGAGGAAGTGATTCATGTTTATCCTACTAGATTTTGCATGGCAGAAGGTTTCAAGGGCATTCCAAGAGTCTAGCAGACACAAGACAGGTGGGTACCAAAGCAGAAAAAAAAATAATCCAATATTTATCATGTGGGAATATTGTGCTGTAAATGCATAAATCAAAGAACAGAGGTGGGAGCCTATGAAGTAATGTCATTGCACCTCACATGTGCAATATTTATTAGCCAGAAAGACATGAATTTTGTTTACATATACATAGATTAAAAGGATTTCACTTATCACACCACCAGCTAGTTACAAAGGAGAAGATGTCAGCTTAAATATCTATATCCTATTCCCACTGTGTTTCAAACTTGGTTTTAGATTTAAAACTGTGTTATTTTAAAATTACAAGGAGAAGAAGTCCTGTTCATATATCACATCTACATCAATGCTCAGGTTTCAGTCAGCCATCATTAAAGCACCAACACTGCATTAAGACTTAAAATGCTGCCAATTTTCTGTGTCCTTTGTCAAGGTCCAGTTAGTTTCTTGGTGTGAAGTGGTGCTGTTTCTCAGCCCAGTAGTAGAAATACTCCACATGTTTGCATTTCTTCCCCCTCCTCTCTCTTCATGTCCTCTTCTGTGCCAACTTGTTTTAGTGAGGCTGTCTGGCATACTTCTCCATTCCTTTTAATGGCTTAAAAGAAAATATTTTTCATCAAAAGAAAGCACTGTGAACAGAAACTATTATGAAGGAGAGAAAAATATCTTTTTTCTCCTTTTGAGTGGCAGTTTTGTAGGGAACTAAATTAATTTTTTGAGGTGCCTAATATTGCTAAATTTAGAAAGTCAAGTAATAACAGTTCTACATAGGCCAAAGGATGATCTAAGGATGAGGGAAGCAATATATCTTTTTAACAATTGAAAGAGTTGGGAACATTCCCACAGTGAGAACATGCTTAGCAAATTTCTCTGCAAGAGGGACACTTAGACACATGGAATATTTCAGCTACAGCAGTAATCCTTTAGTGTTCTGTGCTGAAAGCAGAGGTCAGCCTTAAGGGAATTATATTAGACATACAGTCAGACAAGGCAGGCACCTCAGGGAATATCTTCTTGCATAAACACACCAGCTTGTATGCACGTTATTGCTTCTAAGATGACATAGCTATCCCTTCTCTTCTCCTTACCTGTCTTTAAGAAAACCAGAATTTGATCTCATGCTATTTTCAAATATTCACAGCTTTCCTTTCTATGCAAACACCATTCCACATGCAAGTAAACATGGAGCAGATGGGACAACCATTCTCAAAACAATCCATAGTGGGTGCAGCCAGGATGATGATGCACAGGTCTGCATTTAGGACTATGCTGCTGAGCCCTGTCACATAGGAAACCCTATGTCAGATGTAGAAACATTGAGGTTCATGAGAGAAAGAGGGCAATTCTTCCAACCGGTGATTTGACATCAGAGCCTGACTTACTGCTTCTCACCATCACCCACAGGGAAAGATCGCAATCCAAGTGTGACCATCCACCTTGGATGACTCAAGTTCAATACTGTGAGTCCCTCCCCTACCCAGACAGGCAGCAAGTGATTCACCCATAGAGTTCTGAGCAGACTAGGTCAGGACTTAAGATGGAAAATTCTGTGTGCCGGGCCCGGCTGTCTTGGGACAACAACCATGGCTTTTAAAAATCCACAAACGTAACCTCCTTCAGCTTTTTGGAGAGCCCAGCAAAAGCTGTGTGCCTCCACTCTCAAGACGTGCAAGGCCAGCTGAGCTCCTGAGAGAGAGAAACACCACAGCCAAATCCAGACTAGAGCACATTTTGTGTTTTTTCCATTCGCAGAAGAGTGGCAACATACTTGAAAAAGCAGCTCGAACCAGACATTTTTCTGGGATCCAGGGAGCACCACACATACTAACCTTGCTTTGGTTCCCCTCCCAACACAAGCTCTTATATTATGAAATCTAACCACAATTACTCTTTTATAAATAGTGCAGTGTCAAGATCCTGCTGAGTCCCAAGTCTTGAAATTTAAAAAGAAAAAGAACATTTACAAGTAGTCTTGCTCATTTTGAGCTCAACTACAGAGCAGGAGTAAGAACTGATTTATAGCAACCAAGGAGTTGATACAGTTAGAATAATTCCAGACTGATGAAAGACCTCAGCTGCAAATAACTACTGTTTTGTTCACTCTGTATTAAAATTACTAGTTTTAAGAAATGTAGCTCTTGTAGAGACGGCTTTGGTGGAGAAGGGTATCTTGTTCTTATATAAATTCTTAGCATAATTTAATATACCTACACAAACTCATCTTGGATTCAAACCATAACCCAACTTCTTATCTTTTTTTTTCCTGGTTGCATTTGACAGTGAACACTGGGAATTTAACAACAGCACATTGACTGTATACTTCCTTTTTAAGTTACTTTGTTTAAGTTAAAATACATTTATTGTATATATTATTACATACACAATGAATAAAATAGCAGAAGCTGGATCCTGGACACTTGCAGCCTATTCTTGGCTGTGTACAGACATGCTTGTCTTACCTTGGCTGAACTTGCCCACTGCCCCGGAGCTGAGCTGCTTCTAATACTTTAGATGCTCTAAGTACCTGTTTCAGAAGATGTGAATTAAGGTCTCCAAGTTTTTTGAGGTCCTGAGAAGAATGGCAATGTACCAAGTATAAAGTATTTAATAACTGGGAGCCAGAAACAGAAGGGTAAACTAATAACAAGGGCTGCACAGACATTTGTAAAAGAGGACAAGCAAGGAAATACAGAAAGAGAGCTTGGGCTTAGCAAGCTCGGTACTGCTTGGTGATCTGTACCTCTGAATATCTAAGACAGCAGTTTCAGTTCCAGGATGAGCACCAGTTTGCTTGCAAACTGCAATGAGATACGGCTGTTCATCAGGCCAGGAAACCCAAAGGAGGATTCTCGCCAGGGATCTTGGGGTTTTATGAGGCACTCAGTGGTGACAGCATCTCTGGATGCTGGAAACATATGGAAACCTGCAGACACGTGACTGCACTGAACAAAAGAAAGATGGTTTCACTTCTGAACTCCCTGAGCCTCCAGACAAAAGGCTGTGCAAATGTTCCAGCAAGATATCCCGGACCAAATACATTCAATTCATTGGAACAGACAGTAACATTTTAAGTTACTTTCGCAGAATGTACCTAATTATGTCATCACAAACTATAAAGGCTGTAAGAACGCATGCTAGAGCCAATATCTTGACATCATGCACACATGCTTAATGTCTTACTAAATCTTACAAGTGCGAGAATAACATCTTTGTTTAACAACAAAGAAGCAATGCTGGGTTTAGTTGTCTTAATCACCTTATGTATAAGATTATTTTTTTCTAGAAATCCCTACTCATATGAACAAGTGTTTGCTGCAATGTCACTACAGAAGTGCTGTCTTCCACTTGCTGTTTAATTTCCCTTTTTCTGGAAGAAGGTTCTCAATGTGCTTCACAGACAGTAGATCAGGTATAGTTTCCGTTTTCCTTTCTCTAATTATTCATGCAAAAATAGGACTATGACAAACTGAAATAGATAATAAACTGTAATATGCCCAAAATAACTACAGCAGTAGCAACCAGCCAATACTTTCAACTGGTTCTGTGAGGAGTTAAACAAGCAAAATCATTAAGCAGGAACAATCTGAATGTTAGGAAATGTTCATGGAAATCAAATTTGGGACTTGAAACTGTAAGTATCTTCACCCAAATCCTGATTCCAAGCACTAGTTTAATCCAGTCAAAGTAACCAATGCAGCTCAAATTTTTTACGCTGTGTAGTCATAACAAGCTGCTTGAGAACAATCTACAGATCAAGATGATTTCAAATGATGAATAAATTCATGAAAACCCTACACTGTTCAGAAATCATTTAAACACAGGGAAATTAGACTTAAAGACATCAAATATACTATATTTAAAAACTACCTTTGAAGATAATACTGATGTTAAACTATTAATAGAAGTGGATAAAATACTTTAAAAATATGAGCACGAGAAACATGGTCAATATAAACAATGTTCCAGTTTGCCCACTGACCTTCTACACTAGCATCTCCATGTCTTACCAATCTCTTAGTAAAACATTTCCATGTTTTTACATATCTGGCTTGTAGAAAAACTCCAAATATTTAGTCCTGAGTTAAATGCTAAAGTCTGCTGCATATATGGTTCAAATAGCATAGAAAACTCAATTATCAGGGCAAATATTTTAGGGCAGACCTTTAATATTTAAACCCATCATCCCTGCAAAGTTCCCCATATTTATCAGAATCGTGATTAATGGATGAATGGTTTTCACTTGCCACTATAAAAGATAGGGTCTAAACTCAATGGACAGATGAAGAGATTATACATCACATTTTATACAGTCTCTTTCATTATATCAGGTAAGTTACTGAGAACCTGCTACATGTAGGGTCGGTATAAGCACCTGAAAGCTTGCTCGTTGTTTTATAAAAGGAAGGGACCAGAGGTAAATCCCCTACTTAGATATGAACCTCAGGAGATAAAAAGAAACAACCAATTTTCAGCTTCAAATCTATCTTTAGGCTCACCAGGCTATCATGTAAGACAACTGTAGGGTGGCATGTCTCCATTGCAGACTCCTGTAAGGCAGGTAAAGCAAAAAGATAAAGCCTCATATCTGAGGCACAGACATGCACAATGAGACATGCCCCAAGGGCAGCAACAAAACCAAAATTGTCTCTTCTTGAATCCCCAGCTGTCCAGCCTCCAGGCACTCACCTCTACAACCTTTAGCCACACTAACAAATGGAAGATGACAGCTGTACTCTTTCTACTCATTCCCTACTTTAACGCTGGGAGAACAAGGAAAGAGAGTTGGGCCAAAGCAGTAATCACTATGGAGGAATACTGCAATTCTCTTGGATCTCGCGACGGCAAGATTACAGTCTCTGTGGCTATACACTTCTTGAGATTCATCTCTGCTTCCTACCATGCTCAATTTGCCCTCACTCTACACTGTCTGTTATGCATTAAACCTGCCCAGCAGTCAGGCCACAGGTTTTTATCCCTTTTCTCCATACCTACTTGACCTCAGCCCAGACAACGAACGCCGTCTTGGCCAAGAAGCTCAGAAGAGAAGTCTCCCCAGCAATTACATTGTCAGCTTCCTTAACCACCTCAACCAATGAATTCTGGGGACTTTCTGACAAAACACATCCTTCCTCCTATTCCTTTTTGACCATCTATATTAGAGATCATGGTAAAACAGGGATATGGGAAAGCACATTATGCCCTCCAGCAGGTTCTCAATGAAGCTTGACAGCAGCAAATTCAGGGTTTCCCTGGTCATGCTCAGATGAATCTGCATACTAATAATGTAAGAAGAATCAATTACAAATTTCTATTTGTCTTTATAAACTTCACAGGAGAAATCACAAAAAGAAGGTTTTTGGAAGCCTTTATTTTTGAATTTGAAGTCTTAAACAAAAAAAAAAATCTATTCTGAACTGGCTTACCATATCAGAAGGTTTAATATAACACAAGCTGAAGAAGTACACAGGCAGTGTTTTTGTTGCATATAATTAAATGTTTGTCTGGTTATAATTACTTCTTCTAATCCTTCAAAGGCTTAATTCAGTTTTTGTAAGTCTTAGTCCCAACCAAATCTAAGCAAGATACTTTGAACTGGAATACACCACAACTACCACGAGTCTAGCTCTCCAAGTTCAGTTCTATCACTGGTGGTATCCTGCACAAATGTGTGAGGGACTCTCCTGCCTCACTCAGCAATGGGGGTCAAACATGTACCAGCATATGTACCAGTATAGTCTACTATCTGAATTACAGTATGTGTCATCCAGAGAACTCTGACACTGTATGCAAGGCTCATGAAAATTGGCCAGCAATTTTAGCATCATAAACTACAAGAGAACATATCTGCTTAAGTATTCAATCAAGCAGGAAAGTTTATTACTTACTATGTAATCTAAAGATTGGTTGTAAATGCATAAAACTAGCCAATAGACTTCATAGTGTTTTCTATAATAAAAGAGCTGCTGGCCTTTTGGCTTAGGGTATGTCTGTACTGCACAAGAAAGACCAGGAAAGGTCCTTGCAGTTAAATAAGTTCTGAAACTGGAATTGTGACAGCCAGGTCTCACTGAAACACACCAGCACTAGACAGGCCAATTCATGCAAGAGAAAGGTTTAAGTAGCTGTTGCTCTGACTTTTAGCTGCCTTCATCACCTCACTGGAGGGGTTCTCTTGGATATCTGTTACCACAGACATGTCACATCAGTGTGACCTGGATCCAGCAAATCAAGCCCTTGGCAGAGTTCTCAGAGACACTTCTGGCCCAGAGGATGAAAGAGGCTGTCAGAAAGCCTGTGAAATCTGAAATGAATGTGAAAGTGGCATTGGCACTGGACATTACCAACAGGGACAAAAGATGGCTCTAATGCATTAGAGTCCAACTGACCAATTAGGAAACTATTTGTACCCTTTTATTGGCCAACATCCCTCCACCAAATACATGGACAACTAGAAAATGTGCACAAAATGTGCTCTAGCTAGAATCCTCCTAGCCTTGTTTGCATATGAAATAAAATCAGCTCTTGATTTTCTACTTCACAAGTAGTTCAACTGGACAGAAGAAACTGCCCACTTGGGAACAATCTTTCATATGCTAATTCCAGCATGAGTCTGTAAGTGGGATACTCCCCTTACTTCCAGCGATGCAGTTAACTGTGAGGCCTGGGCCCATTAATGCATGTGAACAAAAGAAAAATGTTTCCATTATTTGCCATTTTCACTAGAATAAGCATCTTCTAGCAAAAAAACCCCACTGAAATCAAGGCAAAATGGCTTTTTCTTCGAGCAACAGAACAAAGTCATTAGCTATCCCAGAGAGTATATTTGTGTTCTGTCCCACAGGGTTTAAAATTTCCGACCTGTAACAGGAGGGAAGTCCGTATTCCTGTCTCATTCCTGTCATCTTTATCTGTTCTCTCTGTATAAGTAGGTATGCTTACAAAGAGCCACTTTAAAGGAAATATGCTTAGATCTCAATGGATGTCCCTTTTGGCACTGAAGATATACTTTAATGTATAGTAGCAAACACTGTAGCAAAATAATAATAATAAAAAAATAATAACCTTGCTAAAGTTCCTGAAGCCTTTGCTATGAGCAGGAATAGATTAAGGAATTAGAATAAAGAGAAGATTTTGCTTTGAAGTTTTTTATCTGAATGTTGCCTAACTATGTGACTGACACGGACACCTAGCCACACATCTCAGTGGACAAGAGACAAACAAAGGAGCTTGACATTTGCAGTTGTGGTGTAGCAGAACAAGCCACCGTGTGAGTCATCTCCCTGATCTTGCAGGCAGGTAGAACTCTTGCATATACATTGCTCATCCTTGCTTTCTCATTCACAAGAACAGAAGAGGAAGAAAAATTATGCCTGTCTTCTGTCTTTATGGAAAAAGTTTCGCCTGAATTCTGCACTTCAGCAAGAATCACGGAATTGCACTTGCTTAGTACTTTCCAGAACACTTTCTAACTTCAAAGCATCCTTCAATAAATGAAATATGAAGAAATGCAGCAACTTATACCAGGCAGAATAAAGTTGCAACATGGAGAAATGCAGCAACTTATACCAGGCAGAATAAAATTGCAACCTGCACAGATAATGCCTCTGTAATTGATGCTGCTTAAATCACTGGTTATGTAGGATCTGGCAAGTTAATGAGACTGGCTCAAATTACAGAATCTCATTAATTCTGCCTTTTACAAGTCCTTTTCTACCTCATTTGAGGACACTTGGCCCATGCGCACAGTTCAAGAGCTAGCAGAACCATCTCTTAAAAGAACTAGACGTTTAACTGATTAAAAGCACAAAATCTGTCCAGTAATCCTATGTTTCTGTGACATTTTAGTACTTCCACAATGAACCCTAGCATACAAGAAGATCATCAGAAACAAACACGGTATGAAGAAATAGAACTCGGAGCTCATGTGCCTGTATGAAATCCTGGAGAACATGTTTTTTTTCTTTTAAGGGCAGCAGGCATAACAGGCACAGCGCTCCTACCAAGTCCACTTCTAAACTACTCGGGGTCTCCAGCATTTCCCTTCTCTGGGTGTGTTCAGTTCCCTACCTATAAACTGGGAAAGGGATGACAGGAATTTTTCAGTTGCACCAAAGACATAAGAATTGGGAACCACTGACTGAAGCCCATTGACTTTCAAAATCTGTGCATTCTCTTGTTGAGCTCTTTAGGTCACAACTACTGACCTTTATTTTATGTGCTGCAAGGCTATTCCAAGCAAAGCAACAGTTCTGTATGATGCTGTTTTACTAACAGGGCTGGACAGAAAAATGCCTGAGGTAACAACACTAGATGTTATTCAGGCATGGAGAACAAGTGCCTTTCTAGGGTTTCCTTCAAGAATTAGCCTCTGGAGTGTTCCTGCACCTGGCTTTGCCAGGGAGGTGTGGTACTATGGGTGTTTTTCATGCCTGAAAGCTGAGTCATTGCTTCAGCCCACAGAAGCAAACCTAATGAAAGGTGAGATTTTTCTTTTCCTTGCCACCCTTTGACATGTTCCTGTGAAGATGCCCAATTACTGGAACAACAAGTACAGCCAGTAATCTGCTACCACTGTCCTACTAACAAGAGGAGCTCATGCCAACGTACACCTTACTCACATGCATTTCTCCTTAGTAATGCTGGATGATGCTTTGTAAATAAATAAATGTACCAAAATCACTTAATCCTCCTGATGAGTAAGAGAAGCCACAGGAGACAGAAACACTGACACACGGAATATTGCTTGTGACCCCTCTATTATAATATCCTGCCTCTTGCCTGAGCCATGTACCAAGTGTCTTGGAAAAAGAAAAAAGAAATCTGTTAGAGGTAAGATTTGGGATACACCACCCTTTAGAAGGTTGTCATTTGAGGTTTTTTTGCTGTGATCACTAGAAGTTAAACCCTAAAGCTTGAGGTTAGTATATCCACTTAACATGTTTGTTAGTATTAACAGCTATAATTCTGGATATTCTGGTTATTTATACAGAAGCATTCAATCCCTCGTTTAATCCTGTTAAATCCCCTGGCCTCAGCAACGCCTTATGGCAACAATTTTCACAGTCAAATCACATCCATAGTCAGGGACTTCAGGGCTTGCTGCCATGGAGTTGGTTAATATAGCAGCTCTGCGGGCCTGAGAAGCCTCAGCATTAGTTAGGACTCTCTACCTACAGGGCACAACAAAGTACCAGAAGCAATGCCATCTCACCAGCCCTGCTGGGAAACAAGGTACAAAATCCAAGGCAGGGGTTGGCTTCTAGCCCCCCCAGATTAACTCAGTCAGGGTAGTTTTGCTGTCTGCCCTGCATATCAGTATATTTGTATTCCCATTCTTGGCACCAGAGTAGAACCCAAAGCTCTATGACATCTGACAACAGGCACAGATGATCCAGGACTTCTGGGTTCCCAAATCCTCTTTACTTGGCAAGACTGGCAAGCAGTCCGTACTTGAGAAATAGAGCTGCTGCTGAAGCAGGAGACTTATAGCTTCGGCTCTAAGGCTTTATTTTAAAGTGAAATCAAAATAGACCAAGAAAAAAGTACTTAATTTACCATAGAAAATTTAATCTTTTTTATTTTCTTGCTCTTTTTAAACAGAGCAAGTGTTTTAACTTCTTTTCACAATCAAAAGTTTTGCACCTGTGCCAAATGTACATTTGGAATTCATGCAGTCATTCCTGTAGTCACTGCAGGACCAGTGAAAGGTGCACACAGCTTGCCCTAAAGAAATGCAACTTCAGTCAGGATTTTGTGCACAGGCTTTGGGAGGCTATTAAAATACAGGTCAAAATGGGAAACTAGGGACAACAGATGTGGTGTGGTATAACACACTCAAAGGTTTTATGCTCATTGTGATTTTTTTATTGCTACTGTCTACTGGTCAGAGACAATTCAAGCCAGCAAATTTACTTTGATGTGCTTGTTAAAAACTTGCTGCAGAGAGCCTGATGGACAGCACAGACACACCTTTGCTGAAAAAAAGATGTTGCCATTCTTGAAAAAAATAGTTGCTTTTCGTTTGAATCTCCCCAGATGTGCAACTACAGAACTCTGTAATCACATGCCAGCAGCATTTCTAAAAAGATTCACTGCCTGGAGAACTTGTGAGAGCATCTACATTCTATCAGCATGCTGTCCGCACTAACATTATTAAAAAAAAAATAAACCAAGCATAGATCAACATTATTTACGATAGCTTAGGAACTGTCAGGCCTCTGCACACTTCCAGAGTCTCACTCTCAATCTGAAGAGGCTAACTATTAAAAGTAGTCCATGAAAAAATCATGCTGTAGACGATTCTCTCGATATATTAAAAAAAAAAAAATTGCCTTTATTAAGGAGGATAAAAAAAATCTATATAAATTGAAGAGAGAAACTAAAGTAATACTTTTGGCAAATAATTTGTGACAAGACATTTAAAAAGTCATCAGTGTAATATTTGAGCCTGAATCTGCCAGACAGAAGACCTTAGACTACAACAGCATAAATATTTCTGCTGGTTTTGGTGCTCTGAAAGATCTCAGAGAAAGCTGAAAATTGATAAATCTGGATGAAAAGAAAGAATAAAGCTTTTTTAAAAACGAAATAAAACCACTGTGGATCATTTTTGAAAGTCTTGTGACATTTAGACCAATTTCAAGGTATCTTAATAGAATTGGGAGAGAACAGGGAGAGAAAATTCATGAGCTTTGAATACTTGTATTTGGCAAGTTATACAATTCCACTGGAATTCACATCATTATGGGATTCAGATCAAAATCAATCTCCTTGTTGTAAAAATCCTTCACTAGCTTAATCTTGCCAGCCTGTGAACTGTGGCCCCTGCATTCAGAAAGTACTGGCTTTCCATCCTTTCACTGACTCTTGCCTTTCTCTCCCACAGCTCCCTACACCTGCTTTGTGATTCACCAATCCACCCACACAGAACTGAACAGTAGCAACAAAAAGCAAACTCTCACTCCCACAAAATTTCTTTCTACCACTTTATTTTCCCCTTGATTTCTCTCCCCTTCCACTATTGTTCATTGTTTGTCTTGGTACCTCTGCTGATGTCCTGACTACAAAAGGCTACTGCAAAACACAGGGAAACATCAAGAATTCCATTTCCACTTTTCATTTCCTATTCAATGTAGTCACCTCTACACCTACACCAGACTGCATATGCTATCCTATTTATCCCTGGAATGATGGTGGATATTTTGTGAGGCATCTTTAAAAAATAAAACTTATCATCCAGATGTAAAAATAGGATTGAAAAAAAAACAACACCCCCCCCCCGGGGGGGGGGGGGGGGGGGGGGGGGGGGGGGGGGGGGGGGGGGGGGGGGGGGGGGGGGGGGGGGGGGGGGG